>ML123531.1:300925-346443 GCA_003846335.1 Cuora mccordi
ATATTTCTGGTGTGCACGCACACGGTTACTACTGACGTACTGCTTTAGTTATATTGGTCTGATTTAGAGCATGAGTGTGTGTGTTACACACACATTCACACTCTAAATCAAACCAATATAACTAAAGCAGTACGTCAGTAGTAACCGAGTCAGCATAATTTCTATTGATGTTGCTGATTTCTAGAAGACTAAATACTATTGTGGACCTTGGCCTAGAATACCCATTCTGGAAAGCATCCCTATTTAGGACAGCATTTAAACATGTTCCTAAGTTCCATCTAATTGAATAGGACTTAAGCACATTCTTAAGTGGTTTTCTGAATTGGGATAGACTTAAGCACATGTAATCTGTTTTCTGAGTCGAGGCCTAAAAGCATGAACCTTCACTGCTTAAGCTAAGAGAGTTATTCCTCGCTGGAAGTAGTAACAGGCTCATATCCTCTTATACAGACCAGCACCAGAGGGGGACTGAAACCTGTCCCTGCCAGCAGGTAGGGGATCTTGGGGGACAATTACCACACGGGTGGGGTGCAAAATAAACTTTATTAAGAAAATGCAAAAACAGGGAAATTTTAATAGTGAGGGGTGTGGGGTTTGTTAAGGTAGACAATTGGGGAGGGGTTTCTTTTGGTGAACAGTATAGGGGGTTTCAATAGTGGGGTACAATACAGTTGGTAAACAATTAACACTGAGGTATAAATGTAACAGGTAGCTAACAATTCCTATGTAGAAAGGTGTGTCAAAGCAGCATATAACCAACTAACAGTTATGGAAAAATATGTTAAATAAACAATTTAGGTAAAAATGTGTCTCAGTGGTGTAAATATAGAATGTGAGGTGCATCAGAGAGGGAAAAGTAACCAATGGGTTTTTATGCTAGGTTGGGATGGGGGAAGAGGAGCACGTGGTGGAGCAGAGGGAGATTTAAACTTAGGGAGACACAGAGAACAGACAGACTCTAAGGAGTCAGATAGACACAAAGAAGCTGGGGGTGGGGGTTGCAGTGGAAAGACAGACTTAACCACAATTATACAAAACACAGCAAAATCTTATCTATGATCTAACTTAACCAAGACTACACAAATTAGCAAGTAACAAAACACAATGCAACAATTCTCTAAACCTAACTTACAGAGTATAATGCTAAACTTAACTTAACCTAATACTTATACTAGGGGTGGTTTTTCAAGGGTGTGGCTGCAGCAGTGGAACAAAGCAGGTAAGCTGCCCAGGATAGAATTCAGGGAGGCACAGGCTTATTTCTAGCAGCAAAGAAGCTGCAAAACCAGAAACAGATTACAGATGCAGACCAAGGAGTTAACTTGGGTCTGTCTGCTGGGGAAAGAAAAAGCCAGCAGCTAAAACAGGGAAGGTCTGCAAGAGAGAGTTCTTACCAATCCCCAGGACAACAGCAGAGGCAGAAGCAGGTACAGTAGTTTCAGCATCAGAGGACGCAGAGAGGACTCAATTCGTTCACAATAATCAGATCTCCAGGCAAAATTCGTTGTTCGTGGGAGGGGAGTTTAAAAACGGGGGTACGCTCAAAAACAAACAAGAGCGGGGGGGAGGGCCTCCCAAAGACCCCTAGCTGATCAGACCAGGTGGTAATGCAGGACCTTCTCCGAGGTCTGCTTTTAAAATGTCTGGTTATATAGGCAAACTTAGGCAGTTTCCCGCCAGTAACTTTGATTGGTTCCCCTTCTTACAGGGGAGGAGAGAAAGCAGGGAAAAGTCTTCAGGTGTGCAGACATGTTCGGGCTAGTTCTAAGTTACAGGCATGACTTACATGCTCAGCTATGTGGCCATATATGGTCTTGCATTCCTGGGCAGTGCCTCCTACACCGAGCCCAGGTTTGAACAAAGGAGGTAGCGGCCCACCCCCACCTGAGCAGAGCAACGGCTCCGGTTAGTCTGCAAAGGCCATTCCACTGGGCAGGGCCAGGCTATGACTCTTGCTAGCCCCATGGCCTGGGGGGGGGGGGGGCGGCCACACAGAGAGGAAAACAGAAAGGAATGCAGCAGAGTGGCATTTGTAACAGACAAAACCCACACCCTGCAACTGAGTGTTACACATGGACACTACTGTTATCAGCGGAGATTGAATTTAAGGTCTTCAGCACACACGCTTCTTCCTTGAGCTTGAAAGTCTGTGGTTTTAGTGCTGACGGTAGGAAATTTGATCCCATGATAACTGATCTAGCTGAATGCGAATGTAGCCAGTTCATTGTATAAGGAAAACTGAAAACAACAGAGTTGTTACTTAGGCCCAGATTTTCAAAGGTATTTTAACTTCTGTTGACCTCAATAAGTAAAAGTAATAGTAATAATTGGAGATATACCAATCTCCTAGAACTAGAAGGGACCTCGAAAGGTCGAGTCCAGCCCCCTGCCTTCACTAGCAGGGCCAAGTACTGATTTTGCTCCAGATCCCTAAGTGGCCCCCTCAAGGACTGAGCTCACAAAGAAGCAGGAGGGGAAAGGATAAAAATAATGGTAAGAGAAAAAAGTAGAAAGCAAGAGAGGAGCAAGAGAAGGGACAATGTTTTTTCCTGAGGTCTTTTGGCTGTTTCATGGCACATTCTTTTTCCATTTAAAATTTGAATAATTAAATTAAAAAAAAAAAAAAAACCAATTTGAGGGAGCTTATTGAAAACAACTCCTGATCTATCCTGGGCTGGTAAAAAAACCAAAACCCTCTTCAGCTCTGGAATGTATTTTCTGCATAAATTACACTTTTTTTTCCATCCCAGGACACAGATATTAGCTCAAGCTAGAAGTACTATCAAAGCTGTCATTCTAGTCTCCCAAGTGCCATTTGTGCTCTGTCTTCTTCATGGGTGACGTGTAACTCCCACTAGTGTCACCATTTCTGATTTTCATTAGTGTGCTTTTCAGTCCCTCTTTCAGACCATTAAGGAAAGTATTTAATCAGACTGGTCTGCTACCCTCAGACTCAATACACTGATTGTTACACTTTCATTTCAATCCACCAGCTAGTTTTTCAAACCACGTGAGGGTGTGAGAGAAAAGGGGAGGGGGAAGAGCGAAAGAGTCAGCAGAACTAGACGGCCTGGTGGTAGCAGGTAAGCCCTCCAGCACTGAATACCTGCTAGGGGAGGAGGCAGACTTCACCTCCATGAGGTACTGCATATTATATATGCAAATAAATCCTCTCAAAACAGAGGTCTGGAGACTGAAGAAAGCTAAGATGGGCATAGGATGCAACCAGATTGTGGGTCTTGGGGTGCCCAGTGAACCAAAGGTATCCTGGTCAGAAACTACAGCAAATCCAACCAGCAGGATCCTTATAATTCCCCAATGAGGCACCATATAAGAGGTCAGAGGGTTTCACTTGGGAGATAAGATTAAGGCCCCTGATACAGCAAAGCACATGCTTAGCTTTACAGTCAATGGGACTATTTCTGCACTGGAAGTTAAGCATGTTATTAAGTGCTATGCTGGACTGGATAATATAAGAACAAAAGGTGCCTAGCTTGGGCAAGTAGTGGCATGTGGCAGGTCTACATTTAAAAACACCTCAGCAGCACAGCAGAGGCACTGTAGAGCTGCAGTGAAGATGCTACCGCCGCTAATAGGAGAGCTTCTCCTGTAGGCTTAGGTTAGGGTAGTCAATAGCCAAATCCTGACTGCCAGATGCTTTTGAACAGCCCCCAAAATCTTTTTATTTAGTCAGATTTTTTTTTTTTTAATTTTCTCTGAAGTCTGGACCTTGACCATACCTAGACCAAGAAATGTCGACCTTGACAAAATCCTGGCATAGGTACTCCCACCTCTCTGTGCAGTAATAGCTATATCAAAGTAGCCGAACAACATAATTGTACTGACCTAATTTTCTAGGAACATAACTGAGTGTGTGAGGGGTATAAACCCCAAAAGAGAAATTGTTTAGCCAGGCTCTGAGTAGGGAGAAGTAGAAGAAATAGGATGAAATTGAGCAAAGAGAAATCTGCAGTCTGGAGATCGAGAATTCTTTCTGAAGTATGAGTGGATCTGCACACCTGAGGAATCGTAGCTCCAAGAAAAGGGATGAAAGCCCAGTGCTATGGACTCTCCTCTGTCCCACCTAGTAGTTTTGTCCATAAATTCACTCCACTGTTCATAGTACTATCCATAGACAAGTTGTGAAGTAATAGCTCCGTCTCCCAGTTCAGTTATTCCCTTGCACTTGCGAGTGCCTTTCCATTGCATGTCCTTTTCTCTTTGTAAATGCATCTGGTCTGCTGCAGATCCAGTGTCTCCCTATGTAGCACTGTGAGCTGCTGACCCCGTTCTCATCATTGATATATGCACAGTCGCCACCTCCTCTTATTGGAAACCTGCAACACAAACACCAGGAGCTGGAGTCAGGCAGGCGTTGAGCACTTAGACACACAGGGATAGACACTGCAGGCCTTTCTGGGGAGCTGCTGCTGCACTTACAGTCCCCCAGAATTCCCTTCCTGAACCAGCAACAGGCTTCACTCCCAGCTCCCCTTGGCAGCAGCAGATCAGCACAGAAACCAGTAAACATGGTAAAAAAGCCAGCCAGAGAGAAGAAAGAGGAGTGGGGCTTTAAGAAGTGGGATGTCTGGTTTCCATTCAAGTATTGCTCGTGTGGATATTCTTCTAGTTCCTGCTCACTTCTCCCGCAAACCCCCCCCCCCCCCAAACTGAGTCTGAGATGGGCTCTTCCAGGTCTAGCCTCTCACTCCCACCTCAATCAGCCCAAGGGGAAGTGACTGACTCCCCCACAGCAGTAAGCAATGCTAACAGCACAGAAGAATTTGCTGCGATTCATCCAGCAAGGACACACCCTGAAGAGTATGAAGTGCCCACTTTAAAACCCGAGGCCTAGAACACAGGGTTTGCAAAAGTCCTGCCAAGGGATTAGATTTAAATATGTCCTTACAATAATTTTAAGGAAATATAAACATGTGATTATAAACATACTAACAGATTTTCTTGTTAAATGTCAAATTGTTTAGACTGTGTACTTCTTCAAAAAACGCTAACCTTTGTAAACCAAAAACTGGGATTTAATCTAAATTTAAATGTAATTTGCATTAATTGGCTTGCCTCAAGACTGCTTCTTAAAAAAGTGAGTTGTTTGGTTTATAAGAAACTTCGCTATTTTAAATGAGCAAAATCTTGAATGGCTTCTTTTAAGTAACGAAGTTAAATACTCTTCAGTTTCATACAACTTAGTCTCTGCTCATTTATGACCCATATCGCTTCATCCTGGATAACGGCACAGGCGTCACCAACCCTCAAACCAAATTCCTTAAGAACTGCTTCAGTTACCTATGACACACTAAAGCCAAACTCATTACTGATTTGGGGAGATAACATATTTTTGTCTTAACTTTGGGAGTCAGGGCTCCTAGGTTCTATCAGAGAGGAAAATTCAAGTTGTGGTTCAGGCCCTAGACAGGGACTCGACAGCCACCTTGTGTGACCTTGGGCAAGTCACTGCAAGTCCCCAGCTGTGAGATGGGGATGATATTCCTTCCTTTTCAAAGCTGAGTACTTCAGAGTTATGGGCTTTACACAGGAATCCCTGGGTGAAATTCTCAGGTCTGTGTTATGCAGATCAGGCTGGATGACCAGAATGGTCCCTTCTGGTCTTAAAATCTGAACGATGAAGAAGAGCTCCCCAATACAGGCTGCCAACAAGCCTGGGCACAGGCAGCACAGACTGCGTTCAAGCAAATGCAGCAATCACTCTACGCTTAGTGAGAATCCAAACACAACCGTCTACAGCATTAGAGCCTGTCCTATGAAGCATCAAATTCTGCTCTGTTATGCTAGTGTAAAACTGGAGCAGATCCACTGAAGCTGATGGAATTTTACTGGGATAAATCCAGGGTAACTGAGCAGAATCTGGCCCAGGCTGTTAGCTAGGAATCACGTTATGCTCCCAGACTCTTCTTTAAGATGCTATTAACACAACGAGGGACTCACCAATTGTTGAATTCGCTGCCGTTGGTCCATTTCCAAGGCTGGCTCTGCTCCTGACGGAGGCCGATCCAGTGGTCAGATTTGCCTTTATAGCGTAGCATGAAAGCCTTAATAAAAAAAGAGCAAAGAAAAAAAACCCATTTGAGCTGTCACATTCTGCAGCTCCCCACTGTCCCCTCACTCACACACTTCCATACTCTGCACTGGATTCTCCATTTGTTGATCCACAGAGCACAGCATGGGTTGGAGTTCAGCTGCTAGGACTTTCCTTTTCTCACCTCCCAACACAAGAGGCACCTGGGCTTTTTATGCTCAGAGCTCTGGCACATTCCCACACCTCGCGCAGTCTATGGCAAGTACAAAGTATCTGTGTCTCTCTTACCTTCTCCTCCTCACTTTCAATCACAGCCAAGGAAGCCCTGAGTGAAGAGCAGGAGTTCTGGCTGGAGTCCCAGCTCCCTTCATCTTCAGAAAAAAAGTAACAATTCCCTTCAAACCCGACCCAGTCTTTGGGACACCAGGCAATAGCGAAGTCCGGAGGAGCTGGGCAAGGTTTAAGTACTGTCACTGAAAACAAGAAAATTACATCAGAAAGATATTGTCTCCCCTTTGTCAGAGACAAAATAAGACCCCCACATGCAGGCAGCAGAGACTCCTTAAGCCTATGGAAGTTGTGTCCCTGCTGTAACAACCACAATGGACCACTGCAGGGGTGCAGAACTGCTCTAGTCAAACCCCATCCCGCTCCCAGTGCCTGGGACTCCTGTACAGGCTGTACAGAGATTCTCCATCCTGGTGGGGGTGAGGAGTTATGCTTGCCGTGAAACCCTCTGCACCGTTCCTGCTACTTGTCAGGCAACAGAACACTGCAAGAACCATCCTGCTGGACCCTGCCACATTTTTTGTGGCCTTCTTGTACCACCACGTGACAGGGTCTAAATATTTCTGGCGATCTAGCAGTAGCCAGACTTCTTGCTTACTTAGACAATACAGTTTGGGCCTCAAAATCCAGATGCAAGAATCTTTCTGATGTGGCCTTCTTGCAGCCAGAATCAGCCAGATCAGGATTTTCCTGGTTTAGACGCATGAGCTATGCACACAGTGGAATTTGGGATGTTAGAGTCAATTGTTGCTTTCCAGCATATGGCAGGAGGGGAAATAAAGGAAGCTGGAAGAAGCGTTCTGCTTAACTCTTTTCTGAGTTGACTGCTGAGACCAGGGAGGAGAGAATGAGCTACAGACAACTCAAGGGCTGAGTGGGGAATATATACTTGGTGAGGGGAGAAACTCACCTGCCAGAACAATTGCAAGACCAATCAAAACTATGCCACCTGCAAGTACGAGAACAGGGAAGATGGCACGACCTTTGCCAAATTCATACAGCTTAGCCCGATAATCTTAAAAGAAAAAGCAAAAAAAAAAGCATTAAAGTGTCTACAGCTGCCTAGGGAACCAGAGTTATCAAAAACATTAGCATTTAGTTCCCATGTTCTAGAGGGTATATGAGACTGTTATTGTCCATCCCCCATTTTTTCCCTGCATTCTTCATGCCCCATTACCTAGAGTAATCCCAGAGATGACTGGCTTTTGGCTGATCAAAGCAGAGCAGCAGGGGTGGAAACATGTCTCAGCCTCACCTCGCTCTACAGTCTCTGCCCCATGCCCAGCCTGTGCCTTCTCCTAGACATTCAGGCACAAATCCCATGCACTCAGGACCTTGCGTTTAGGCCAAGTTTCTGTGAGCCCTGTCTGAGATGTTGGCCCTTAGGAGGGGAGGCAAAATATATTTGGCATTAATGGCTCCTCCAAAAGGTTGAGAAAGCGACTGCCGTAGAGAGATTCAAGCTCCTTTCAGTCTAATATAATGGAAGATGGTTACACCACCAGCTATGGAGATGGTTCTCCTTCTCCCTGAATTACAATAAATAACAATCCTGCACTGGCAGAAAGAGGGACGGGCTAATCTAATTGCATGCACAAGCTAGCTATTTTATCCCACTGCAGCTGTTCTTTGGCATGAATAGATGGAGGGTTTTGTAAATGCTCACTTTTACGGGTGCACTTGGTGCTTATATAAACAGCCCAGATTGGTGCAGCACTGCGTCTGAACCCTGAAGCTTCAAGCAGTAAAGTCTTGTGCTTTTAGTGCTGAACTAAAAGCCCACATACCAAAATTAGCATCTATAGGAGACTCCAACATCTTATGTGGACTAATCACTACAGAGAGACAAAGACCTACACCCTCCTACTGCAGGTTACAATTTCAGTGAGATTTTACCCTTAATATAAACAGTAGTCGGTAAGACTGGAGTGCAGAAGAGGCATGGGCCAGTTTTCAAATATAGGCAACATGTGTATCCACAAAAAAAGGACTTGAAAGTGACAAATCCTTCATTTGTGCACAGAAAAAAAAAGTTTCAAACCAGGTGACTGCAGATGAAAAAACACACTTGAGTGATCTAATATCCATTTGCACATACAAATGAGGATTTTTACAGCTGCACCCTCTTTGGAAAATTTGACCCCTACTTTGTGTGTATCCAGTCCATCTCTAAGCAAAGCAGCTCAGCTTACTTGGCTGTCGTTGGTCTTCCCCTTGGTCTTGCTGGGAATTAATCAGATGACTTTTCTGTCGGATACTCTCAGTACAATCTGATCCTTGCTGCATGGTTCCCTCAGAATGATACGTCATCCTGCTGATCAACAGAAGATCCACAACTCTTAGCAGTATAATTTTTACTTTTTGTTAGCATCCTTGATTCTCACGGCCCGCAAACGTCACTGATTGGTGAATAAAGACCTAATACCAAACGAAATGCAGGAGCCAGAGTAGAATGTGTCCACTTTTAAACAGTAAACGCTGACACTGCATATCTCTTTAGGACTAGAAAGGAAGAACAGACTATCCAAGTAAGAGGGATGCAGCAGGGGAAAAGGAGTGAATGTGATCAAATAGTATTAGTTATAAAGAGACGGCAATTGCTGCTGTTAAAGCTGCAACCACGACTCTACCCTAAGACTCCAACTTCAGTGCCTCCCTTCAAACTAAAAAAAACACATTCCCATCCTCAAAAGTTAAGAAACTCTGAAAACAGATTTATTTTGCTTTTCTTTAAGATGGGCAAGTAACTTGAACTTCAAGTTAACATGCAAAGAAAAAATGTGTACGTTTGCTTCTTTACAATACATAATGAAGGCCTGAAAATTTAAATTAAAAAAAAAAAAGGTTTTCCCTATTTTATCATCAAAATACAGTTCTTTCCCTAGGAATTCCTGCTTTCCATGGAAAACACTGTATACAGTTAGAGAACTGCCAGGATTACAGCATCAGCAAAGCCATGCAAAGGAACCATGATTTTTATTTGAGCCTTGCATAGACTACAATATATGATGTTTTGTAGTGCACAGTAGCTAGTACGTATTAAAAGCCTAGTGTAGACAAAGGTAGTTTTCCTTTAATATGTGTAAAACTGACTGAATTAAAGTCTGGGGGGAAAAAAAACAGTGGGCCAAAACTACAATTTTTATAAAAATCCTTTGCAGGTCACCTTATGGGCTAAAGCCAAATCCTACACGGAGTTGTGAGAGCAGACCCCGTCTCTATCCAGAGCCAGGGAGCCACCAGCACGATCAACACTCTGAAAACTGGACTAGCTCAGACACATGTGGCCCAAGCAATTGTTGTGGTTCCTTTTTCCTAAGCTGATGACGGGAGGGGAGAGACATAAGAAATGGTGTTTGCCTGCTGTTGAAAGCAGCTGCAAAGTCCCTTTCTTGGAATGGATTTGATCATCCTGGCTCGGTGGCAAGAATGGTAGGGACACAGTCAGTGGCAGCACAGAGAGATGGTAAAATGAAGGGTTTGAACACATGAAAGGTCTCTGCATCCTGTCACAAAATGTCGGTCTGGAAAGTGAAAGTAACTAAGCAGGAACAGCCCTTGCAGTCAGCATGCGGAACAAGGAGCTAAAAGAACTGCTTCTGCCCTCCACCTACTTTGCTTCCCCCTAGCCCCTCCTCCCAGCAGTGCTGCCTTCCTAGGGAGAAAGTCTGGGTTTCCCTTTGGGCTTGGGACTGGTAACCCCACGTCTGATATGATCTGTGTCACTTTGCCTAGGGGGTGGTGGGGATGAGAGTACTCCAAGATCAGGTAGACTGGGGGGACCAGACCTCAGATTGCTCCAGTAGGAGTGAGGAGGAAGCTTCGGGTTCACCAAAACCAGCTACAATATTTAAAAAAAAGCTGTCTACACTAAGTGCTAAGTGGGGTTGTCAGTGGGATTAGCAACCTCAGAGTAGCTATCATCATATTAAAGACGGAGGAAAAAAACCACCCTTTCCTAGTCTAGACCAGTGGTTCTCAATTGGGGGTATGTGCACCCCTGGGGCACACAGCAGTCTTGCAGGGGGCACATCAACTCATCTAAATAGCTTCCTAATTTTACAACAGGCTACATAAAAAGCACTAGGAAAGTCAGTACAAACTAAAATGTCATACAGACAATGACTTGTTTATATTGTTCTATATACTGAAATGTAAGTTCAATATATTCCAATTGATTTATTTTATAACATGATAAAAATGAGAAAGGCAGCCATTTTTTCAGTACTAGTGGCTGACACTTTTGTATTTTAATGTCTGATTTTGTAAGCAAGTACACTTCTATCCCGATATAACGCGACCCGATATAACACAAATTCAGATTTAACACGGTAAAGCAGTGCTCCAGGGGGGCAGGGCTGTGCACCCCGGTGGATCAAAGCAAGCTCGATATAATGCAGTTTCACCTATAACTCGGTAAGACTTTTTGGCTCCTAAGGACAGCGTTATATCGAGGTAGAGGTGTAGTTTTTAAGTGAGGTACACAAGACAAATCAGACTCCTGAAAGGGGGCCAGTAGTCTGGGAAGGCTGAGAACCACTGATCTAGACCACCATAGAAGGGAGATGAGTGAAATGTCCCTTTCTGTTTTCAGATCCCTACATAGGAACAGGAGGAGAAGATAGGGACAGAAGCACAGGGACTCAGTGGGGAGAAGAGGACTTCAAATGGTGGCCAGACAAGAATATGAAAGTAACTGGAAGCTGCTTTTGTGATTAAGTGTCTGAAGCAGACTCTCTGCCTCTCTCCAGCTCTGGATCTGTGCTGCTGCAGGTTGTGCCACCACCCCGAAAAATCAACTACTGCTCCAACCCTAGGGAATCCTGGAAGCAACTGGGATTTGGAATTTTCTTTGCAACTTGCTTTTACTTTGAGAGAGAGGGCCCCTTCTCCCGGACCTCCCTGATGCCTGCCAGCTGCAGGGGAGGGGGGAGAAGGAGCCTCTGCCCGAGAGCTAGCTGCTAGGCAGGACAGGGTTCAGGGGAGTCCTCTGGCCCCAGCCATGGGGCAGCCCGCCTACTCCCCAAACTCCTCACCCCGGCCCACCCTAGAACCTGCAACCCCCACCAGAGCTCTCACCCTTGCACCCCAACCCTCAGCTCCAGTCCTGAGCCACCTCCTGCACCCTGAACCCCTCATCCCCAGCCCCACTCGAACATCTCCCACATTGAAGGTTTTTTGCCAAAGCGGCCCCCATTTCAAAAATAGTGAACACCGGGCTAGACTAAAAGAGGTTTTCTGTGATGATCTGGGGGGAGGGGTGCAGAGGCCCAGGGAGCCAGTGTCATTGGGGGAAGGGAAATCAGGGAGGGAATAGATTGGGGGGGGGGGGTGCAGAGGCCCAGGGAGCCAGTATTGGAACAGTGGGGGAATCAAGGAGATGGATTTAGGGGGTGCAGAGGTCTGGGGAGCCAGTGTTAGTGCAGGGGAGGGGAGTCAGGGAAGGGTTGGATGAGGGGGTGTGTGCAGAGGCCCACGAAGCCATTGTCAGATCGATGGGGGGGTGTGTGTCAGGGAAGGGATGCAGAAGCCCAGGGGAGCCAGTATCCGAGAGCAGCAAAGACTCCTGTGACACTTTATAGACTAACAGATGTTTTGGAGCATGAGCTTTCATGGGTGAATACCCACTTCGTCGGATGCAAGCTGCAAAACGTCTGTTAGTCTATAAGGTGCCACAGGATTCTTTGCTGCTTCTACAGAACCAGACTAACACGGCTACCCCTCTGATACTTGAGTATCAGAGAGGTGGAGGAATCAAGGAGGAGATGGATTTGGGCGGATGCAGAGGCCCAGGGAACCGGTGTCGGGGGGGGGGGGGGGGCAGGAGCCAAAGGGGCTCTGGGGGGGGGGAGCACACCCCCCGCCCCGCGAGGGGGGACAGTGTGGGAGCGGCGGGGCAGGAACAGATCCGCCCGGGAGGGGGGGGGTGTAACACCCGCTGCACGAGAAGAGCTTTTCCAGGACATCCCCGGCACAGCGGCGGCATCATCGCCCGGGCCCCAGCCTCACGGGGGGAGGCGGTGGGGCTCAGTGTCAGCAGAGCTCCCGGGGCTGCCGCCGCCGCCGCCTGGCCCGATCCGGTCCTTACCTGCTCCCGGGCGCCCAGCACCCGCGCAGCCCATTGGAGCGGGCGGAGGATCAGTGCGGCAGCGATTCGAGATGGACAAAACACTGAGCCTGAAATCACCGACCCGACTGTTTCCCAGCCGGCAGCAACAAAAAATGGCGGTGCTAGAGAAGCTGGGCGGGTCCCCGCCGGGGCCGTTCAGCCCCGCCCCGGAGCCGGTTGGCTGGTGCTGCTGAGGCAAAACAACGTTTGGTCAATTTCATCCCGGCCCCGCCCCCGCTCCCGCCCCAAATGGTGTTTGTAACGTTTCCGGCAGACCCGCCGTGCCCGGAAATTGCGGTTTAAGTCTCCCGGCATACCTCGCTTTGCCTTCTTCCTGGTGCCAGACGCGTGGGTGGGGTCATCTTTGAGCGAGTGACTTTGGGCTCTGACACGTGCCCCTCCCCCCTTCGGCGGCCCCCCCCCCCATCCTTCCCGCAGCTTGGTGCCCACAACTGGACCCAGGACTCCAGCTGCAGCCTCACCAGCGCCAGCTGTACCAGGACAGTGACCTCTCGTGTCTGGCCTAGGACTCCCCTATTAATGCTCCCAGGCCCATATCAGCCTTTTTCACAGCTGCCTCACCGTGTTGGCTCCTATTTGATTTGTGAGCTGCTCTATCCCCCACATCCTTTTCCGCAGCACAACTGCCCTAACCCTATTCCCCGGTTTGTATCTATTGGGTTTCCAGGAGGTGGGCAGGCGGAAGCGCGCCCAATGCTAAAGGATCCCCCCACAGCCTAAGGGGAGGATCTACAGGACCTCAGAAACCCACTAATTGCAGGGGACAACTAATAAAAGAACAGGGACAGGAGTGCAGTCAGAGGGTCATAAGAAGGGAGCCTGACGGTGACACCGAGCAGAGAACCCCGGACAGCGCCCACTGCTCCTCGAAGGCGTCAAGGGAGCCAGCGGACGCCGCCCAGAGGAACTCCGCCCGGAGACGTGAGCGGACTAAGGATCGGAAACAAGCCCCACAGATGCAGGAGTCTCCATTGGCCAACCGCCTCTCCCTGGTCGCGTAGATGGCCAGTTTAGCCAGGGCGAGGAGGAGGTTGACCAGGAGGTCCCGCGACTTCGTGGGGCCACAGATAGGGAGTGCATGGAGAAGGAGGTGAGGGGAAAAGTGCAGCCAGAAACGAAGCAGGATATTGGTGAGGAGCCGGTAGAGGGGCTGCAACCTGGTGCACTCTAAGTAAATGTGCGCCAGGGTCTCCCTCACGCCGCAGAAGGGGCAGGTGTCTGGGACAGGGGTAAACCGCGCCAAGTACACACCCGTGCTCACGGTCCCATGGAGGAGCCGCCAACTGATATCCCCAACGGGCCTCGGGACCAGGGTAGAGTAGAGGCTGGCCCACCGGGGCTCCTCACCCTCCAGAGGTGGCAGGAGGTCCCGCCACTTGGTGTCAGGGCGGGACACGAGGGTGAGGAAATGAACGGTGTGGCGCACGAGCATGTAGAGATGCTTCCTTGGCGCGGTTTGGAAACGGACCGGCTGCAGATCGTGCAACCGGCTTGCGGAGAAGGGGCGGGGGGGCCAGTCGGGTCCACAGGGCAGAGGCCCGATGAAAAGTTCCGGAGGGCTTGGGGTGGGGGGTGAGCGGGGCGTGGCCTCGTGCAGGACCTGGTCAAGGTAGGCCCGAGCACCCGGTTTGTAGCTGGGCATTCAACATTTTCCCACCAAACGTTTCCTTCTTTACAGATGAGTTGAGTACAGAACAATTGCCCAGTTTACTGTGATCGTTCTGAACTCGAATGTAAATTTGAATGGGTGCAGCAAGGGTAGGCAGGAGACAGGGACAGAGGCACATGGACCCGGTATTAGTGTAGGAGGCATCAGGGGGCTATGGTCTGGGGGGCCAAGGCCTGGGGAGCCAGTGACAGTATATTGTGGGGTGGGGGTCAGAGACACATGAAGCTACTGTTGGTGTATGAGGGAGAAAGGCCCGGGGACCCAGTGTGAGTATACCGAGTTGCGGGGCGTAGGTTCAGGGAGCCAGCATGGGAGTACATGGCGGTAAGGTTAGGGAGCAGAGGCCTGGGGTGCCAGGGTTGGCCCAGCAACCACTCTATCCATGGGCCCATCCAGAGTAGGCAGACGGTCAATGCAGCCGGGACTGGCAATCCAAGGTGGCTGAGAAAACGAGAACGCAAGAGCTGGCCCAAACTGCCACTATCTGCAACTAGAAGATGGCTCCAAGCATATCCTTGTCAGGACTCATAGATACTAAGGTCAGAAGGGACCATTAAGATCATCTAGTCTGACCTCCTGCACAATGAGGCCACAGAATCTCATCCACCCACTCCTGTAACAAACCCCTAACCTATGTCTGAGTTATTGAGGACTCGGCACTGAGCGCAGCGCAAAATGCTGCCCCACACAGCGTGTTCCTCTCAGAAAGCACCATCCCCACCCCCTAGAGGCCCTGAGCTTGGGAAGGTCACTTCAGGGATGTAGAAGCAAAAAACAAAACAAAACAATTCAGTCTTTGGCCTGTCACCCCCTTTCCCATTCTTTTTCCGCTTGCATGTAACACTGTCCTGCCTGAAACAGGCCAGCTGGCTCTGCCTCTGCAAATTGCACGTAGGGCTGGCTCCAGACCCCAGCGCGCCAAGCGTGCACTTGGGGCGGCGTCCCACAGGAGGGCGGCAGGCAGCTCCGGTGGACCTCCCGCAGGCATACCTGCGGACGGTCCGCTGGTCCCGCGGCTCCGGTGGACCTCCCACAGACGTGCCTGCGGATGGTCCACCGGAGCTGCGGGACCAGCGGACCCTCCGCAGGCACCTCTGTGGGAGGTCCACCGCAGCTGCGGGACCGGCGACCGCCAGAGCGTCCTCCCGCGGCGTGCTGCCGTGCTTGGGGCAGCGGAAATCCTAGAGCCACCCCTGATTGCACGTTGCTTTCTACAGGAGCCATTTTGGCTCTTCTGGTTCTGCAAAAAAAATTGGATTGGGGAAGAAGCACGTGGAGGGGAACAGGCTAAACCAGTGGCGAGGGAGGATTAGAGGGGAAAGGTACAGAGAAGAAACAGTTTGTATTTCATTTCTCCTCAATTGCTGATGGCAAGCAAAAACAATTAGCAAAATGTAGGGTCATCTGTCAGCTCCAAAAGCACCCAGATGCTTGCCCCTTCATTGGCGCCCCCCCCCCGGGGGGAGCGACCCGGGGGCCCCAGTCCTTACCCCCATGCTGGCTCCCTGAACCTATGCCCCCCAACTCTGTACACTCACACTGGGTCCCCGGGCCTTTCTCCCTCATACACCAACAGTGGCTCCATGTGTCTCTGACCCCCACCCCACAATATACTGTCACTGGCTCCCCAGGGCTTGGCCCCCCAGACCATAGCCCCCTGATGCCTCCTACACTAATACCGGGTCCATGTGCCTCTGTCCCTGTCTCTCGCCCAGCCTTGCTGCACCCATTCAAATTTACATTTGAGTTCAGAACGACCATGGTAAACTGGGCAATTGTTCTGCACTCAACTCATCTGTAAAGAAGGAAACGTTGGGTGGGAAAACATTGAATGCTCAGCTACAAACTGGGGAATAGGGTTAGGGCAGTTGTGCTGCGGAAAAGGATGTGGGGGATAGAGCAGATCACAAATCCAATAGGAGCCAACAGCGTGAGGCAGCTGTGAAAAAGGCTGATATGGGCCTGGGAGCATTAATAGGGGAGTCCTAGGCCAGACACGGGAGGTCACTGTCCTGGTACAGCTGGTGCTGGTGAGGCTGCAGCTGGAGTCGTGGGTCCAGTTGTGGGCACCAGGGTTCGGGAAGGATGCGGGGGGGCTGCAGAAGGGGGAAGGGTCACGTGTCAGATCCCAAAGTCACTCGCTCAAAGATGACCCCACCCATCCGTCGGGCAGCAGTGGGGGTGCAAAGTGCAGTGACACGCCAGGAGACTTAACTCGCTATTTCCGGGCACGGCGGGTCTGCCGGAAACGTTACAAACACCATTTGGGGGCGGGGGCGGGGTTTGCTCGGAAGGGCCCGAGGGCGGGGCGGGCGGGATGAAATTGACCAAACGTTGCTTTTGCCTCAGCAGCACCAGCCAACCGGCGCTCGGGGGCGGGGCTGAACGGCCCCAGGTACCAGCCCAATTTCTTCAGCTGCGCCATTTTGTGTTGCGTTCAGGGACTTTTGGTGATATTCTGGGCCCGGTGTTTCTGCTCTCAGCCTTTTGTCCAGCTCGGATAGCGGCTGCTCCTATGGGCTGCGCGGCTGCTGGGCGCCCGGGAGCAGGTAAGGACTGGGCCGGCGGGAGTTGGGGGGGTCCTGGAAAAGCCCCTCTCGTGCAACGCGATACTCTCCTCCGGGCTGGTCTGTTCCTGGTTCTCCCCCTCCGCCCGCTCCGACACTGGCTCCTCCGGGCCTCCCCCCCCCCAAATCCATTCCCTCCCTGCCCTCCCCCGCACTGACACTGGCTCCATGGGCCTCTACATCTCCCCCCCCTCCCCAAGAGCTGGCGATCCTAATAGACCAGACACAGGCTGGGAAAGGAGTCGAACACGCAAGCAGAGGGGTCAATCTGGTGGTGGCAAACTGCATGTTAACACCACAATTATTTTTGAAAGGTGTGTTTAGTGGGAGATGAGCCAAATAGGTCATGCATCCAACGATTCACCCACGAAAGCTCATGCTCCCAAACGTCTGTTAGTCTATAAGGTGCTACAGAATTCTTTGCTGCTTTTACAGGTCCAGACTAACACAAAACAGGGATATTTCACTCATCTCCCTTCTATGGTGATCTAGATCGGTGGTTCTCAGCCTTCCCAGACTACTGGCCCCCTTTCAGGAGTCTGATTTGTCTTGTGTACCTCACTTAAAAACTACGTGCCTACAAAATCAGACATTAAAATACAAAAGTGTCACAGCCACTAGCGCTTAAAAATGGCTGCCTTTCTCATTTTTATCATATTATAAAATAAATCAATTGGAATACAAATATTATACTATACACTGAAATGTAAGGATGTAGAGCAATATAAACAAGTCATTGTCTGTATGACACTGGTTTGTACTGACTTTGAATGCTTTTTATGTAGCCTGTTGTAAAACTAGGCAAATCTCTAGATGAGTTGATGTGCCCCTGCAAGACTATTGTGTGCTCCAGGGGTAAGCACATCCCTAGTTGAGAACCATTGGTCTAGATGAGAAGGTTTTTTTGCTTTTAATATGATGATAGCTACTCTGAGGTTGCTAATCCCACTGGCAACACCACTTAGCACTTAGTGTAGACATGTTTTTTAAATATTGTAGCTGGTTTTGGTGAACCTGAAGCTTCTCCCTCACTCCTACTGGAGCAATGAGGTCTGGTCCCATCAGTCTACCTGATCTTGAAGAACTCTCTTTCCCACCACCCACTAGGCAAAATGACATGGATCATATCAGAAGTGGGGTTACAGTCCCAAGCTCCAAGGGAAACCCAGACTTTCTCCCTAGGAAGGCAGCACTGCTGGGAGGAGGGGCTAGGGAAGCAAAGGAGGTGGAGGGCAGAAGCAGTTCTATTAGGGCTCCTTGTTCCGCATGCTGATTGCACCGTTCCTGCTTAATTACTTTCACTTTCCAGACGGACGTTTTATGACAGGTTGCAGAGGCCTTTCATGTGTTCAAACCCTTCATTTTACCATCTCTCTGTGCTGACACTGATTCTTGGTGTCCCTGGGCGGGGAGCGGCTTCCCCCCCTACCCTCCAAGCTTGCTCCTGCTGTCCCGCAGAGGCCTGGGGCTACACTGGCCCCCCAGGCCTCCGCAGCCCCCCTAATCCATCCCCTCCCTGATCTTCCACCCCCTACACACACACTGGCTCTCTGGGCCTGTGCATGCCCCCCAATCCATCCCTTCCCTTCTCTTACCCCCCCCCCACTGCACCAACACTGGCTCCCCAGGCCTGTGCACCCCACCCCAACCATCTCATCCCTGATCTCCCCCATCACCGATGCTGGCTCCCCAGGCCTTTGCACCCCCCCATCCAACTCCTCCCTGATTCCCCCCCCCCCCCTACACCGATGCTGCACACACACATCCCGAACACCAAATCCAATTCATCCCTGATCTTTCTCAGAAAAAGAGAGGTTGAGAACCCCTGCACCAGGTAGTGGTACAATAACTCTACTGATAGATGTGAAGATACTTGGGGTGGCTCATATACTGTTTATCTGAGCCTTTCCATTTTGATTCTGTTTTTGTTAACTTCCCAATAAATGAATTAATAATAGTCCAAATATTTTATCAAGCAATATACAATACTGTATGTTTCTGTGTGACAGGGCTGTTGACATTATGGGTTTGTACTGTAGTTGTAATGGAAGGGGGTGGTATGCCATTGGTGCTGCTGAGTCCCATTGGTAGCTAGAAAGATTAACCTAAATCTATACAGAAACCCTGGAACGCCATAAGATTGGGTTTCTAATCTATGAATTATTGGAACTCGTTTAGAAAACTTTTCTTAAACATTACATGAATATATTCTTATACTATAGAATTAGAATTTACAATCCTTATTCCATGAGGAGATATCTTTGAGCTATACTTAAAACTATTATTAGATAGGTTTTTCCCTCAAAAAGCATTTTCTCCAAAAAATCATTGGTTTTTATCCACCCCGATGGTGCACAAACTATCTAGTTGTCCCATTCCTCCTCCTCTCTCCCCCCCGCCCACCCCCAAACAGAATGAGGTGAAGCTGGGGCTAGAGGTGGAACTTGGCTGAAGGGGAAGGCGGTAGAGCGGGGCTGGAAGTATGGCGCTCCCTCCTCACCCCCAACCCCTGTGTCCCGTCCCCCCCCAACATTCCTCTGCCTTGAAGTCTGTGCAGTTACTACATACTTACACCAGTGTAACTGAAGGCTGAAATTTAATCTCAGAATTGGCAAAGAATCCTGTGGCACCTTATAGACTAACAGATGTATTGGAGCATAAGCTTTCGTGGGTGAATACCCACTTCGTCAGATGCATGAAAAAGATGGTTATCTTTTATTTAAAATGAAGTCTGTGAGCATCAAATCCTTTCCCCAGCTGACTCTCCCACTAAAATTCCCTCTACTTGCTCCAGTATGTCCTGCTCTGAGACCAGGGCTAGGCTAGCACCACTGTGTGGTAGGTGTGGGGTGTGTGTGTGTGTGTGTGTGTGTGTGTGGTCTGCTACTGTAGACCAGGGGTAGGCAACCTATGGCACGGTTGCCGAAGGTGGCACGCGAGCTGATTTTCAGTGGCACTCACACAGTCCGGGTCCTGGCCACCGATCTGGGGGACTCTGCATTTTAATTTTAAATGAAGCTTCTTAAACATTTTAAAAAACCTTATTTACTTTACATACAACAATAGTTTAGTTTAGTTCTATATTATAGACTTATAGAAAGAGACCTTCTAAAAACGTTAAAATGTATTACCGGCACGTGAAACCTTAAATCAGAGTGAATACATGAAGACTTGGCACAGCACTGCTGAAAGGTTGCCGACCCCTGGTGTAGACTGTGCTACAGAGCCCCCTGAATTGCTCTGCTGCCACTGCCCCTCTCCCCATACATGGCACTGGCTCCCTGAGTCTTGTCCCATCCCCAACCCTAAGCACCCTTTTCTGCTCTTCCCCCATACAGTGCTGGCACTAGGACATAAACAGACTAATCTTAAGGCCATCAAGATTACTGTAAAATTATACTGGTGGAAAGGCATTGTAGTTTTTAACCTCTAGGTAGCTAGTTGAGGTCAACCTCAGGTAGGGGGTGTCGGGTTGACCATGATTACTCACACTGAAGTTAAAAATTGCATGAGCTTTCTTTCCACTAGGAGTATCCATAGAGACTATAAACACTTTTTTTTTCCCTTCAGTGAAAGATTGAGCTGTAATCTGAATCTGTGCCGTGTGTGTGTGTGTGTGTATACAACATCGCAGCCTCTTACCTTCAGAGGACCTCAGTTGGTGTTCAGGTACACTTCAGTCTCCTGATTCCTCTCCTGAGCACTGTTGCTTCCCAGGAGTCTTAGGTCTCTACGTGAAGGATTTGAAAGGGTCCAAAAGATACAAGGGCCAAGGCAGGTGGCACGGTGGGCTTGCTCTCTGAGGTAGATTACTCTGACCTATTACAGCATCTGGAAGGATGGGTCCATTAACGAGGAGTTCAATTAGCTGTTTGTAATTGGAACTAACTCCAGTTTAACAAAATTCTTCATCTGTGAATGATGGAAAAATATGTTGCAACTTCCCTGTGAAAAGGCTACTGCCTCTCTTTAATACAAATCCCCCTCATCACCCCACACCTGCCTGCTGCAAGTACGTGTGCGTGCTTAGCTCCCAAAAGGACTCATTGCTTTGGGCTGCAAGGCTCCTGAATCCCCATTGGACCCTCCACTCTGAGGTTCCCTGACTCCAGCCCTGGCCCCAGTTCCTTCTCTCACTCTTGTTCAGGTCCTGTCTATGCATGCAGTCCTTCCTGCAAAGCACCAGACCCATTTTTCATCCAAGACACTGCAGCAGCAATCTGCTGCCCTTGCTCCTGGAGAGGAGGAGGTCAGGTCCAATCTGTGCCTCTCACATAGTTGGCTACCTCCTGATATTCAGTCGCCATCTTGGACAGGATACTGAGAGGGGTTCTCAGGAGTTCCACTGAAGAGAGACAGCAGACTCCCTCCCATCTCCTGGGGAGCTCAGGTACTCTGTAGAAAAGAAGCCTACCTAAGATCTAGAGGACAAGAGTCCCACTACTGTGATGTCATTTCCTTCTCCACTCCTTCCAGAACCTCAGTTAGCTACACATCATTTTCCAGCAGATTTACCAAAGTGGCTAGAAATCCTGGCTCCACTGAAGTCAATGGCAAAACTTCTATTGGTTTCAGTGGGGTCAGGATTTCACTTTTGCTGTATGTACACTGCTCATAGCTCTGGGTGTTCTTATTGATATGTTCCTATTCAGGAAGAAACTACACTAACTTCATACTATGTTGACTTTTATTACAGCTCAGTAAAGAAAGAATAAATAGTTGCAGCCAAAGGAAGTTGATCAGCACATATCACCCTGCTGGGCCTTCTCAGTACCTCTGATTGAATGGGAAGATGGAGAAAGAAAGGAATCCTACAGAGAAGAAACTACAGCTAACGGAGCACCATCATTGCAATGAAGACTTGGAGAGTAGATACAAGCAAGGTAATCAAGAACTCATTGCCTATGACTAGGTACTGTGTGCTGGTTTGCTGTCAGTGAAAACCATAATAATGCCGATGAAGTCAATGGGATATTCTAGGTTGGTTAGCTGAATAACGGCAGTATCTCGTCTGAGAAATGCAACTTCCAGGAGATACTGATAAAATACTTGTTCTGAGACACACTTAAACCATGTTTTTGTAGAGTGGCCTCGGGACCTTGCTCATGTCTTAAACACTGCAAGTCCAGTGCATTATCTGAGTTTGGGTCATGGTTAAGGTCCTATCTATACACCAAAATCCATGTTGTGGGGACAGATGGATCTGCAAAACAGCGTAGGCAGGCCCTTAAATAGATGGTGCCGCTCTTACCTGTTTACATGTGCAAATACAGTTTGAGATCATTCCAGTGGGCTACGTAAGTAGTTATATGGTACGTATATGAAGGTATTAACAGATTTATTTGGGAATAAGCTTTCGTGGGTGCAAAGCCCCCTTTGTCGGATGTATTTGGAGTGAAAGTTACAGATGTAAGGTAACTCCCTTCTCTTCATTTATGCCTGCAAGTGGAGAACCAGTGCTGACAAGGCCAGTTCAGTTAGGGTGACGTGATCCACTCCCAAAAGTTAATGAGGAGGTGTCAATACCAAGAGAGGGAAAAATTGCTTTTGTTGTGAGCCAGCCACTCCCAGTCTCTGCACTGCTGGGGGGAATTCATCTGTCCCCCATAAAGTACATTCTGCCCAGTATTGCTGCAGTCCCGCCTATTGCCCACCAGAGGCTGCTGAAGCGCCAGAACAGTGGGCTGTGTTCATCGGCTGTTCTGGTGCCACAGTGGCCTCTGGTGGTCAAAAGGTGGAACTGGAGCACTTCTGGGCAGAATGTATTTTCTGGGTGGGTGGGGAATTCAGTGCATGCCCAGTGCTGCAGAATTTCCCCAGGAGTAGAAATTCATCACCACACCCTTCCCACAGAGCCAGGTTAGGACAGAGTGGGTTGCACATGACTTCTGGTGTGGGTGTCAGATGGGTTCAGAATGACTAGTGCAGGGGACAGACTGGAGCATGGGCTCAGGAGCTAGTGGGGTGATAGCATTGAGCCTGAGAGTGGCAGAGGGGGGCTTCAGGGGCATGAGGGGATTGGAGAGGAGGCTGCAGAGATCCATGGGGGTGTGGGGACAGGGGCAGATGTGCCTGACTGAATGGGAGAGGCTTGAGGTCAGCCAGGGTCTGCCTGGGGGAGGCTTCCCTACTCCCTAACAATTCCCCCCCCCTCAAAAAAAAAAAAACAACCCCAAAACACCCCACCACAAAACCTTCCCACCCTCACCCTACACCCTCCAGGTTCACCCCAGGCTCCTTCCCTCTCCCTCAGCTCCTCCGTTACCCCAGACACCCCCAAGCCTTTGCACTGCTTCTGAGAGGTACAGTAAAATACAGTTCTGTATTGTGTAGTTCATTTAAACTACAAAGTTCTGTATTAATATGCCTAGTAAGGAATCTTTGTCCAAAAACAAAATTACCAGAATCTTTTTTTGTCTGTATTGTTAGACATTCACCTCTACCCCAGTATAACGCTGTCCTTGGGAGCCAGAAAATTTTACCACGTTATAGGTGAAACCCGTTATATTGAACTTGCTTTGAGCCTCCGGGGTGCTAAGCCCCCCACCCCAGAGCACTGCATTACCGTGTTATAGCCGAATTCGTGTTATATCAGGTCGCGTTATATCGGGGTAGAGGTGTACTTGGTGACATATTTTGAAAGATTACCAAAACAATTGAAACTGACATGATTATATTAAGCTATTTTGACAAATAAAATATGCAGAATTTTCAATAGTGTGTAGAATTTTTAATTTTTTGGTGCAGGAGTATCATGTGCAGCATTGACAGCCCAGGAGAGAGTGTTCCTTCTCTCGGTTCTGGTCTAGTACCACAGTGTTTCCTGACCTCCAGAAGGCACAATTGCAGGGAAAGTCCAGCTCGGTCCCTGCAGCCCTGGGCTGGGGCATAGTTGGTGCAGACAGAATCTTAAAGAATTTAGATGCCAAACTCTTAACAGGTTTCTGAGTATGTGCAAATTGCCACAGGACTTCTCCTTGTTTTTGGAAGTTGCAGTGGTTCAAAATCTTATTCAGCCTAATGTGGGTGGACTTTCCCAGGAAAAGTAAAAGGCACGCTCCTCTTCACCAGGGCAACCTCCTGCCAAATTTCAAGTCCCTGCTTGAAAGCATGGAAGTGCTAGAATTTCTCCTCCGAATGGTTCTAAAAGTTTTTTAACATGGGGAAACATAAATTTTCCTTTATCTGGTTCTCAAACAACTGAACCATTGTGGCTGAAACAAAAAATAAAATTTCAGTTTGAGGCAGACACCCCCATCATGGAAAATTTCAGCCCAAATGGCTGAAGTTTGGCAAAGATACAAGGAACTGAAAACAGGGTCTTAATGTGGAGTGTCAGGCAACCTTCACTATAGATGATGCTACCAAGCCCTGCCTATAGTACTGGAACTCAAATTCATTCACAATATAATGTAATTCATCTTATCTCTATCTGCTGTAACCCTTTGTCCTTCCTTTCCCAAACCTTGTTCTTTGTGACTGTCACTTCCTATGTTTTCCTGGTGTAGATTTTAAACAAACTAAAGTCTGTGAGGTTGGTGGCTGTTCAGACACAGCTTATGTCAAGTCTGGTCCTGTCCCAGGAGCACTAATGGTTTTGCTTTTTCCAGATCATTTGACTTACCCCATGTTCCAGAATCCTGTGCGTAAAGTTAGAGTTGGCATCATAGCTGGACTCGTGGTTATGGGCATTATCATTGTCATTGCTCTGGCAGCAGCTCTGGCAGGTAAGTTCTCAGCCCTCCTCGCTGCAATCAGTGTTTACCGTTCCCCATGGCATGGTCAGTCACACATGGACACCTTTCTGGCCTCATTGGTTGAGTCAGAAATTCTTTAGAGAAGAAAAGTCTTTCAGGCTCATTCTGTTTACTTCATTTGCAGTGATTCTTTATGATGATCTGTCTATGATTGTACCTACTCATTGGCCCTTTAAACTCCTCCCTGGTGTCTTTCATGAGGGACTGTTGCTTTGCTCCAAAAGGGCTAAACTTCAGGGAAGTATTGCAGCATTTTAATTCTCTAGTCATTAAATCTCCTGGTAGCCCTGTAACTTCTGACCAGACATAGTGGCCTGTTTCTCTGTAGTGTCTTGTGGGGAGTTACAGAGCAAATTGTTCAGGTAAAATGAATTTGATCTAGAGCCTTTGAAGGGGACAGCGTGGTAACGGGAAAGGGTATCACCACTATCTCCCCCCCCCTTTAGAAGCTGGAAACATCAAGATCTTGTGTTGCTAGGAATGACCAAGTCACCTTGCTCCTCTGTATCTTCCAGAGGTGGGGTGTGAGGTCTAGGATTCATAATTAATAGTGGCCCAGAGTTATATCTTTATCTGTGATGCCACATGGATACGTTGGTTGGTTTTTCTCTGAATAGTTGTCAGTAATTGAAGAGCCTAAAGCCTGCATCTAAGGGATAATGGGGGAAAGTGGAAGAATGGAAAACTTTGTATTGTATTACTCCTTCCTTTTCAGTGGTCCCGTCTAAGCCCTGCGTGGCTCCTCAGGACCTCCCTGCTGCCCCCTGGTGCCCAAAAAGTTGGGTTGGCTATGAAGGAAAATGCTACTACTTCTCAGAGGCCGAAGGGAACTGGACAAACAGCCAGAGACACTGCTCTGCCCTCGGTGCCTCCCTGGCTGTGATTGACACTGGGCAGGATTTGGTGAGATTCATGATAGTCTGAGAGTCGTTCTACCAGGCTTCAGTGCTTTGTGTGGGTGGGGGAAATGCATTGGGGGGGGTTAAGCTCCAGATGGGTCTCTGAGGGGCATGGAGTTTTTACCAGCACTTCAGCCTCATACAGCTCCCCACTGACTCCTGCTGCTGCCTCATACATCTCCAGTGTCTCCACTCATTGGCCTGCCCATTTCACACACGGGCTGTGCCCATCAGGGAGCAGCAGATGTGCAGCATGGAAGCACAGCCTAGAAGCCAAGGAGGGGTCAAGAGAAGCCTCAGGAGGCACAGGCCCTCCTCTGCCAGCCACTCACTTGGTAGGGACAGATTGGGATACAGGTCGGCAGAGAGGATGGGAGCACAGAGCCAGCACCCCAACACAGGCCCAAGGGACTCATGTACCCCCGATCCCCACTGTCACTCCATCTCCAGTTCCAGAGGACCCACCAGCTCCATTAAATCTCACTCCCCCTCCCAGTCCTGTATCCCTAGAAAGACCCACAAATCTTGGACTCTAAACCCTGAGACCCCAAACTTCACTAATTTCACTGCACCGTAGAACCCCAATCTCTCTCTAACTCATAGAACATTTGTATGAGGCCTCCTTAAAAACAGTAACAAGTATAAATGGCTTCATGAGCTAAAACTTACCTGTGACTATGTACTATATGTATAAAAGGAATAGTCTGTATCAAGCGCATGAAAATTTACATGCGCTGGGGTGATGGTAGACCTCTTCCCCCACTTTTCTTTAGTCCACTTTGAGTGCTGCCAAGTGTTATACCAATATAATAAAAACCAGCAGGATCTTATTAAGAGGGATAAGGCAAAGATGCCACATTTATTGTAAATATAATAGTAAAGCAAAAGATAACAGTAAACAACGTTGTTTTACTACTTATTTCTATCACTACTTATTCCTTATACACACACACACACACACACACACATATTCATTCACACAATCATTCATTCAGGTTCTGTGTACATGTTATAGTTACCAGCCTAGACGTTGCTCATGCCAAGTTACTGGCCAAGTATCTTGGTCATGAGGATGGAGCCGAGTCTGTGTCAGATGCATCTGATGCTCCTGGAGGCTGGCAGCAGAACCATAGACTCAAAGTTCTCAGTCTTCAGAGTCCAGTTTTATGGGAATTTATTCCTATGTCAGTCCATGAGAGTTGCTTCATTCTGCTGTTGCTAAATCAATCAGCAGGTGGCTGGCTCCATGTTGTCAGATGCTTGTTTTTCCTTCCTTTGAGGTGGTGGGGGTCATCTGGTTGATCCCACTTGACACCTTCTTCAGCCAACACTAAATTCTTCAGGCTGGTAACTCCCTAACCATTTATTCACATACATTCTCTATCTTAATCACATCTATTTCACTGTCTCTTTACCTTTCGGGGTGTTACCAATTTAGAGAACAGGCACTTAGAGTCAATTGACGTTTAACAAGTTTTATACAAAGTATCTCTTTGAGCAGGCTTCACACAGACACAGCTGGTGGCTTGCAGGTTAGAGGCTAAATGTTGGGAATCACAAATTTACTTCTAACATAATCCTTCAGTTACAAGGTATCAATTAACAATAAACCATGTCTAATATAAACCTTCTTTAATATCCCTACACAAGCCATACTTCATATGGATTAAGGAGCCTTGATGTCCCTGGGGCTGAAAGGCCAGACTGATTGAATGTTTTGGCAGCTGAATTTTAACCCCAAAAATATTTTAAATGCAGAAACAATTATCAGAACATGAGGGACACACAGTTAAATGGAGGGTGGGTGCCTACTCCCATGAACTTGCTGTTGGGCCCTTTGGCACTGTGCCAGGAACCGGGAGGGAAGGAGGCAGCTGCAGGTGGAGCACAGGAGCTTGGGGGAAGAATCCCCCAAACAGCAGCTGCAGGGTCTGCTGCTGGAGAGGAGGAGGCTACAGCTAATGGGGCACAAACTCCCCTTCCGCAAGTGCCCACTCATTATCCAGCCCTCTCTTACAAAGCAGCCTCGGGCTGGATTCCTTCACTGTGGGCTGAGGGAGCTATAGCCCAGATAGAAACATCCAGGGGCCAGGTCAGCCCACAGGCCACGTGTCTGATGTGTCTGCTCTAAATGGCCCCAGTGAGGCTTTGACGCTCATGCTACTCTGAGGTGAAAGGGGTAGTGAGGGACAGGTTGCTACGGTTGCCTGTTTCTATGTTGGGTATATCACATTATGAAAGGTCATTACCCCATTTTACAGATGGGGGGACACAGTCTCTAAGAGCTTAAATGACTTGGCCAAGATCACACGGGGAGTCTGAGACAGAGCCAGGAATCAAACCCAGGTCTTCTAAATCCAGTCCAGTGCACTAGCCACAAGGCCATCCTGTTGAATTACGTGGAGAAATTAGTCATTCTGTACAGTGTTTATTAGCTCTTCATATTAATTATATTTTGCTTTACGTCCATGTTTTTTGTTCTATTGTGGTGCTGCACATGCTTTAACATATAACTGTTATATATTTAGATCTAGATATTTTAAGGTGCCAAACCATATCAGGGTGAAACTGTACATAAATAACTGTATATGGGACAGGTGGGGTTCTGGGGAGTCAGGAAAGCATTGGAAACTTTCTAAGATCTTAGCACCCAGAAGGGGATTCATCTCCTCTTTCATTTTCCCTTTGTGGGGAAAGTGGAAACAATTGAATTTTTCTTAGGGGGAGCTTAAACTTCTAGTTTCTTGCTTCAACTCTTGACTGCTACCAGCAACCCCACTGCCTCCCTCACACCTCTCCCAAAAACTACCGGAGCGTCAAACAGTGAATAAGATCATCCGCTGACTATTTCTGTGAAAAATGAGTAATGAAATAATTAAGAACTGGTCGTCATTAGGTTTCAGAGTGAATGTAACATTAAAACGAATGTCTGTTCAGATCTGCTTTATCACATATTTCAAGCTGTCTGGTGTGCTGACTCAGGGGCCCTTTGGTTGTCAACAACCTGTCCTGTTTCTAATCTAGACAAGATTTAAAAAAACACACACTCCTAGCACCATTACAGATTGTGGATCCTGGAAAATGAAGGTAAATCAAACTTTTCAATTTTTTATTTTTATTTATTTATTTATTTAAGGTTTTCATACATCGCTATAAAGGCCCGTCTGAGCACTGGATTGGCTTGAGCAGGGATCCTGACAAGCTCTGGAAATGGGTGAATGGTCAAGAATTCAATAACATGTGAGTCACCTGTATGTGAAATTGTCACTCTTAACTTTGTTTTGACTAAATTGCCAAGTTCAGGCTGCTCTCAAATTCATTATTTCAAACCTTAAAATGGCTTTTCCCCTCGAATTAGAGTTTCAAGACAGTATTTCCACACACATTTAGAGTTCACCTCTGCTGCTGAGGCTGGAGGTAGTACTCAATGGATGGGCAAGATTTTCAGAATAGTTCGCTACCCAAGAGTTCTCACTGAGACAGCTACATAAGTGGCCAGATTTGCGGGTGCTGAGCTCTGTCAGAAATCAGGCCATCTCTTAACTGCCAGTGCAGACAGAAAATGTGGTTCTCCTGTAAGCATATTGGGGAGAAGTGCTGTAACCTAGGACTTGATTAAGAACTGTCTTGATAATTAAGAACTGTAAAGTTGAAAGTTCATAGCACAGCTGAGCCACAGGCCTGGCCTTGTTTACACTAGGAAAAATGTGCTTTAGTTCTGGTGTCTACATTTTAAATGATGTTGAAAAATGGGAGAGGGTGCAAAACCAGCCACAAAAATGATTTGAGGGCTGGAGAAAATAGTTTAGCAGAAAGATCAAGAGGTGACTAAATTACGGGGTCCAAGCGCTAAAGTCAGAAAAGGATTTAGACACCTAAGTGGCAATTAGGTGCCTAAATCCCAGAATCAGACCCTCCTGAGATTCGCAAACCCTGACTTAGCTGCCACCAAAGGTTGTAGGCACCTAAACTTGCTTGGTGTTTACCATTTTACAGCAAAAGTTCCCATAAGGGCACCTATGTTTCTGCCAGTGTGCATGTGCACTGCTGCCTCGCACTAGGTGTCAAGACATTTAAGCCCCAGAGTGGTGCACAAAGTGGGGGAAGATCTGGTGAGTGTGATCAGAGCCAGTTTACTGGATTGGGCACCTATAGGTGAACTCTCACAACACAGCCGTGCAAGAGTCAGGGGAGGTGGATCTCCTTTTTGACTTTCTTTAAAATTTACCTGCCCACCTATTGCTTAATACTAAGTTTGAAATGTAATTGGTTTTAATAGATTATAGTAAGCTTGGGCTTTTACAGGTTATCAGTTTCAAATTGAATTATAAATATAGTTATCTGAAAAGTGTAGAATTTTAACTTAAAAAAAAAACCTGAATATTTTTTTTGTTTTTTTACCCTGATTAAGCCTACATAGACTCTCGGTGCAGGTGCTGCTCGGGTCCCCCTTACTGTAGTGTCGACACCTCACTGATATAAATGAATTCATTTTTACAACACTCCTATAAGCTCAGGAAGTACCACTATTCCTGTTTTATGGGGACATGAGGCCCAGAGAGACTTGATGACTCACTGAACATCACTCAGGGAGTCTGTGGTAGAGCTGTCAATTGAGCCCCCGCAAGGCCAGCCTGCCTCTCGCTGTTGGGATAATTTGTATCACAACACTGTAAAAGCTCCACTGTCCTCCTAAGGCACGATGTATGGGAACCAACTTGTGGGGGCTCTCCAGGGTGCAGTGGCACTGAGGTTCCACATTACAACACCCTCCTGCAGTCTGAGCTGGGTGGATGAGAAAATCAGGGCCCAGACTAAATTAGATATGAGTTGTCTGTCCCTCTTTTCTCTCTCAGCTGCTCATTCAGCCCCCTAGGTCTCCCATTGTCCCACATGCCAAGGAGGAGCTGGTGTGAAAAGATGTTTTTGGAACTGTCTGGTGCCATCTCCTTTGTGTGGGTGACAGAAAATGCCCTTCCACTGACTGACTGTAGCTCGCTGGCTTTTGTCTTGCAGGTTTGGAGTAAGGGGAGGAGGAGAATGTGCCTACCTGAATGATGCTGCTGTCAGCAGTTCCTGGTGCTCCACCCTGAGACACTGGGTCTGCAGCAAAGCAGATGGCTCTGCAGAGAGAGAGGGACTTTCGGTGCAAGGACATTCAGGAAATGAATAGCAGTCAGGGCTGTTCTTATCCATACACAAAGTATTCAGCTGTGTAGGGCACCAGGAAATTTGAGGCACCAAATTGCCACAAATTTCCTGGTGCCCTGCGCCAGCCGCATGCTGCTCCAGTAGCCAAAGCGATCCCCTGACTGGCTGAGCTGCCCAAGAAAACTGTTCCACCTCTTCCCCATGGCCCCCACCCCTGCTCTGGCCCCACCTGGCCTCTTCCCACCCAGCCTCACTCCACCCCTTCTCCTGAGCAATGTCCTGGGGGACTGCAGCAGGGGTCGGGCGTGCCATGCACTCACAGGGTGGCAGGAAGTGGAGCATCCTGACCCCAGCCTGCTCTATTCCGCCAGCTCCCAGCTGGTGGGACAGGGGGAACCACCCCCCAGCACGCAAGGCTGGTAGGGAGCCAGGGAAGCAGAGCGGGCAGGAGCCATGTCACACCACCTCCTGCTGCCCTGTGAGTGCTGGGTCTGGCCTTTTCCTCCCTCCTGCCCCCACAATTACTCTTTGTGAGTAGAGTACTCTGCTATTCAGTGTGTCTTCCCCCTCCCCCCCCAATTACTGTGCACCCGCGCCCTACTGTGTGTGTGTGTGTGTGTGCACGCGCGCCCTACTGTGTGTGTGTGTGTGTGCCCGCACCAGGAGGAAGTGCCTTTTGATGGCAAGTGGCAATGCCCTTTTCGCAAAGCATCATTTTATTTATGATCTTCATTTTGTATGAAATGAATGATAACTTTGTAAATTTTTATGAAGAGTGTGGAAAATTGCCAGTACTGTTATGCTGGTCTCGCGCTTTCTCTTCTTTGGGGAAGGATCAGGGCACCATTGCTTGCCTCTGAACTGGTATTTTTAATTACCTCACTAGTGTCCTTGAGGAGTGGAGTGAGAGGGAGGGACCTGGGGCCCACCCTCTTCTCCAGGTCCCAGCCCAGGGGCCCTGAGGTTAGTGGTGAACCGCTTGAACTGGTGGTTCCTTCCCCTGGGTTACTTCCCTCTCCTGCCCTTCAGCTTGTGGAGGGGCTTCCTGCCCTCCCTCTGCACAAGCCAGGTGCCCCTTACCTAGGGTTTTTGGACTTCTCAGCCCACCGCAGCACTCCTCCAAACTTTCCTTTTGCCTCTCTTCCAAACTGTTCTCTGCTTCAACTCCTTCAAACTGCTCTCTGCTCCAACCAAACCTTCCTGCTCCAACCCCCACATTGTCTGGCTGAAGCAGGGGGTTTATATCATGTGACTGACTGCTGGTGCTCTAGTTGGCTTCAGGTGCTCTAGTTAATCTATAGCAAACCTTCCTCCCCTTGCAGGGAATAAGGCTCCCTGCTAACACTCTCCTGCTGCCCTCTGGCCATGCTGTATCACATGAGATTTTCAGTGTTTCAGTAAGGTTGCTGTTGAGCACTGTTTACCTCAATTATTGTAAATATTTCTATTTTGAAATGCTTATTCTATTTTGCAAAATGCTGCTGTAACCTGAAGGGTTTCCGACCCCTGGACTAAGAAGTGATGTGCTGAGTTTCATTTATTCACTATTGTCATAACTTCAAAGGGAAGGGAACAACCCTCCTGTGTACAATACTATAAAATCCCTCCTGGCCAGAGACACTAAAATCCTTTTACCTGTAAAGGGTTAAGAAGCTCAGGAAACCTGACTGACACCTGATCCAAAAGACCAATAAGGAGACAAGATACTTTCAAATCTTGGTGGGTGGAAGGTTTTTGCTTGTACTCTTTGTTTTGGCGGTTGCTCGCTCTTGGGACTGAGAGGGACTGGACATCAATCCAGGCTCTCCAAATCTTTCTGAACAAGTCTCACTTATAAGTTTAAAATATGAAACAGCCAGGCAAGGCCTGTTAGTTTTATTTTTGTTTTCTCAACTTGTAAACGTTCCTTTTTGCTCAGAGGATTTTCCTCTGTTTGCTGTAACTTTGAACCTAAGGCTAGAGGAGTTCCTCTGAACTCTTTGAATCTGATTACCCTGTAAAGTTATTTTCCATCCTGATTGTACAGAGATGATTTTTACCTTTCTTTCTTTAATTAAAAGCCTTCTTTTTAAGAACATGATTGATTTTTTTTCCCCTTGTTTTAAGATCCAAGGGGATTGGATCTGGACTCACCAGGAATTGGTGGGGGATAGAAGGGGGGATGGTTAAATTCTCCTTGTGTTAAGATCCAAGGGGTTGGATCGGTGTTCAAGACTATCCAGAAAAGGGAGCTAGTACTTGAGTGGTGGCAGCGAGACCAGATCTAAGCTGGTAGTTAAGCTTAGAGGTGTTTATGCAGGTCCCCACATCTGTACCCTAAAGTTCAGAGTGGGGGAAGAACCTTGACAACTATAAGGCTTTGCATGCCGGTAATACACTTTAATGTTTTCAGAACTCTATAAGTCTATATACAATATAAGTAATTATATTGTAAATAACAAAGGTTTTCAAAATGTTTAAGAAGCTTCATTTAAAATTAAATTAAAATGTTGATCTAACACCGCCAGCCCGCTGCTGGTCTGGGGTTCTGTTCACTTAGGCCGGCAGTGGGCTGAGTGGGGCCTGTGGCCGGGACCTCAGGTGGGAAGGGTCTGGCAGCCAGAACCCCAGACCAGCAGCGGGCTGAGTGGGGCCTGTGGCCGGGACCTCAGGTGGGAAGGGTCTGGCAGCCAGAACCCCAGACCAGCAGCGGGCTGTGTGGGGCTGGTGCCCGGGACCCCAGACTGACAGTGGGCTGAGCGCCTCAGCCCACTGCTGGTCTGGGGTTCCATCTGCTGGTTCCTGCCAGCTGGGATCACAGCTGCCGGATCTGCTCAGCCTGCTGCCAATCTGGGGTCCCAGCCCTGCCCACATACAGTGGGTACCTACCTTCTCCCTGGTTCTGGCCCATTCTCTTCCTCTCTGCACTGAGATGAGGGTGGGAGTGCACTGGGCACAGGGCTGGGGATGAAGGGTCTGGCCAGGAGCTAAAATGAGGGAGGGGGCTCGGGATTGGGTGTGGAGCACTTACCTGAGATGCTTGCAAGGGGTGCAGGTGGGAATGTGGAGGGGGGGGGGTGTTGCAGGAGCTCCCATTTGGTGCTCAGGGTGGGGATGGGGGGCGTGCAAGAGTCAGGGCTGGGGGCATGTGAGGGGGTGTGTGCAGTTGTCAGGGCAGGGGGGGGGCTGGGTATGTGGGGTCTGTCAGGGCTGGGGTTGTGGAGGGGAGAGGAGTCAAGCAGAGGCTTGGGTGTGTATGAGGGAGGTGTAGGGGTCAGGGCAGGGGTCTGTGGGGGCGGGGCTCGGCACAAGGCTGGGTGTGGAGTTGGGGGTCAGGGCAGAGGGCTGGGTAACTGCCCCCCTCAGAACCTCCAACCTCCCTGCTCCTGGGACCCCTGCCCACCCCTTCCTGGGACTCCTGCCCCTATCTAAGCCTCCCTGCTCCTTGTCCCCTGACTGCCCTGCCCCTTATCCACACCCTCACCCCCAGACAGACCCTTGGGACTCCAATGCCTATCCAACCACACCCTGCCCCCTGACAGGACCCCCAAACTCCTGACTTATCCAACCCCCCCAGCTCCTTGTCCCCTAACCACCCCTTCCAGAGACTCCCCACGCTAACTACCCCCCCCCCCCCCCGGACCCTCCATGCTCCCTGCCTTGACTTCCCTGACCCCTATCTGCCCCTTGACAGACCATGGGACTCCCATGCCTCATCCAACCCTCCCTGCTCCTTGACTGCCCTGCCCAGGATCCCACCCCCATCCAACCCCCCTGGCCCCAGACCCCTTACTATAAGGCTCCAAGCAGAGCCAGATATGCAGCCCTGTGGGAGTGCACAGCCCTGCCCCTCAGAGCGCTGTGCGCGCGGCGACAAAGCTCCGGTTGAGTGGGGAGTGTGTCCGCCTCCCTGCGGAGCCAAACACTGCCCCGCAGGAGCACACAGCCCAGAGTGCTGCACGTGCAGCAGCAGGGCTCCAGGGGAGGGGGAAGGGGCCGGCGGCTTGCTGCGCTCAACTGGGCGCGCTGGCCTGGAAGCGTGGATCCCGCGGCTTGCTGTGCCAGGAGAGTGGGGCTATTTGCCCATGCACATGCCTATGCTTCTGCTCTCTGCCCCCGCAGGATTTTTAATGGCATGCTGGAGTCCTGGCAGGCAGCAGCATGCTATTAAAAATTGGCTCGCGTGCCATCTTTGGCATGCGTGCCATAGGTTGCTGACCTCTGACTTAGGGTATGGCTACATTTGTAGAGCGCTTTGAGTTAAACCAGCTTCACAGAGCGCAGTAGGGGAAGCGCTGTGGTCTGTCCACACTGACAGCTGACAGCACACTGGCGTGGCCACATTTGCGGCACTTGTAGCGGTATTGGGAGCGGTGCATTATGGGCAGCTATCCCAGCATGCAAGTGACTGCAACGTGCTTTTCAAATGGAGGCAGGGGGATGGGGTGGAGTGTGACAGGGAATGTGGTGTGTGTGGGGGGGGGAGAGTGAGCTCTTGGGGGGCTGAGAACATGTCTTGTAAGTTCAGACAGCAGCAGACCCTCCTTCCCCCCCGCCCCACATTCCACACTAATGGTTGCTTTGTCTCAGAGCAGCTTGGCTGTCAAAGGGATCTTTGAAAGGGCATAACTGCATTCCTGCAGCTCGAGTTCAAAACAATAAGAGTGGCCACTTGACTTAAGGGGATTATAGGACGTTTCTGGAGGCCGATCAGAGCGCAGTAATGCAACACCTTGTCCACACTGATGCCTGAGCCCTGTTCGGGGTGTGTCTGGGCTCTCGCTATTACTGCCTGTCCTGTTAACAAAGCAAAAGGGAGAGAAAAGGGACAACATAAATACACCTATTTGAGGAAATTGAGGCACATGTGGAAACCATTTAAATTATTAGTCGTCCTGTTACAGCCCTTCCTAGTTTCTGTTGTGGATGTTGTTTGCCTGGTATAGGAGGATACAACAACAATATTGCATTCAGGGATTGTTATCACTCGTCAAAGGGCTTCTCATTACGCTCCAGGCCACCACAGGAGGAATTGCGTTTGTTCCCATTGGATCCAGGGGAGGTTTGGGATAGCCAGAAGGATCCCATGTACAATATGGGGAGTGGGCTAACTTTCCGTATCTTTGCTTCCAGAGCCTGTTGGTGTGCGATTTTTAACAACAATTTCCCCAATTAAAAGGTTTGGCCTTTCTATGCTAGAAACATACTGCATCCATTTATACTGATAAGTATCAAATAGTGATCTTTTCTTTGCTTTAGCAAGTGTATGAAAACCTTAGTGTTTCCTGATATTGCCCAAAACATTTTGAGTTCCAAAGTGGACAAAGCAAGTATCTGCATTTCAGTACATACCATAGCTATAGCAGTATTTTTTTTTTTTTAAATTCCATTTGTTTTTGTATTAGACTGTCCTGTAGCTGGGACAGAGAGCTTAATTACCTCCAGGTCCAGGGCTGCCCAGAAGAGGGGGGGGGGCAAGTGGGGTAATTTGCCCTGGGCTCCACAGGGGCCCCCAAGAGAGGCTCCTGCCCCGTCCCCTTACCCCCACCTCCGCTCCTCTCCCAGAGCCTCAGAGCATCCAGGAGCGTCCCTGAACTCTGGCGGGGCCTGAGCCCCTCCCCGCTCAGAGCTGCATGGTCAGGGGGCGGGGCTGCGAGCTCCAGGCTAACTGGAGGATGCTCAGGCCCTGCTGGAGCTCGCAGCCCCACCCCCTCACCACGCAGCTCTAAACGGGAAGGAGCTCAGGACCTCCGCTGGAGCCACACTGCAGCGCTGTTAAGGGATGGTCCTGGATGCGATGCACTGAGGCTCCAGGTGAGGGGAGAGCTGGGGGTAAGAGGCTGGGGCCAGGGGGTTGGATAAGGGGCAGGGAGTCCCGGGGACAGTCAGGGCACAGGAAGGGGACAGAGGTTGGGGGGCAGTGGTCTGGGGACAGGGCATGGGGGGGGTTGGATTGTGGGCGTTCCGGGGGTCTGTCAGGACTCAGCGGGGGGGTGGGGGGGGTGGATAGGGGTCGGGGCAGTCAGGGGACAGGGAGCAGGGGTATGGTCCCGGGGTGGTGGTTGGGGGTGGGGTCTCTGGGGGATGGTGAGGGGACAAGGAGCAGGATGGGTCAGGGATTCTGAGGGGGGCTGGCAGTTGGGGGCAGGAAGTGGGTGGGGGTTGGATAGGGGGCAGGGCCAGGCTGTCTGGGAGGCACAGCCTTCCCTACCCTAAAGCTCATTCAACAGTTTGAGGCTTGCAGAAGAACTAAGCTGTTAGCTTTTCCATTAGCTCCCATCCCTTTCATTTCTCAAATGCCAAATTATCGTCTATATGTAATTTCAGTGCCATAGGGAGATTCATGTCAGGGGAGGGGAGCTTCATTTAAAATTAGCCACTGGGGGAGGGCTCACATGAGAAGAGCAATATCCTACACCACCTACCTCCTTCCCAACCCTACCAAGGGAAAATCTGCAGACTGATAGGAAGTGACCCACCACAAGTGTAACTTGGGGTAAACCAATAACTGGTCTGGGAACTTTGACAAACCCCTAGGGCCCTGGTGGAGTGGGTGGGCCTGATCCCCCTCCCCACCTTGCTGCTCTGCTTTATAGCAGTGGAACCCCAAGGGGAGTGATAGGAACACCCAGGAGGGATTGAGGCCCACTGCATACAACTTGATCAGGGGTCCCTCCGGGATGACGAGGCCAGCAGAAACTCCCTGATTACCAGGCCAGCTGATCATCTGACTGGCCAGCTATAGTACTGCACTCCATCCACAACTACTCCAGAAGTAAAGAGCTCCAGTAATCACCATGTGGCATCCCCAAACTCATCTTACAAAGCACAGAATAGCAGATTAGAGCAAACAAGGTAGGTGCAGCCATCAGCCTCTGCTTTACTTTAATTGACACTAGATCTCTCTGGAGAGCTGTTCCAGAGACACCATAACCTAGCAACCTCTTTTCACTGCCATCGCCATGCCTTTGTGACCTTGGTATGGGCCTTGAGGCCCCAGAATTCTCCAGAAGGAACCAGAACTCAGATCGTCAAAGGTATTTGGGGTCTTAACTTCCATTGATGTTAGGAGTTTAAATACCTTTGAAGATCTGAGCCCAAGAGCTTCTCTTTCTAAATTACCTCACGTAAGAGTGCTTAATGTTGTATTGTCACACATACATTTAAAAAAAATGAAATGCAACTCCCTCTCTGTCCAAAAGAGGTGTTGCTGTACAAATTGTCTCTTCCTTTCTCCCTTCTGTTTCCGCACCCCGTAAGCTGTATCTATAATGAGGTGCTTTTAGTAAGCCATGGACAGCTTGTATTAAATTCAACTATTTCTTAGGTCTGTCAAACAATTAAAAAAAATAATCTTGGTTAATCATAAAGTTAAAAAAAATAATGGTGATTAATTGAAGTTTTAATTGAACTGTTAAACAATAATGGAAAATCAATTGAAATGTATTATAAACATTTTAGATATTTTTCTATATTTTCAAATAAATTGATTTCATTACAACATAGAATACAGTGTACAATGGTCACTTTATATTTTTGATTACAAATATTTGCACTATAAAAATATAAAAAATAGTAACTTTCAAGTCACCTCATACAAGTACTGTAATGCAATCTCTTTGTAGTGAAACTGCAACTTAAAAATGAAGATTTTTGTTACATAACTGCACTCAAAAATGAAACTATGTAAAACTTTAGAGCCTACAAGTCCCTCCCCTCAGTCCTACTTCTTGTTCAGAACCCGTCATCAGCATAGAAGAATGTCCCCTGGAATGGTGGCTGAAGCATGAAGGGGCAATTGACAGCCCTACTATTTTTATTTATGCATTACATATCAGAGGACTGAGAGCATAGTGTGAGGTGCAGCAAGTCACATGTTGTTCTCCTCTCTGTGCTGTAGTTCTTCATCTCGTGTCCGAAGCAGGATGGCAGTCTTTGATCTCTGAAGCCATACCCCCCTCCATGAATGGCAGCTAGTCTACAAGAAGTGAGGATTTTCAGCACTTCTCCCATTGTTGATTTAGTACTTGCATAGTGGTGGCAATGGTGGGAGATTTCATATGGCTCAGGCTTGGGAAGACATGGAAAGTTATCTGAGTCTTGTCTGTGTTACAGCTGCCACCATTGTTAATGCAAACAGGGCTGCACAATGGCCACCTGTTGTGAATTACAAGTTCCATTTTTGCTAGATGAAGACCTGGTCTAGGTATGAAACTGTCGGAGAAAAACTCAGTTCTCGCTTTCTGTTTGGGTGCAGCAAAATCAAATACTTTTCTTTCTCTAGTAATTACAATAGAGGGAGGGAGTGTCCCAGGAAACAGGGTTGCCCCTTGTCCCGGACAGGTCTCTCTCAATTAGTAAACAATTACAACAAGCATTTATACCTTTGTTACGGACAATAGCTAGATATGATGGAGACAGTAAAAAGAAACAATTGCATTTGTTTATACATAAGCCTTTCTGCTATCTTATTTGTCTCACTACTAGAAAAAGCAAGACTGCATATTTGGTTATCTGAATTGCAAGGTTGTAATAACTTTTCACACAATTCATTCTGACTTACACTATCTTTGCTTCTACAAATCTCACGTCATTAGGGTCACAGCTAGCCTAACTCATGCTAACTAACTGACATGCATTAAGATCCCTTCAAATCCTTGCTTCCACAAAACTAAAACAAATCTACTACAAGTGAAGTCAGTGGGTGCTGTACTCTGAACATATGAAGGCGTCTGACTGAAAGTCTACTTAGCAACAAGTAGCCTTCTAGCTCCCCAGTGGATTACAATACATAGGTGCCATGCTTGTTTATTAAAATAACTTATTTGAAAAGACAATTAAAGACAGCAATTTTAAAAAGCCTTAATGCAAGAAGTTTAGTTCAGCTGAATTGATGCCAGCACTATTTATTTGAAACATTCACCCACGAAAGCTCATGCTGCAAAACGTCTGTTAGTCTATAAGGTGCCACAGGATTCTTTGCTGCTTTTACAAAGCCAATAATGATATTTCAAAAAGGTTTAACCTGGAAATGTATAGAGAAAGGTGACTGACAAAAAAATGTGTCCAAGCAAAAGTTGTAGTAAGTGTTATTACATTAAAGATACAGATATTGTTTCAAAGGCAGAGAACAAATACACTGTAACTTGTGCCAGAATTTGAACATTCATTTTGCTATACTTAAGTCTAAAAAAAGGTTTGAAACTCTCAGGATTCTAGGAGTAGCACACAGAGCTGCCTATGGTTTAGGGCTGCATGACACTTTACATTATAAGAACCTGTTTTCAGCTGTTTGTAACACTGCCATATTTTAACAGTGCAGGTTAATGTGTGAACAGTGCCAGGTGTGTACCTCAGCCTGTGTTTTTTTTAATATACTTTAGCTCAAATACTTCAGTCATTTCTGAAAATGAGAATCAGGGGGAATACAATTGTTTTTCATGTTAAATTGCTATAATCATTTTGTTAAGAAACTACACTGCCTCCATGTTTTGTAGGGGGTACTTGACATTTGGCAGATGGGGGGAAGGATAACCCTGATTTCTTTCATCATGAAAATAAGCCCATATTTGGTCAAGTAATAAACTTCTGAAAAATGGCACTTTGCCCATGCTCAGACTTGGCAGCTAAATTCTGATTCTGGCTGCACTGAGCATACTCCATTCCCCTCCCAGTTCCTATGTGCTGATGGGACTGCGTATGTGCCATCCCTATACAGTGAGTGAGCAGCATGCTCCATCTCCGGGATGCAGGGCTAAGCAGGACGTTTCCTGCAATTACTCCTCATGGCTACTGAGTGCCACTGAGGTACCAGGCAAGAGAACTGAGAAAACGGTGACTGTTTCTCTTGGGCTCTTGCAGTTAGTGTCCAGAACGGTGAGAAGGGATCTGACAGGAATGTAGAGGGCTGAGGAGCATATAGGGACAGGAGCAGGGAGAGGATCAGAAGCTATGGGGGGAGGGTAGGAACAGAGAGAGGCAGGAGGTGGAGTCAATGAGCGGGGAGGTGGCAAATGGGTTTAATCACTAGAGCAGGGCTCGGCAGCCCTAGTGGTTCCTTCTGGTTCTTGTCTGATGTGCTTAAAATCTCATTATTCAGGGCAGGGGCGGCTCTAGAAATGAGGCCGCCCCAAGCAGCGCAGTCGCTGCGCCGCCCATCCCCGGTCCCGCGGCGGGTCCCCTCTTCCCGCAGCTCCGGTGGACCTGCCGCAGGCGTGCCTGCGGGAGCTCAACCGGAGCCGCGGGACGAGGGGACCCGCCGCAGTCATGCCTGCAGCAGGTCCGCTCATCCCCGGCTCCGGTGGACCTGCCGCAGGCATGCCTGCGGCAGGTCCACCGGAGCCAAATGCCGCCCCCCCGGGAAAGGGCCGCCCCACGCGCCTGCTTGGTGCGCTGGGTTCTAGAGCCGGCCCTGATTCAGGGCTTCAGCCAGTCACCTGCAGGGGGCAGGCAGGGATGTTTTTCCCAATGTATTTTGGGGTAGTGGGTGGATAGTATAAAAGAGTCTTTTGGGGGTACGTCTGTAGCTAGGTTGGAGGCCCATACCACGTTATCACCATGGGGCCAGCGCAGGCCCCAGCCTCTTGGTCCTTGCAATGGGCCCCACTGTTATGGGCCTGTTTACTTTGTTTAGGGGCGGGGAAAAGCAAAAGTTCAACTGTGGAGAACAAGCTCCTCCCAGGGTCAAAAAAGAAAAAAAAAGTGAGAGAAAAGGTCAGTGGCACCACCTTACATCAGGGGTGTCTGTGCAGCAGCTTTACTAGAGTCTTGGCCATGTAACCAAGTCAGTCTCTCCCTGGCAGGCTTGTCCCTGGGGTTCACTGCACCCCTCACAGAGCTGGGGAGTCTCTAGCTCGGAGATTCCTCATGCTGCTTCAGGAGCCCCTCCAGCTACTCCCTGCTCAGGGCTTCCCCCTTGCTGTGGGGCAAGAGCAGTGACTGTGGGCAGGCGGGCAGCTGTACTGATGGAGGGTCCCATTGGAAAATGAAAGGGTCTGAGGGGGAAGGGCAGCCTGCCCTGGCAGTAGTGGAGTGGGGGGACTAGGACTCTGTGGCAGGCTGCCCAGAGTCCCAGTTAATGCAGGCTGCCCGCCCCAGTTAATGCAGGCTGCCCGCCCCAGTTAATGCAGGCTGCCCGCCCCAGTTAATGCAGGCAGGCAGCATGGAGCTCCAGGGGATGGGGAGAGATAAACACTCTGCTCCGGGACCCAGGGAGGTGCATGGGGGCAGCAAAGGGAAGCTGGGGCACACTCAGGGGAGGCAGCAGATGGGGCCAGGGGGAGACCCAGCCCTGAACATTTGTGGAACCAGGCTTGGACCCTCAATATTGCTGGAGCCAGGAGGCGGAGTCAGAGGAAGAGAACGCACCATTTTCTTGCTGGTAGCTACTGAACTTTTTCTTACCGGTCCTCCGTACCGGCTTACTTTCACCTCTGTATATAGGTGCCTATTACCCTCCACCCCGTCCCGATTTTTCACCCTTGCTATCTGGTCACCCTACTCTGTGTGCCTCTCCAGCAAACTCCTCACACCTCTGCCAATCTAAACCTGACCTTGCAGGTAAATAGTCAATGAACCCAAGTTCCCTAGCAAGACTTCTTCCTGTAGTGTCTACTCTCTCTCACTGGATACTCACACAAATTGTCTGCTGTTTCCAAAGAGACCGTGCACACACTAGCCTGTTAGCCCAGGTAAGGACACACTCAAATACGCAGCACTGAGATGGTTTATAGTAAAACTCAATGAGTTTATTAACAAGCACCATAGAATTAAGTGATACTAAGCAAGAGAGAGTTATGGTTACAAACAAAACAAAAACAACATGGTTTCTAATGCCTGGAACTTAACTCTAGCCAGCTACAATATTTGCCTAAGCAGCTTTCTCACTTCCATCACACTATTTGCATCTCCAGCCCCTGAAGCAGAAGGATTCCGTTCACCGAATTGGTGGGTGCTGACCACTCAGTCCTCTAAAGGGTTTCTCCCCCTTTCTTTTTACAGTCTAACCTTTGAAGTGAAATGTATACCCCAGAGTTCTCCCCCGCACTGGGGTGCAGACACTATGCTGGCTTCCTCACCCATTGGTCAATTTGTTTTTTTCATTCGCTTAATCACTTTGTTTACCTTATTTGTAAATGTACCTCCATTGTCCTTTGCTTGTATCAAGCCAGACAAATCCACATTCCTTTGTCTAGGGCAGACTTGTTTATCAATTGCCTCCTAAACATAAACCTACTTCCCGCATACACATCACACAATGATATTGATAACCAGCGTGTCACCAGTTTTTACATGATACCTTACAAGGCACTGTTTGGCTAAATACTCTGACAGCAGTGTGCTGGATATGCCCCTGGCCACTTGGCATCAAGGAGGGATGAGCACGGCCAGAGGCCCAGCCCCCGGCTGGCAGGGGGCCGGGCGGCTGGAACTTCAGACCAGCAGCGAGCTGAGCTGCTCATCCCTCCTGCCGGCCTGGAGTACCACCAGCCAGCCCAGGGCTCTACACCTGGCCTGGGCCCAACACTCTGCAGCCCTTATAAAAAATTACACTACAGTTAGCTTAAAAACTTGACAACTTAAAAACATTGTATATTACAGTAATGTTTAAAAAATGTATAATGTTAATAAATACATAGGGTGACCAGACAGCAAAGGTGAGAAATCGGGACAGGGGGTGGGGGAGTAATAGAAGCCTATATAGGAAAAGTACCCAAAAATCAGGACTGTCCCTATAAAATCAGGACACCTGGTCACCCTGTAAATACATTGTTTCATCAGACCTAAGTAGTTGTACTTAGGTGCCTGTGCTTAATTTGTATTTTCAATGATTTACCTTCTAAAAAAAACTCACGTCTCGCACCCCCAGAAAGGGCATCTCGCACCCCCAGGGGGTGCATGCACCCCAGGTTAAGAACCACTGCACTAAACTGATAGGATCTGAATTTTAATTTAATTTTAAATGAAGCTTCTTAAACATTTTTTAAAATTTGTTTACTTTACATACAACAACAGTTTATAGACGTATAGAAAGAGACCTTCTAAAAACATTCAAATGTATGACCGGCATGTGAAACCTTAAATTAGAGTGAATACATGAAGGCTCGGCACACCACTTCTGAAAGCTTGCTGATCCCTGACCTAAACTTTAAGGCACAGAGCTTAGTGCCCATTTGTAAGAATGTTGTCTTTATTCCTCCAAACTGGCACTGGGGTGCAAACACACAAAAAAGGATTGTTTTGGGGACAGAAAAGCATGTTTTTGTAGTGACAATGGATGCAGAGATTTTTGCAGGCACAATTATTGCCCCCACCTTTGAAAATTTGCCCTAAAGAATAAACTTCAGAGCAGTTTCAATTTCCATTAAAGTAATCTGGCTAATTAATGCAATTGCTTATAGAAAGACGCCTTCTTTCTGGCAAATCCATTTAAATTCCCCACTGCAGATTTCAGAACTGATCTGGCTTCCCTTTATCACCCCACAACTGTTTTCTTTAGCAGGACCAGATACTGGAAATCTGTAAAGCAAAGGAGACAATCTATGTCAGTGTTGTAGATCTGTCAAAAACTGTAGCAGCTCTTGCTCATTCTAATGGTTATTCATTGGTGGTTTCTTCTTTTTCTCTAGAATTTTCCTATTTCCATATTTTCAAATACTTCACAGTACGTACAAGAGGGAATATATGCACATAAAATGGTACTGACTCCCCTTTTAACAATCTGTGAACTCAGTTCAGTCCCCTCCAGTAAAGATACAAAACTGGAACACAGAATCACTGAATTCTTCTTGACACCTGTATGTTAGAATATAACTACGGACTGTATTTCTTCCAAACTCCCTATATTTTATTAGAAAGCAAGCATGTGGATGTTGTCACTCTGAATCTGGGTGTATTTCTTCTTGTTTCAGAGTAGCAGACATGTTAGTCTGTATCCACAAAAATAACAGGAGTACTTGTAGCACCTTAGAGACTAACAAATTTGAGCATAAGCTTTCGTGGGCTACAACCCACTTCAGTGGATGCATAGAATGGAACATATAGTAACTATATATATATATATATATATATATATATATATATATATATATAAATATACACATACTGTCAAGGTTTCTTCCCCACTCTGAATTTGAGTACAGATACGGGGACCTGCATGTGAACCCCTAAACTGAATTACCAGCTTAGATCTGGTTTTGCTGCCACCACTCCCAAGTACTAACTCCCTTCCCTGGATAGTCTTGAGAGACTTCTTCCCCGAGTTCCTGGTGAACACCGATCCAATCCCTTGGATTTTAATATAAGGAAAATTTAACCATCCCCCCTCCTTTCCCCCATCAATTCCTGGTGAATCCAAATCCAATCCCCATGGATCTTAAAACAAGGAAAAATTAATCAGGTTCTTAAAAGGAAGGCTTTTAATTAAAGAAAGAAAGGTAAAAATCATCTTTGCAAAATCAGGATAGAAAATCACTTTACAGGGTAATCAGATTCATAGAGCCCAGGGGAACCCCCTCTAGCCTTAGGTTCAAAGTTACAGCAAACAGAGGTAAACCCTCTAGCAAAAGGAACATTTACAAGTTGAGAAAAGAAAGTTAAACCTAACACGCCTGGCCTGGCTGTTACTTACAAGTTTGAAATATGAGAGACTGGTTCAGAAAGATTTGGAGAGCCTGGATTGATGTCTGGTCCCTCTTAGTCCCAAGAGCGAACCACCCCCAAAACAAAGAGCACAAACAAAAGCCTTCCCCCCACCAAGATTTGAAAGTATTTTGTCCCCTTATTGGTCCTTTGGGTCAGGTGTCAGTCAGGTTACCTGAGCTTCTTAACCCTTTACAGGTAAAAGGATTTTGGTGTCTCTGGCCAGGAGAGATTTTATAGTATTGTACACAGGAGGGCTGTTCCCTTTCCTGTATAATTATCAGGGCCGGCTCCAACATTTCTGCCGCCCCAAGCAAAAAAAAAAAGAGCGCTGTCCTGCCCCTCCCTGAGCGTCGCGGCGCAGCGCCCAACTCCCCGCCCCCCCC
>ML123531.1:356443-421999 GCA_003846335.1 Cuora mccordi
GCAAGATCAAGTCCAACTGCAGTTCTGGCCTCTGGCGTCAGATTAGGAGATCTATCAATAGCCTCTCGAAGGCGATCCAAAAAGGTGGAATACGGTTCCGATGGGCCTTGTGTAATTTTAGCATAGGGAGGGGTCGGCTTCCCCATCTGGGGCACCGCTTTAAAGGCAGCCAAAGCTAATTCCTGTGATTGCTGCAGGATCCGGGGTTCAAGGCGAGCTTGCAAATGCGGGTCAACAAAGCGGCCGGCTCCCAAAAGCATATCAGTAGTGGCCACGCGCCGGGGATCATCGTCCGGCAAATCCAAATTGCGGACAAGAGCCAAGTCAACTCTCTTAGCCCAATCATCTTTCCACAACAGTTTCTGTGTAGGTGTAAGAAGCATATCAGCTAGCTTAATCGCATCGTACGGACACATTGCTTGGCCAGCAAATACCTGTTCAATGATAGACTGTACATACGGATTATCTAGTCCATAAGCCATGATCGATTTCTGCGCCTCACGGATCAACTTCCAGTCCAAAGGGGCCCACCGTCTATGATTAGGGTGTTGAGGGTCTGGCGTAATCACCGGAAAGGCCTCGGGTGTTAAACCTTCAAGGATGGCTTCTCTTAAAACCCCATGCCAGCGCTGTACCGGATCCGGAGGGTCCCCAGTTGGAGGGTCCCCGGGGCCAGGCGGGGCGGGGGGGCGAGTCGGATGAAAGCACTTGTGAAGATGCGACCGTGATGATCCAGGTGGAAAACCTTCCAATTGGTCCAACTTATCACACATATGCTGCAGCTGTCGACCCTGGCGCTCCATCTCCTTATAGAAGGCATCAGACTGAGTAAACTGAGTCTTTGGAGGGGGTGCATACGGCAGGGCTGTCTCCATAGGCTCGGGCGTATCGGGGGGCAACGGGACCGTAGCAGGATCAATCATGTCAGGGCCGATAGCCACATTGGAGGGTAGTGGGGCCGTAGCAGGGGCAACATCATCCATAGGGAAGGGGTCTCCAACCGGCAACACAGAAGGCATTCCGGGCGTTGGGCGGCAGAGCTCAGAAAGGGCCGCCTGCACTCCTGCCTCGGCCGCGAGAGTTTCTACTATCTCCTTCGCCTTATTCCATACTGGACTCAGGGAGAAGGCCTCCTTATCGCCCTGAGCCACCGACTTCCAAAGCTCGGAGCCTAGCCGCTCCCAAACAGTTTTATCAAAAATTGTACTTGGTTGAACAGAAAGTCCCCTTCTCCGTCCCCACCGCAGCAGACGGGATAACGTATCAGAGGGGAGCTTCTCTCCCTGCCGCTCCGCGATGCGTATCAAATATTCATGCACCGTCCTTTCTTCCACTGATGCAGCGGTCCCCATGTTAGCTGCTCACCTCTGGACTGGGGTGTGCCTCCCTTTTCAGACGCCCTGCGGCTTGCCGCTCGACACTGAGCTCAGGTGCGCCCCTCTTTTCGGACGCCCTGCGGCTCCTAGCCGCTCGACACTGAACTCAGGTGCGCCCTTCTTTTCGGACGCCCTGCGGCCGCCGCTCGACACTGAGCTCAGGTGCGCCCCTCTTTTCGGACACCCTGCGGCTCCTAGCCGCTCGACACTGAGACTCAGGTGCGCCTCCTTTTCTTCTTTTCAGTTCAGGCCACCAACACTATCCTCATTCAATCACGTCGGGGTCACCATTTGTTGCATCGCAGGAGAGCATGGACAGAGTCTGACAACCCATGTGATCATAAGCAGAGAGTTCTTTATTCATTTCCAGCATGCTCTTATATACAATTATGGCAAGCAATCAGACAGTTGCTAATTGGTTAATTAAATTTACACAGCCGCAGCTGTAACCCCATAGGGTAGTTATCATCCTACACACCTGTCTGACTTATCATCCTATTTACAGTTAGCTGGCCGATAAGAACGGGCCCAAGGCCAGCCCTTTACACACAGTTCCCAGCGTAATCGGCTCGTCCCAAAAGCCTAAACAATCTCAGCATTTCACATTCTATTCCCACAACTCAAATCAACGTGCAGTGGAGTAATCAAAAAAGCAAACAGAATGGATACATAAAAAAAATAGAGAATATCATATTGCCTCTATATAAATCCATGGTATGCCCACATCTTGCATACTGCGTGCAGATATGGTCACCTCATCTCAAAAAAGATATATTGGAATTGGAAAAGATTCAGAAAAGGGCAACAAAAATGATTAGGGGTATGGAACAGCTTCCATATGAGGCGAGATTAATAAAATGGGGACTTTTCAGCTTGGAAAAGAGACGACTAAGGGGAGATATGACTGAGGTCTATAAAATCATGACCGGTGTAGAGAAAGTAGATAAGGAAGTGTTGTTTACTACTTCTCATAACACAAGAACTAGGGGTCACCACATGAATGCAATAGGCAGTAGGTTTAAAACAAATAAAAGGAAGTATTTCTTCACACAACGCACAGTCAACCTGTGGAACTCCTTGCCAGAGGATATTGTGAAGGCCAAGATTTTAACAGGGTTAAAAAAAGAACTAGATAAATTCATGGAGGGTAGGTCCATCAATGGCTATTAGCCAGGATGGGCAGGAATGGTGTCCCTAGCCTCTGTTTGTCAGAAGCTGGGAATGGGCAACAGGGGATGGATCACTTGATGATTAACTGTTCTGTTCATTCCCTCTGGGGCACCTAGAAGGAAGACAGGATACTGGACTAGATGGACCTTTGGTCTGACCCTGTATGGACATTCTTATGTATAATGTTTCAATTTTTTTCAAAATGGAATGTTCTTATTGACCCAAGACCATATTTTTTTGGATAATCCTCTTTTGCGGGAAATTTCATTTTTTGTTTGTTTCATTTCAGAACAAAAAAAATATGAAATTTTGGAATTTCCCACAGGACAGAAATTTCTGGTTTTGGCCATCTCTGGTGGAGAGGAGGATACTGCAGTAAAAGAAATGCAAGTCATAGAGGGCCTGGTAGAGAGTTTTAGATGTGGGCATGGATAGGAAAAACTGGATCTTAGATGTTATGCAGGAGGTCTGCAAGACTTAGACATGGCCTGGATGTAAAGATGTAGAGAGAGGTCCAAGTCAAAGAGGATACTCACATTATGGGCCTGAGTTATAGGGAGGAAGGTGGTGTTGTCCACAGTGACTGGGGGGAAAAAAAGATAGAGGGGAAAGGGTTTCAGGGAGGAAAGATTAGTTTTGTTTGGGCCATAGTGAGCTTTAAGACAATGGCTGGACATCATCAAGATGTCAGAGAGACACATTTACAATCATGTAAGAAGCCTTCAGTCTATATTTTTAAACAATTTTTATTAGATGTTGTTTGTGGAGTCAGAACTTGACTAGCAGTGGAGGCTGTGAATTGGGATTGAGGGGTATCAGCAGAGCTTGAGGGGGAAGCCCATGGTAAGAAGTCCCGTATTGGTCAGGATTGCAGTTGGCATGAATTTCACAGAGATCTTGTACTCAGAGATTCTTTGCTGACAATAATCTCTCACATAGTGGTGTCCAGGAGTAATGCATCCTACAGCATCCCACTGGCTGGCAGAAGATGACCTGGCTTCAATAAAACTTGTTACCTCCCAAATGATCTACAGAAATGCAGTAGACTTGGGCATGAAGCCTTTATGCCTCAGGAAACTCCAACTAGCACAGAACATGGCAGTGTCGCTCCCTATAGAATATTGTGTTTAAGGTGCTTTATGATCCAGCCTGGGGAGTTTAAGAGATCACCGACAGCTCTGCAATGAGCTAAAAAATCCAATGGATGACTCTGCTCCTCTGGGGAAAAAAAGGAGCTGTATACCAAAAGAGTGAATAATGTTCATAAAGGTGTAGCCCAGTGGGCTAACCTACCTGTATTATATTTATTGCTTTATTATTCTGCTTTATTGTATTTAGCAGTAATGCAAGGAACCTACAGGCTTTTATCCTGTAAGATTTGGCTTTACAAATAGCATGAGGCTTGAGGCCTATAACCTTTGGCATAGATAAATGTAAGTAACTCATAAGTTATAGGGAATGGAAAGTAGCATGCAAGAGGTGGAATTTTTGTCCAGAATACCGACATCAGCACCCACAAAACATAGCTGACACCAGCATCTGGAATGTTCTGGACAGAACATCTGGCCGCAAACAGGGGCGGCTCTAGCAATTTGGCCTCCCCAAGCAGTCATGCGTGCGGGAGGTGCACCGGAGCCGGGGGACCAGCGGACCTCCCGCAGGCATGACTGCAGAGGATCCGCTGGTCCCGCGGCTCCAGTGGACCTCCCGCAGTTGCAGAGGGTTCGCTGGTCCCGCGGCTCCGGTGGAGTATCCGCAGGCATGTCTGCGGGAGGTCCACGGGAGCCGCGGGACCAGCGCACCCTCTGCAGTCATGACTGCAGAATGTCCGCCGGAGCCGCCTGCCGCCCTTCCGGGAAAATGCCGCCCCACGCGCGCGCTTGGCGCGCTGGGGTCTGGAGCCGGCCCTGGCCGCAAAGGTGCAATGGCAACAAATTGACATGTATGGTAATGGGGTAACATCATACATATGCTAATCTATAGGAAATGGACACCTTAAGGGGAGGAAATGCAAATAAGGAGCTCTATTGAATATGCATTGGACATGGTAAAGCCAGCGTAACCTATTATAAAAGTAACATCCCAGGGGCAGCAAGTAAAGAGATGCAGAACTTGGGAGGGGCCAGAATGATGCCACCAGGGAAGATGAGGACGGTGACAGTGACGAGAAAGATAATGGTTAACATTCCAGGGTGTAAGTATGGCCATCCCTATGTACTTTCTGTATTATCTCTATCTGCCTTGTTGAGTGTAAATGTGTGTGTAACTTTGCTAAATTATTAATAAAGCATTTATTTGTGTGTATACACACACACACACACACACACACACACACACACTAGGAACTCTCTCTCTCCATATATGGAGAGAGAGAGAAAGAGAGAGAGATCCTATAGTGTGAGTATTGCATCTGTGCACATCAGCGTTTCCAAATTATATGAAAATTTTACAATAATCTAACTGGGCCTGATCTTGGGACAAGAACCTATTAACACTCAGGTAACAATTGTATATATTTAATCTTTGGGTCAGGCTACAAAGGTGACAGGCTTTCTCCGAGGCAAATCCAAGAATGTGGAATCAGCTCTCACAGGATCTAACCACCACTTTCTGTCCAAATACAAATTGCACTTCTCCTACCTGGCCTTCGATAACAGGCACATAATAGCAATAGCAAAGAACAAGTTTTTTGTTTGTTTTGTTTTTGTTTTTTAAAGTAAGCAATTGCAGCCTCCCTCCTAACTAGAGGAAGAGAGAGAGAACCATATGACAGATGCTAATTAGGTCACTTTATGCATTCCTGGAAGTTTCTTAGATACTATTATGATGGCTGTGGTAGAAGAACCTCAAGAGAACAGAAGAACACATTGTATCCACCCATAGTGCACAAGGATGGAAAGGGAAAGAAACTTCCTTTCAGCTTCGACCTCACACATATGGATCCATGCAAAGCTTGGCACCCCATAGTTTGAAATTTTGTTAAGTGCCTTAAACCCTTAGTGATGTATGGTTGTATAATAATACAAAATATTTTTATATCATTCAAGGTTGTCTGCACTATACACACAGAATTATCCAGACCATCCACCAGATGGCACTGCTATACACAGTAAAAGATGGTTGGTAAAATTAATTTGGCAAACCACATGACTGGATGTGCTATTTGTCCAGTAAATCTTGCCTGAGCTGCCTTTTGAATAGGATTTTTGCCCATCACTATTTCCCTTTCCTTCAGCCCTTGCTGGGATAGAGGGTGGTGGTGCCAGATTGTTCTCTCTCTCTCTCTCTGCAAAGGGAGCATGGCACTGCCTCACTTTTCCCCTGGCTGTTGCTAACAGAGGTTGCTCTAGCTATAGGCAAGCTAGGCAGTTGCCTAGGGTGGCAGATTTGACCCGGCTGCCCTTTTATCATGACAGAGGGGCATGTGGGCCAAACCTGAGTGGCTTTGTGACCCCATATGCCAGGTTAATACAAGAACTAGGGGTCACCAAATGAAATTAATAGGCAGCAGGTTTAAAACAAATAAAAGGAAGTTCTTCATGCAGCGCACAGTCAACTTGTGGAACTCCTTACCTGAGGAGGTTGTGAAGGCTAGGACTACAACAATGTTTAAAAGGGAACTGGATAAATTCATGGTGGCTAAGTCCATAAATGGCTATTAGCCAGGATGGGTAAGGAATGGTGTCCCTAGCCTCTGTTCGTCAGAGGATGGAGATGGATGGCAGGAGAGAGATCACTTGATCATTGCCTGTTAGGTTCACTCCCTCTGGGGCACCTGGCATTGGCCACTGTCGGTAGACAGGATACTGGGCTAGATGGACCTTTGGTCTGACCCAGTACGGCCATTCTTATGTTGCAAAACCACTCACTGAAGTTTGGGCCACTCACCCTACCCTGTCATGATAGAGGGGTGGGTGGGCCAACCTGCCGATGAGGTCAGTACTGGAGTTGACAGCATCTTATGAGATGCGGCTCTGGTCTCTCAGGCTCTGAAAGCCTCAGTGCTAGAGTAGGTGGGGCTGCCTCTAATGGTACCAGGTATCAACATCATCATATGTGTTCTCACTTGGGACTGGAGAACTTACACCTTTGAGAACTGATGAAGATTTCTTTGGTCTTGACTCTGATGAAATAGCAGATTTTTTGGATTCAAAGAAGCAACAGATGATGAAGATGACCTTCTCTTTTCTCTATTTTCCCCCCTGACATGTAGGAGGGGCAGCACTCTTCATAGAAGAGCTTTCAGTTTACAGGAATAGTCATCAGACTCTGAAGAGAGGGTCTTACCTTCTCTAAGAGGTGATCTCTGTGACAAATTTCTTTAATATCTACTTGAAAGTACTTGCAAAGAGAGAACCTATATTTACCAAGTCCCTCTCCTAAGCAAAAAATGCAGTTTAAGTGTCCATTACTCACAGGCATTACAGCATTGCAGATAGAGCATTGTTTGATGCCTGAAGATCTCTGCATTGTAAGAGAGACTCTAGGAAAGTCTCTCAAAAATGAAATTTAATAGATTCATAGATTCTAGGACTGGAAGGGACCTCGAGAGGTCATCAAGTCCAGTCCCCTGCCCTCATGGCAGGACCAAATACTGACCATCCCTGATGAACATTTATCTAACCTACTCTTAAATATCTCCAGAGATGGAGATTCCACAACCTCCCTAGGCAATTTATTCCAGTGTTTAAACACCCTGACAGTTAGGAACTTTCCTAATGTCCAACCTAAACCTCCCTTGCTGCAGTTTAAGCCCATTGCTTCTTGTTCTATCCTTAGAGGCTAAGGTGAACAAGTTTTCTCTCTCCTCCTTATGACACTCTTTTAGATACCTGAAAACTGCTATCATGTCCCCTCTCAGTCTTCTCTTTTCCAAACTAAACAAACCCAATTCTTTCAGCCTTCCTTTACAGGTCATGTTCTCAAGACCTTTAATCATTCTTGTTGCTCTTCTCTGGACCCTCTCCAATTTCTCCACATCTTTCTTGAAATGCGGTGCCCAGAACTGGACACAATACTCCAGTTGAGGCCTAACCAGCGCAGAGTAGAGCGGAAGAATGACTTCTCGGGTCTTGCTCACAACACACCTGTTAATGCATCCCAGAATCACATTTGCATTTTTTGCAACAGAATCACATTGATAAATGGAAAAAAAAACAACCTAAACTAATACACACTAAGTATTAACAATAAGTACAAGTATTTACAGTTTTAGTGTCCCTAAAACTGGCTAGGAAAAAAAAGCTCAAAAAGGGGAGCTCCAACTCTCATCACAGGCAGTTAGAAGGAAATGAAAGGGAACTGACGTGGCCCTGCCCTTTAAGCCCTTGCATGTCTACACAAGGCATCCAACCAATGGTACTGCTGGCAAGTCTCCAACTCTGGTGCACTGGGTGCATATTCACCTGCAGTAGAATGTATAGATACACAATCACTTGAAGGAGAACACATTTACCTAGAGGCGCCAAACAGGACTGGTCTTCAGGGAGAGGGGTAGTTTTCATGGTAGAACTTGTGTGATCTACCTAGAATATCACAGCCTGTCAACAGGATCCACATTTTCAATCACAGAGTGTGCAGTGAACTCACTCTGCACCTGTGAAGTGCACACTGGATGAGCAGAAGTTACCTGTTGAACTCATCTGGGCTGGGTCACAAAGACTCTGTTTCAGATGAGAAAACAAGTTCTCCAGGCTAGAATTGCAAGTTCTTCCGTTCTTGGCTTTCTGGGTGACACTCTCGGTCTTGGAAACATTCGAGGCTGTTCCAGTCTCTCCTTGACAGGGACCCTGAAAAGCTTGAGAGCAGCATTAGTGTGAATGATCATTATTGTTTTAGAATTAGAACATAGCATGCACAGGAACAAATCCACACAGACACACCCTTAAGTCCCAACCTGGAGTATTCTATCTGCTACCCAAGATCTGTAAACCTGTGAATCCTGGAAGTCCCATCTTCTCAGGCACCGGCATCCTGACAGCAAGATTGACTGGCTATATGGACTCTCTTCTCAGACCCTATGCTAACAGTACTCCCAGCTATCTTTTAGACACCACTGACTTCCTGAGGAAACTACAATCCATTGGTGAGCTTCCTGAAAACACCATCCTAGCCACTATGGATATAGAAGGTCTCTACACCAACATTCTACGGGAGGATGGCTACAAGCCGTCAGGAGCAGTATCCCCAATGATGTCACAGGACACCTGGTGGCTGAGCTTTGTGACTTTGTCCTCACCCACAACTGTTTCACATTTGGGGACGATTTATACCTTCAAGTCAGCGGCACTGCTATGGGTACCTGCATGGCCCCACAGTATGCCAACATTTTTATGGCTGACTTTGAACACTTCCTCGGCTCTCGTTCTCAAGTGCCACCTCTACTTGTGCTACATTGATGACATCTTCATCATCTGGACCCATGGGAAGGAGGCCCTTGAAGAATTCCACTGGGACTTCAACAATTTCCACCCCACCATCAACCTCAGCCTGGACCAGTCAACACAAGAGATCCACTTCCTGGACACTACAGTGCAAATAAGTGATGGAGACACAACCATCACCCTATGCAGGAAACCTACTGACTGCTATACTTACCTACATGCCTCCAGCTTTCATCCGGACCACATAACACAATCCATTGTCTACAGCCAAGCTCTAATATACAACCACATTTGCTCCAATCCCTCAGACAGAGACAAACACCTACAAGATCTCTATCAAGCATTCTTAAAACTACAGTACCCACCTGGGGAAGTGAAGAAACAGATTGACAGAGTGAGATGGGTACCCAGAAGTCCCCGTACTACAGGACAGGCCCAACAAGGAGAATTATGTAACATCACTGACCATCACCAACAGCCCCCAGCTAAAACCTCTCCAGCACGTCATCAACAATCTATAACCTTTCCTGGAAAATGATCCCTCTCTCTTACAGACCTTGGGAGACAGGCCAGTCCTCACTTACAGACAGCCCCCCAACCTGAAGATACTCACCAGCAACTACACACCACACAACAGAAACACTAACCGAGGAACCAATCCTTGCAACAAAGCCCAATGCCAACTCTATCCACATATCTAGTCAAGTGACACCATCATAAGACCTAACCACACCCAGGGCTGGCTTTAGGCCAATTCCCCCAATTTCCCTGAATTGGGCCCCGCACCTAAGAGGACCCCATGCCCAGCCAGAGCACAGCAAGCCCACGGCCCTGCTCCCCGGGCTGGAGAGCCAGGCGGAGCGCGGCAACCCCCGCAACCCCAGCCCGAGCACGGCAAGGCCGCAGCCCTGCTCCCTCTGCTGGAGCGCGGGACGGAGTGCAGCAATTCCTGCAGCCCCGCTTCCCTGGCTGGAGCACAGCAAGCCTCGCTGCTCCGCTCCTCCAGCCAGAGCCCGGGCAGACCGCTCTAAGCCCGTGGCCCCGCTCCCCGTACCGGAGCGCGGCAATCCCCATGGCCCCACTCCCCTGGCTGGAGTGCGGCAAGCCCCGCGGCCCCGCTCCCGTGGCCGGAGCGCTGGCTGGAGCATGGCAAGTCCACAGCCCCGTGCGCCCGGCCAGAGCGCAGCAAGCCCATGGCCCCCTCCCCCGCTGGAGCACGGCAAGCCCCACAGCCCTCTCCCCCCACTCCCCGGCCGGAGCGCAGCAATCTGAAGTGCCGCTGAAGACTCAGAGCACCACTTGGTGAGTACAAGCCCCACGAATCGGGCCCCGCACTTGCTAAAGCCGGGCCTGACCACATCAGTCACACCATCAGGGGCTCATTCACCTGCACATCTACTAATGTGATATATGCCATCATGTGCCAGCAATACCCGTCTGCCATGTACATCGGCCAAACTGGACAGTCTCTACACAAAAGAATAAATGGACACAAAGCAGACATCAATAATGGTAACATTCAAAAAAACTGGTAGGAGAACACTTCAATCACACTGGATACTCAGTAATAGACTTGAAAGTTGCCATACTTCAGAAACAGACTTCAGCGTGAAACTGCAGAGCTGGAATTCATACACAAACTTGACACTATCAGACTGGGTCTGAATAGAGACTGGGAGTGGCTGGCTCACTACAAAAGTAATTTTCCCTCTTTTGGTATTCATACCTTTTCATCAACTGTTGGGAGTGGGCCACATCCACCCCGACTGAATTGACCTCATTAGCACTGGTCCTCCGCATAGTAATATACACACTCATCTTTGCATGTATATAGATACCTGCCAAACTGAACCTTCCATTTCATGCATCTGATCAGGGCCAGCTCAAGGATTTTGCCACCCCAAACAAAAAAATGTTTGGGTGCCCCCTGCCTCCGCCCTGGGCTCTCCTCCCCCCACCAGTGCCCTCCCCCACCCGCATTCCCTGCCGCCCCCGCCCTGGGCTCTCCCCCCCCCCCCCCCTGCACCCCCTGCTGCCCCAGCCCTGGGCTCCCCCCCACCAGTGCTGACTCCGCCTGCTCCCCCCTCGCCTCCAGCCAGTCCGGCGCTGGCAGGGTCAGGGTAAGCAGTGGCCGCACCTCAGCCCAGGGCTCTTGCCTCCAGGACCAGCCGGGACCAAGGAGAGCAGAGCCGGGGGACTGCCCTGGCAGGGGGCTGAGGAGCCAGAGCAGGGTAGCCCCAGAGGGAGCGGATCCCCAGAGAGCGGGATGTGGGCCCTGCATGGCAGCATCCCACCCTCTATGGCCCCGCACACAAGTTCAACTCTAAGGCTAAGTCTACACTACAGAAGCCAAAGCGCTGCTGTGGAAGTGCTCCCACGGCAGCACTTTGATGTGGGAGTGTGGTTGCGTGCGAGCGCTGGGAGAGAGCTCTACCAGCACTCCTGGTAATCCACCTCCATGAGGGGAATAGCTCCGAGTGCTGGGAGCACGTCTTGTGGTGCTCTGAGCCTGTCCACACTAGCGCTTTAAAGCTCTCAAATGTGCTGCGCTCGGGGGGGGGGTAATTTTTCACACCCCTGAGCCAGCAAGTTAGAGCGCTTTAACTTGCCATGTAACAGGCTTACACTGGCCTAAATTGGTTTAAAAACCCAGTTCAGTTTCAGGGCTTTCCACCAGTTTGTGGACACTTATCAGTTGAAATCTAATTTATATCAGTGCAAGCTAAACCAAGATTCTTATATAGGATTAAAATGTATGTCTATACAAAGTTTCCCAGACCTGAAGAGTTACATTGGGCTCTTCAAAATCTTCTCTCTCACCAACTAAAGTTGGTCCAATAAAAGATAGTACTTCAAGCCCCTTGTCTCTCTAATATCCTGGGACCAACACAGCTGTAACAATAATACATACACAAAGTTGCAGCAGCATAGGCAGCGGATTAAGCCTCCCCTGTAGCAGCTACTGCTGACCCGCCACCAGATGCCCGGGCTGCACCTGTGCTTCGCCTCTTCCCATCCCTGCTCCGCCCCTTCCCCAAGACCCCCCCTGCACGCCACTACCTGGCTGAGTCCCTCTTCTCCTCCAACCCCCCTCCCCTGGGAGGCCCCGAGGATGCGGCAGGCAGTTGGGGCCTCGCAGGGGAGGTGGAGGATAGGAGGGATGTGGCAAGTGGTGGCAGGGGGACCGAGTGGAGAGGGGATCAAATAGGAGTGGGGGCGTGGCCTGGATCAGTGGCAGGGCCTGGGGTGGAGTCATGAACGGAAGAGGTGAGGCCATGGACAGAAGAGGTGGAACAGGGAGCTAGCCTCCCCCAGGGGAAGTTTCACCTGCTGCCCACGTGCAGCAGTTTAATTAAAGGTGTGTCTTTAAACAGTTTTAATTAAACCGGAGCAAGTGTGTGTGTAGATTAGTCCTAACATGACAGTTGCCACCTCATCATGCTGATGAATCTGCTGGTATGTTGCTTCTCTTTTTTTTACCACCCTTTGTTTGTTCTTTGGGGCAAGTAGTGTCTCCATGTGTACATGCAGCATTTGGTACAACAGAGCCTCAGTCTTCGTGGGTTCTCTAGACTAGATGCTACTGTAATACAAATATGTCACTTATGAGCAAGTGAAACAAGTCTCAGTGGAACTGTGAAGGGTTATGAGAATTTGTAGGCATCATTGTACACCTGTAAAAATAGATACAAAGCCTCGAGCTACTCACCCAAAACAGCCATCACTATTACAGCTACCGCCAGGAGGAGGATCCCAGCTGGTGCAAGTCCCAGAGCGATCCCATGCCAGCGTGGACACTGAGGGTGATCTGTAAGAATCAGTGTTTGAGGAAACACCTTCAGCATCCAGTGTGATGAATAATAAAAACACAAGAGTTTTTTAAAAATTTCTAAATGATCCCACATGCAAATTAGACTCTGAAAATAAATGGCCTGATTTTTCAGAGATGTTGTGTCCCCCCAAACAGCTTCCAATTAAGTAATCATGTATATCTTACACAAGGGTAACCATGCAATCAGTGCTCCCATCCCCAAGGGCAGATCTAGGCTGAGGTTTTTCATAAACTGGGAAACATTTTGCCCCTTTTTTCCCTTTTAATGTTTTTAAGTGTTTTTTTTCTAAACAGAGGCTTAAGTATTTGGTTTGTCCGTCCATCCAAACAATGTTTCTGAGAAGAGATAAAATAGAGACCTGAAATTGTCACCATATATATTTGTACATGACAGCTAGATAATATTTCAGTCCAATTTCAAATAAAAATGCATTAAAATGTTAATTATAATTTTTATTATTACAAATCCAAAATCATCCATTATGCTATCCTGCTTTAACTGCCATTACCACCACATTCAATATAAAAAGAAATAAGAAAACTCTTAAATGAACTTTAACCTGTATTTACAAAACACTCCGAATAAAAAACACTCTGTGCTCTTAAAACATGACTTTTCTTGCTTTAAGTTTTGAAAATTCAGTCACTAGTTCTTTTAAATCCAGTTTTCCAGCTATTTCATGCTCTATTGACATTGTGGCAAGTCTAACAAGTCTCTCTTGCACTATTGTTGAACACAGATATGTTTTTAATCAATTTTAACTTTCGGAAGCTACGTTCCCCACTAGCTACAGAAACTGGCAAAGTTAAAAGAATGTGTAGAGCTATAAAAATGTTTGAAAAACTGTCTGTGAGTTTATTTTCACAAACGAACTTCAGTACTTCTTCAGGAGCGGAATGTTTCTTAAGTCATCTTGAAAAAGCCTGAAGCTCACTACACAAATTTGTAGCATCAATGTCTTTTGAATTTTCATGAGTCAATACCGACTCTGGTTTTATACAAAATTCTCTTATCTGTTTTTCAGTTTTCTTTTGCAAGCTGTGGATATCATACAGAAAGCCAAATACTGACTCTAGCTGCTGCATCTGTTGAAATCTTTTGTCAACCAAGTGAATAGCAGTATCAAGGACTGCAAAATAGAAATTCACTTTGAACCTTTGTTTTGGGTTCTGAATGGGTGCGTCTCAGCCTTCATACGAAAACTGCTGCCGAACGTGAACTGGCTCTGGTTCAAATTCTGTCCGAAAATCTATTTCTTCAGCAAGCTCGAAAGAACTGCCAGTGTTCTTTTGAACCCTTCATCATTTCTGAATTCCTCCCGAATATTTTTAGTTTGCTGCAGTTTTTGAATAGCAGAATGTATGTTCAAGTTCTTTTCCTGAAGCTGCTTCCTAGGGAGGTTAATCTCAAAAAGGATATTATACCACAGGGGTAGGCAACCTAGGGCACGTGTGCCAAAGGCGGCACGCGAGCTGATTTTCAGTGGCATTCACACTGCCCGGGTCCTGGCCACCGGTCTGGGGGGCTCTGCATTTTAATTTAATTTTAAATGCAGTGTCTTAATTTTTAAAACCTTATTTACTTTACATATAACAATAGTTTAGTTATATATTATAGACTTATAGAAAGAGACCTTCTAAAAATGTGTAAATGTATTACTAGCACATGGAACCTTAAATTAGAGTGAATAAATTAAGTCTCGGCACAGCACTTCTGAAAGGTTGCCAACCCCTGTTATACTCCGAATGAGTGACGTGACAAATTTGAACCTGGAAAGGCCATTTGCAAGAGCTTCTGCGTCTGAATGTGCCATCTTGCCAGATGATCCAGTAAAGGTAGTATCATCAGAAATTTCAATTAGGGCATCATAAATGTTTACAAGTTCATAGCAAAGAGGCTTCAAAGCATCAGTGCGACTCTCCCATCTTGTCTGATTAAGTGGTTTCACAGGCCTGGTCTACACTACGCATTTAAACCGGTTTTAGAAGCGTTAAACCGATTTAACGCCACACCCGTCCACACTAAGAGGCCCCATATATCGGAATAGGGTTAGTGTGTCCGCAAATCGACGGTATTGGCCTCCGGGCGGTATCCCACAGTGCACCACTGACCGCTCTGGACAGCATTCTGAACTCTGATGCACTGGCCAGGTAGACAGGAAAAGCCCCACGAACTTTTGAAATTCATTTCCTGCTTCCCCAGCGTGGAGAGCTCATCAGCACAGGTGACCACGCACAGCTCATCTGCACAGGTAACAATGCAGTCTCCTGAGAATCAAAAAAGAGCCCCAGCATGGACTGCACGGGAGGTACTGGATCTGATCGCTATATGGGGAGAGGATTCAGTGCTAACAGAACTGCGTTCCAAAAGACGAAATGAAAAAGTATTTGAAAGAATTTCAAGGTCTATGATGGATAAAGGCCACAGCAGGGACTCAGTGCAGTGCAGAGTGAAAGTTAAGGAGCTCAGACAAGCCTACCAGAAAACCAAAGAAGCAAACGGAAGGTCCGGGGCAGGGCCAAAAACATGCCGCTTCTACGCTGAGCTGCATGCAATTTTAGGGGGCTGCGCCACAAGTACCCCACCCCTGACCGTGGATTCCGAGGTGGGGGTTGTAATCTCTGCCATGGCTGAGGATTATGTGGACGGGGAAGATGACGATGAAGAAGAGGAGGACGAGCTAGCAGACAGCACACAGAACTCCGTGAGCCCCAACAGCCAGGAGCTTTTTCTCACCCTGACGGAATTACCCTCACAAGCCACTACCCCAGACAATGACGCCATGGAAGGGACCTCTGGTGAGTGTACCTTTGCAAATATCAAACACTGTTTTTTAAGCAAGTGTTTTTTAATGATTGATTTGCCCTGAGGACTTGGGATGCATTCGCAGACAGTATAGTTACTTAGAAAAGTTTGTTAACATGTCCGGGGATTGAGAGGAAATCCTCCAGGGACATCTCGATGAAGCGCTTCTGGAGATACTCCAGAAGCCTTTGCAGAAGGTTTCTGGGCAAGGCAGCCTTGTTCCGTCCACCATGGTAGGACACGTTACCACGCCATGCATGTAGCAAGTAATCAGGTATCATTGCATGGCAAAGCATAGCTGCGTATGGTCCCGGTGATTGCTGGCATTCAAGAAGCATCCGTTCTTTATCTCGCTGTGTTATCCTCAGCAAAGTGATATCGTTCAGGGTAACCTGGTTGAAAATCAGGAATTTAAGTAAGGGGGATGGCCATTTTCCTACTGGGTTCGTGGACTGCAGCAGCTTAAAAAAAATCCTTTCCTGCACGTAGCCAAGCGGGGGGAGGGGAGGGGAGGAGTGAAATGCCGATGATCTTTTTCGTGTTTGGTCAGCGGGGATCTTCCCCAAGCTACCAGCCACGCAGTGGGGGGGGGGAGAAGGGGTGTTGATTAGCAGGGAGCTAGCATGGTATTAGCCATGCGTTGGGGGGAGGGGTAAATCACTGCAGAAGCCGAAAGACAGTGGCTTACCATGGCCGCATGCACGCTGAATTCTGATGCCCGGACCTGTGTCTGTGAGATCTGTAACCCCAGAGCTGCAGGCACTCAGTATTAAGATGAAAAATGCAACCTTGTAGGGAAATCACATGTGGTATGTAAGGCGAATAGTGCTGTTCACTGTGAAAGAGTATAACCATTGTTCTGTAAAATGTATCTTTTAAAATACTTCTCTCCCTCATGCAGCTGCAAATTTTTCAGGCCTCCCTGCTCCATCCCAAAGGCTAGCCCAGATAAGGCGGAGGAAAAAGAAGACGCGAGATGAAATGTTCTCGGATATTATGGAAGTTACACGCAAGGAAAGAGCTCCTCTGAATGAGTGGAAGGACATGGTATCAAATTACAGGAAAGATGCCAGTGAATGTGAGGACAGGAGGGACACCCGAGAAAAGAGGTGGCGGCAGGAAGACCGGCAGGAAAATCAGCGGTGGCGGGATGCAACTCTGGGGCTGCTGCGTGATCAAACTGACATGCTCCGGCGTCTGGTGGAGCTTCAGGAACGGCAGCAGGATCACAGAGTGCCGCTGCAGCCCCTGTATAACCACCCTCAACCCTCACCATGTTCCACATCCTCCTCACCCAGACGTGTAAGAACGCGTGGGGGGAGGCTCCGTGCACCCGCCCACTCCACCCCCGTGGACAGCCCAACCAGAAGGCTGTCATTACTGTGAATTTTTTTAAGTGGCCTTCTCCATCCCTCCTATCCTCCTCCCAAACCACACCCTTACTTCTCTCCCTCTTTTTATAATGAATTAATAAAGAATACATGATTTTTAAACGAGAGTGACTTTATTTGCATAAGTAAGGTGTACTCGAAGGGGGAGGGTGGGTTGCTTACAGGGAATGAGTCAATCAAGAGGGGTGGGGATTCATCAAGGGGAAACAAACACAGCAGTCACACCCTACCCTGGCCAGTGATGAAGCTCGTTTTCAAAGCTTCTCTGATGCGCACCGCTTCCTGGTGTGCTCTTCTAATCTCTCTGGTGTCTGGCTGCGCGTAATCAGTGGCCAGATGATTTGCCTCAGCCTCTCATCCTGCCATAAAGGTCTCCCCCTTACTCTCACAGAGATTGTGGAGAATACAGCAAGCAGCAATAACATAGGGGACATTGGTTTGGCTGAGGTCTGAGCGAGTCAGTAATGTGCGCCAGCGCGCCTTTAAACGGCCAAATGCACATTTTACCACCATTCTGCACTTGCTCAGCTTGTAGTTGAACAGATCCTGACCACTGTCCAGGCTGCCTGTGTATGGCTTCATGAGCCATGGCATCAAGGGGTAGGCTGGGTCCCCCAGGATAACGACAGGCATTTCAACATCCCCAACTGTTATTTTCTGGTCTGGGAAGTAATTCCCTTGCTGCAGCCGTTTAAACAGAGTAGCGCTTCTGAAGACGCAAGCGTCATGAACCCTCCCTGGCCATCCCACGTGGATGTTGGTGAAACGTCCCTTGTGATCCACCAGTGCTTGCAGCACCATTGAAAAGTACCCCTTCCGGTTTACGTACTGGGTGCCCTGGCGCTCCAGTGCCAAGATAGGGATATGGGTTCCATCTATCGCCCCCCTACAGTTAGGGAATCCCAGTGCAGCAAAGCCATCCACTATGGCCTGCACATTTCCCAGAGTTACAACCTTTCGTAGCAGCAGCTTAGTGATTGCTTTGGCTACTTGCATCACAGCAGCCCCCACAGTAGATTTTCCAACTCCAAATTGATTCCCGACTGACCGGTAGCTGTCTGGCATTGCAAGCTTCCACAGGGCTATCGCCACTCGCTTCTCTACTGTGAGGGCTGCTCTCATCTTGGTATTATGGCGTTTCAGGGCAGGGGCAAGCAAGTCACAAAGTTCCATGAAAGTGCCCTTACGCATGCGAAAGTTTCGCAGCCACTGTGAATCGTCCCACACCTGCAACACAATGCGGTCCCACCAGTCTGTGCTTGTTTCCCGAGCCCAAAATCGGCGTTCAATGGATAGAATCTGCCCCATTACCATCAGGATCTCCAAAGCGCAGGGGCCTGCGGTTTGAGAGAATTCTGTGTCCACGTCCTCATCACTGTCATCGCCGCGCTGCCGTATCCGCCTCCTCCTCGCCTCGGTTTGAAGGTCCTGGTTCACCATATACTGCACGAGAGTGTGCGAGGTGTTTAAAACATTCACGATTGCAGTATTGAGCTGAGCAGGGTCCATGCTTGCTGTGTTATGGCGTCTGCACAGTTCACCCAGGAAAAAAGGCGCGAAACGGTTGTCTGCTGCTTTCAGGGAGGGAGGGGTGAGGCTGTACCCAGAACCACCCGCGGCAATGATTTTTTCCCCATCAGCCACTGGGAACTCAACCCAGAATTCCAAGGGGTGGGGGAGGCTGCGGGAACTATGGGATAGCTACGGAATAGCTACCCACAGTGCAACGCTCCAGAAATCGACGCTAGCCTTGGACCGTGGATGCACACCACCGAATTAATGTGCTTAGTGTGGCCGCGTGCACTCGATTTTATACAATCTGTTTTACTAAACCGGTTTCTGTAAATTCGGAATAATCCCGTAGTGTAGACGTACCCACAGTTAGAGAATTCACATGGCGAGTCAGAATCTCCCAACGGCGTGTTGAACCTGAGAAAAACACATAAACATGTTGCACCAGGTCAAAGAAACTGCTTGCCTCCAAACAGCATCTAGCAGCATCATTGACAACCAAATTCAGAGAATGCGCACTGCTAGGAACCAAAAAGGCCCTAGGATTGATTTCCATCATTCTCCTTTGCACACCATTGTCTTTACCCTTCATATTCCTCCCATTATCATAGCCTTGACCATGTACGTTTTCAACAGATAATGAGATTGTTTCAAGCTCTTGTAGAATAGTTTCAGTCATAAATGCTCCAGTCGTCTCCTTCAGTGGTACGAAACCCAAAAAATGTTCCTTTATGAGCACTTCAACATTATCTTCATCTGCAGACTTTTCCATATCCACAAAATGAATGATCATTTTGCCCACTGAGAACTCTCACTAAAGCAATCAGACGCTCTAATATTTGTTGCCAATATTCTTCTTTTTCCTTGATCACATGTAAATTTTCTTCATCAATAGTTTTTCCTTTTTTCAATCATAATTCAAGTTCTTTCCAGTTCTGAAAACATTCCAAATGTTCTGTACTTCTTTCATGTGAAGAGAGAATTGAAGATATGTTTTTCCAGTCCTTCGAACCATTTTCAGTAAGTGATGTACCAATTACTTGATTTCTAAACAACTTGCAGCAAAAGCAAAACATGAGTCCTTTGACACTGAATATTGTAACCAGTATCAATGAATTTCTTCCCCATTAATGAGTTTCCTCTTGTAATGCTGAGCAGAGAATTTTCTTTTATTTCCATCCTTAGGGAAGGGAAATTAATGAACTTGTTCGGGTCCATGTTCCACGACAATTTGCCGCACACTGTCATCACAGCTTAGCCATGTAGGTGGGTCCCCATACTGTAACTTGTTTGTAACTTACTCATCCTTTCTTCCTTCTACTTTATTTACTTCAATTTCTGCATGTGTCTCAGAAGATGAGTACCTTTTCTCTACTTCCATATCAGTCTGATGCTGTGAGCTGCTTTCATCTATAAATAAGTTTCCATCATCTTGAGTTTCCAAACTGCTTTTTTGTGGATATGAGCTACCCTCATCTCGAAGTAATATACCTTCATCTTTGCTTTGAAAAATCTCAGCCAATACCTAGGACTTGCACTATAAATACCTTTAAATGAAGTCGTATATAGTTCTCTTCTAGCATGTAACCTGCCCTGTTTCATGTTCTGGTTTTTATTTTTGTATTAAATATCACTATTGACATGGAGAAGCATATATTCAAATGAGCAAATCAAATGACTTGAAGAAGAGCTCTGTGTAGCTTGAAAGCTTGTCTCTATCATCAGAAGTTGGTCCAAAGATATTACCTCACTCACTTTGTCACATATATTCAAATGAGCAAATCAATGCATTCAGTTACCTACCATCACAACATAAAAGACGGTTACTCACAGTTGTAACTGTTGTTCTTCGAGATGTGTTGCTCCTATCCATTCCAGTTAGGTGTGTGCGCGCCGCGTGCACGTTCGTCGGAAGATTTTTACCCTAGCAACACTCGGTGGGTCGGCTGGGCGCCCCCTGGAGTGGCGCTGCTATGGCGCAGGATATATACCCCTGCCGACCCATCCGCTCCTCAGTTCCTTCTTGCCGGCTACTCCGACAGTGGGGAATGAGGGTGGGTCTGGAATGGATAGGAGCAACACATCTCGAAGAACAACAGTTACAACGGTGAGTAACCGTCTTTTCTTCTTCGAGTGATTGCTCCTATGCATTCCAGTTAGGTGATTCCCAAGCCTTACGTAGGCGGTGGGGTCAGAGTTAGATGTTGCAGAATGCAAAACTGCTGAGCCAAAGGCTGCATCATCTCTGGACTCTTGGACTAATGAGGCAAAGGTGTGGACCGAGGACCAGGTAGTTGCACGACACACCCCCTGAAAGGGTATGTGAGCCAGGAAGGCAGCAGAGAAGCCTGAGCCCTGGTGGAATGTGCCATAAGGTGGCTCTATGGATCATGGGCCAAAACACAGGTGGTGCGGATGCACGACGTCATTGAAGATGAAATCCTCTAGGAGGAGACAGGTATGTGCTTCATCCGGTATGCCAGTACGACGAAGATTTGGGGACGTTACGAAAGGGCTTTGTCCGCTCGATATAGATTGCGGATGCCCTACGGACGTCTAGGGAGGGCAATTGTTGCTCTCCTTGCGATGAGTGTGGCTTCGGAAAGAAGACCGGAAGGAAGATATCCTGGTTGATATGAGAGGCCGACACCACCTTAGGGAGGCAGGTCGGACGTGGTAACAACTGCTCTTGTCCTTGAGGAACACAGTATACCGTGGGTCCATTGTGAGAGCCTGAAGCTCGGAGACTCATCTGGCCGATGGAAAGGCTACAAGGAAAAACTGTCTTCCAGGACAGGTATGTCAGCGAGCATGTTGTCAGTGGCTCGAATAGGGCAATCATAAACTGGTTAGAACCAGGTTGAAGACCCAGGTTTTGGCGGGGGCCAACTGGGGGGGTATAACGCCCCAAGCCCTTGAGGAACCTATAAACCACAAGGTGTAAGAATACGGAGCGGCCACTCTCCACTGGGTGGAAGGGAGAGATGGCTGCCAAGGGTACCCTTAATGAGGACCGCGCCAGGTGCTGCTGTTTGAGAGACCAGAGGTAGTCCAAGACGGACTGGATCGGGACCTCGGCGGGAGAAACATAGTGCGTTTCGTAGCAGCAGGAGAAACGCTTCCACTCTGTCAGATACGTTAACCGAGTGGAAGATTTCCTACCACCCAGGAGAATCCTGTAGAACCGAGGCAGAACAATGTAACTCGGATCAGTTTAGCCACGCAGCAGCCATGCTGTGAGGTGCAGGGATTACAAGTCTGGGTGGTGAAGCTTGCCGTGATCCCGCGTTATGGGGTCTGGGCAAAGAGGCAGGGAAATAGGGTTGGCTACCGACAGGGGTAGCAACCTGGTGTACCAGTGCTGCCTGGGTTACGCTGGAGCGATCATGACCAGGTGTGCTCTGTCCCTGCGGAGTTTTAGCAGGACCCTGTGAACCAGCGGGAACGGTGGAAAGCGTACAGCCGATGGCTCATCCACGGCATCAGAAAACACCTCCAAGATCGAGCCCGGGGGGAGGCCTTGGAATGAGGAGAACTTCTCTCTCTTTTCGTTCTCGCGAGAGCGAAGAGGGCTATGCGGGGAAATTCCCACTTCCGAAAAACGGAAATGGATAATGTCCGGAGGAAACGACCATTTGTGAGACAGGAAGGATCTGCTGAGGCGATCCGCCAGCTGAAACGCCTGGTATACAAGGCAGACTGCTCTCAGCTCTCGGACATTGATGTGTAAGGCCAGCTCTTGAGCCGACCGAAGGCCGTGAGTGCGAAACTGACCCAGGTGAGCACCCAGCCAAGAGATGGGGTGTCTGTCATGAGGGACCCCGAGGGGTGAATGGAACAGCATCCCTGGATACACCAGGGAGGGCGCTGACTCCCTGTCGAGGGAGCCTAGGATGCTCAGGGGGAGCGAGATGACCATGAGTATGCTATCTCTGCCCGGGTGGTACACCAAGGTGAGCCATGATTGAAGTGGATGGAGGTGAAGCCTGGAATGTTTGGAAACAAACGTGCAGACAGCCGTGTGACTCAGGAAACCTAGGCAAGTGCGAGCCAAAGTTGTTGGGAAGGTCCATAGACCTTGTACAATTGTTACCATCGCATGAAACCAAGGCTGAGGTAAACAGGCTCTGGCGAGACTGGAGTCCAGGATGGCCCCAATGAATTCTATTCCCTGTGTGGGAATCAGAGTGGATTTTTCTATTGATCATCAGGCCTAAACACAGGAACAGGTCCGTGTCGATGCCCACATGACTGGTAACTTGGGCCCGGTGGTCCCTCTGGAAAGACGGTAGGCCCCAAACCGGGGGTACCTTCTCTGTGGAAGAGAAATGGCGACGTGAAAATACGCGCCCTTCATATCGAGGGCGGCATACCAGTCTCCGGGATCCAAGGATGGGATGACGGTCCCCATGGGTAGGTTTCGTCCTTAGGTACCTCCTGTATAGCTCCGATGAAGAGGAGCGTCTGCACCTCTTGCAAGAGGAATCGCTCATGAAAGGGGTCCCTAAGAGGGACGAGGATGGGTAGGCTTTTGCCCCATTGGTGGTTAGAAGGACCCTAATTTTGGCTCCTTTGGGGTCCTGATTGACGCCTACGACCGCGTAAGTGACGCCTGCTGGCAAAGTCCTGTCTTTGTCTAGGCGCAGGGTAAAAGCGGTGAGGCTGGGGACGGAAAGGTCGGCGCTGAAGCACTGGCGTGTGCATGCCGAGAGAGAGCGCAAAGTGACCCTGTTGCCCTTTAGGCTTTGCAGCCTAGGGCCAGTGTTTTCAGAGAACAGGCCTTTGCATTGAAGGGCAAGTCCTGTACAGTGTGCAGCAGCTGCGAGGGAAGGCTCGATAACTGGAGCCATGAAATGCGCCTTGTGGCAACACCCGAGGCCAGAGTCGTGGCAGCGGAGTTAGCTGCATCCAACGAGGCCTGGAGGGAAGCTCTCGCTAGCTTCTTCCTTTGCTCCAGGAGGGCATCGAACTCTTGATGGGAGTTCTGAAGAACCGACTCTGTAAATTTGCCCACCGCCACCCATAGTAGCGGCTAAGCAGGGCTTGCTAGTTTGCTACACAAAGTTGCAGGGCTCCCGCCGAGTACATCTTACGGCCCAGTAAGGCATTTGCCTAGCCTCCTTGGATTTAGGGGCTGGTGCCTGCTGGCCATGGTGTTCCGTCCCATTGAGGGACTGAACGACAAGGGAACAGGGAGGGGGGAGATGTACATATAGGTACTCGTACCCCCTGGAGGATACCATGTACTTGCGTTTCGATTAGAGGAGGGCCCGAGGAGTATGTTCCTGCCCCCGCCTCATCTGGGGAGGAGGAAGAAGAAAGGCCAGGTACAAGCGGGTCCTGTGTGGGCTCACGCTCCTGGACGACCTCCTGATCCGGTGGGATCTGGGAGCCCGGTGGCTGAACCGGGGCCTGCTCTGTACCGGTCGGAGGGGAACGGCTAATTGTTGCCTCTGGCACCCAGAGCTCCGACGGAATGGAGCGAGACGGGACCACCGGTACGCCTCTGGCGTCGTATTACGCCCAAGGTGACTAGAATGACCACTGATAGGTCTCCTGGAAGACTCTGGAGGGCACATCGGAAAACAGAGTACTGCGCATATGAAGTGTCCGCACGGGGCAACACTGATGCGTGGCTGGATGGCCCTGGAGGAGCTGAAAAGCCCTTGGTAGAGTCTCCCTCGCTAACCGATGTCGCTCGACGTGGCATCGGGGATCGGTACTGGGAGACATACCAGTACCGAGAACGGGACCTGCAACCGGAACTGTGCCGGGCGGTCGACCGAGAGCGCGAGGCTCGATGTTCAAGAGTGGCTACGGGAGTCCCGGTGCCTAGGGTGGTGCCGGGAGCTGGATCGGTGCTGAGTGTACCAGTCCGGCGAACGGGACGCCGACCGGTGCCTCGAGTACTACTGGTACCGAAATGGAGAACGGTGCCGAGACTGTGAGCAGCGTCGGGACCTCGATCGGTAATGGGACCGAGAACGTCTGCGGGACCGCAATCGTGAGCGGTGCCACTCTGCGGTGCCGACGCAGGGTGGCGTGAGCAAGACAGGCTCGCCGATAGACAATATAATCCGCACCGGCGGTGCTGGGGGTTAAAGCAGCGCAGGCTCTGCCCTTGCCATCAACTCCCTTGCTGTGGAAATGTTTCCGGCATGGAGGGAATAGTGAGCTCGACCACAGCTCGCACCGGGGAGCATTCAGGTGCTGGACTCGACGGCTCTTGCGTGGCCGGAGTCTACGGTGCTGATACTGTCGGTGCCGCAGCAGGTACCGGTGCTGGGCAGTGCGACGTAGTAGAGCACTCGGGCTGCGGAGCAGGCAGCTCGGATGCAGCTTAATAGCGGGCTCGACCACAGTTCGTACCGGGGAGCTTTCCAGCACCGGACTCGACGGCTCTTGCCTGGCCGGAGTTAACGGTGCGGATATTGTCGGTGCCGTGGCAGACATCGGTGCCGGGCGATCCAACTGAGCATATCGCTCGGCTGCGGAGCAGGCGGCTCAGACGCAGCAAGGATATTGTGCCTCTTCATCCTCCAGGAGGAGGATCCATGCTGAGTGGACGTCGGAGCCAGCGACGGCCGGTGCCGAGAGGCCTTGGCGGTACCGGCGATCCGGTGCGGAGGGAGCGCTCCTTGAAGATTAACCAGCGCTCGGCGCTGAGAGCGGAGGAGCAAGAGCTGCCTCCCTCAGGAGCTGTTTGAGACGAAAGTCCTGCTCCCCTTTGTTATCGGATTAAAGGCCTCACAAATGCGGCACTTATCTGTGAGGTGAGATCCCTGGAGGCACTTAGGACAGGATCTCTTGTTGGCATCGGCTTGTGGCCGGCCGAGCATTATAAAACCCTGTGGACCGGGCATCGGACCCGGCACCGGGTGAGGGGAAGGGGATAAACCCCGAACCCCTGTGAAATAAATACACTATACTATACTACAAACAAATAAAGTTAACTACAACTAGAAACATCTGAACTATTTACTTAACGAGAGAAACTACGAGTAGCTAGGGAAGTGGAGGTCAGCTAAGCTGCGCTCCACTGTTCCAACGACCGACACGGGCGGTAAGAAGGAACTGAGGAGCGGATGGGTCGGCAGGGGTATATATCCTGCGCCATAGCAGCGCCACTCCAGGGGGCACCCAGCCGACCCACCAAGTGTTGCTAGGGTAAAAATCTTCCGACGAACGTGCACGCGGCGCGCACACACCTAACTGGAATGCATAGGAGCAATCACTCGAAGAAGAACTTTCTGTTTCTATGCTACAGCACAGAGAATAGTAGCGTATGTCAAAAAAATAGCTATACCTCTGTAGTTAAGTCCCTGCACACTACCTCTGTAGTTTCAAAAACCTGCACACAGAGCAATTCCGATCTGATCATTTGGATTTCTGCAATCTGAACTAATAGCCCCAAATCCAGGCGCTTGCATGTCTGGCTGGACAAATGTGGAGACCAGGCACCAGTTCATGCCATAGATCAAAAACCTCCTTTTTACTTACACAGATTGCATGCTATATTATGCACAGATGCATAGGCACTGACTTCTATGCATGCTCCAGAGTCGCATCCTCTTCTGAAGACTTGGCCCTCCAACCCAGTCACATACAGTCATCCCCCTTTTGGGATATCAAAATCCCACATCCAAAACATATAAAATGAACCTCTGATGTCACACTACCTTCAGGCCCCCCTTCCTAGGCCCCTCAGATTTTCCCCTGGAGTCCCTGAAATATAAGCCCTCAGTCAATACTAACTCATATTCCCACTCCAGCTAACTCATCACCACAGGCCTTGTGAGGGAGCGGGAATTTTTTGTAATTTTTTATTCCTATTCATGCCTCACGTTCCCTCTATCATTTGATTTGCCACTCAGTGCTGCTGAAACAGTGCAGGAGATATAAGTGTGTGTGTGTCACCTAACTGTTTGGGTGGAATGAATAGGATCGTTAAGGAACTGGATGAAAGTGATGCAGATCAACAGAGGGGTCAGAGACACAATAGGAAGTCCCAGTGACTGAACAATCCACACCTAGCAGCAGAAAACCTACAGGTGGAACATTGTGAGCTGAAGAACAAAGGGAAAAGATGTCAGGTAGCTGGAGTAAGGGTTAGCCTCCAGAGAGATGGGGAGTTCTCACTGGGGCAGACAAAGGGACAGAAACACAGGGCCTGAGATGAAATCCATTATAGCTTGTCTGGTTCATTGCACTGGTTTGGCCAGAATGGACTATGACGACTTAATTTCCACCACCCCCCCCCTTTGCTAACTCAACTGTTATATCCTTGGAGGCAGCCAGTTTGGGAAGAAATCACTTGAGGCCAGAGAGCTGACAGCTAACAAACCACCATGTTATTTACAGACCATAATAATCTAACTCAGTTGCCATAGCAACAGAAACCATGACAACCAAATACACAACATATTCCTCCCCCCCAATAAGAACATCCCCTAAATAAAATAAAATAAAAAAAAACCACACACTAGACTAGAGAAGGAGGGTAGACTGCCTCCATTCCCGGCTAAACCCTGGGGATTATTTTGCCCCATAACCGTGGGTTCGCCCTAGCTAGAGATCCAGCCGATGAGGAGGCCTTCTGTCTCTAGGTGGATTACGGCGAACTTCTGGTGTTATTGCACCCGAAAGCACTAGGGGCTCAGGGTCCGCAGCACGAACGGGTGAGGCAAAGGGGTGCTGGGCAAAGGGGTATCTCAGCCGCCGGCAGTAATGGAGGAGAACAGTCAGGAACAGGTGACTCGTGATTCGGTGCCTCACCAGAAAAGGTGAAGTCAGACCCCTCAACTGCAGATGGGTCCTGAGGACTGGCATGACCTGGCAACAGCTGATCTACATGTCGCCGCCAGGTAACATTCTCTGCAGTCCGGACTGTGTAGGAAACAGGTCCTGTTTGAGTGATGACTGTGGCCGGGACCCATTTAGCTCTGGAAGTATAATTCCGAGCCAAAACTGGCTGTCCCGGGCTAAAGGTTCGGTCTTTTGCTCTGGGTGCCCGTCTGATGACTTGGTATTGCTGCTGATGTTGCACAGTTTGTCGGGGTTCAGAAGGTTTCAGCAGATCAAAGCAAGTGCGCAGTTGTCGTCCCAACATTAGAAAGGCTGGGGATGCCTGGGTCGTAGCATGAGGGGTGTTTCTGTAGGAAAGTAAGAAGATATCCAGACGCTTTTGAATGGAGTGTTGTCCCCTTGCTGATTTCAAAGCATTTTTCATTGTCTGCACAAATCTTTCAGCTAATCCGTTGGTGGACGGATGATATGGTGCTGACGTGATGTGGTGTATCCCATTTGACTTCATAAAATTTTGAAACTCCTGAGAAACGAACTGCGGTCCGTTGTCGCTCACAAGTTGTTCTGGCAGACCAAAACGACTAAAGAGTCCTCGTAGTTTTTGGATAGTACTCTCTGCAGTAGTGGACTGCATTATAGAGACTTCTGGCCATTTAGAATGGGCATCTACTGCCACCAAGAACATGCTTCCTTCAAGGGGGCCAGCAAAGTCAACGTGAATACGTTGCCATGGGTTTTCAGGCCAGTCCCATGGGTGTAGGGGTGCCCACTGGGGTGCATTTCTTACACCCTGACATGACATACAAGCTTTTGCCTTCTCTTCAATAGCGCTATCCAGTCCAGGCCACCAAAAATAGCTTCGTGCAATTTCCTTCATGCGCACTATTCCACAGTGACCGGAATGTAGCTGTTCTAACATCTGTGATCTCAGTGGTGGTGGAATAATGACACGTCTCCCCCACAACAAACAACCAGATTGGACCGATAACTCCGTCCGCTTGGACATGTAGGGAACAAGGTCGGATGAGACCGGAGAGGTTTGTCGAGATTTTCCATGCATCACCAGGTCCATAACGTGGGACAATACTGGGTCAACGCGAGTTGCCTTCTTTATCTGAGTAGCAGTGATGGGTGTATTCTCTACCTGTTCAAAGTAGAAGATTTCCTTTTGGGCACTATCTTGGTGTTTGACCGGCAAAGGCAACCTTGAGAGGCCATCTGCATTGCCGTGCAGAGTGGATTTCCGATATTTGATTTCATATGTGTGTGCTGAAAATAACAATGCCCAACGTTGCATACGACTAGCAGCTAATGGGGGAATGCCTGTGTAGGGTCCAAAAATTGATGTCAGAGGTCGATGGTCTGTAAGAAGAGTAAACTTTCGCCCAAACAGGTACTGATGAAACTTCCTAATTCCAAACACAATTCCTAATGCCTCACGTTCGATTTGGGCGTAGTTAGTTTCTGCTTTGCTTAGAGTGCGTGAAGCAAAAGCAATAGGTCTTTCTTCTCCCGAAGGCATAATGTGTGACACGACCGCTCCCACTCCATAAGGGGAAGCATCGTAGGCCAATTGCAGGGGTAAGGATGGATCAAAGTGCGTTAGAACTTCAGAATATAACAATGCATCCTTAGCTTTGTTAAATGCAACATCACAGGCTTCAGTCCACTTCCAGGCCTTGTTCTGCCCAAGGAGCTCATGAAGTGGTTTTAGCAGTGTGGCTAACTGTGTGATGAACTTTCCATAATAGTTCAGTAGTCCTAGAAATGAGCGCAGCTGGCTTACATTTCGAGGTGGGGGAGCCTCCACAATAGCTTTAACTTTTGCAGGCGCCTTATGAAGACCTGCAGAATCGATGATGTGTCCCAAATATTCAACAGAGGGCTTGAAGAATTCACACTTGTCTTTGCGAACTCGTAGGCCATACTCTTCCAGTCTTTGTAGGGTAGCCTCTAAATTCTTTAAGTGATCCTCTTCATTTCTTCCAGTGACCAGGATATCATCCAGATAGCACTGAACTCCTGACAAGCCACACAAGATCTGGTCCATAGCCCTCTGGAACAGGGCGGGAGCCGATGTGATTCCGAAGGGTAGGCGACAGTATCGATAAAGCCCCTTATGAGTCACAATAGTCAACAGCTCTTGGGACTTTTCATCGACGTGCATCTGTAAATATGCTTGACTCAGATCAATCTTACTGAACTTTTGTCCCCCAGCCAGGCCTGCGAAGAGGTCATCGATGCGGGGAAGCGGGTATTGCTCTGCACACAACACTGGGTTGACAGTGACTTTAAAATCACCGCAAATCCGGAGAGAGCCATCTTTCTTCACTATTGGAACGATAGGAGTGGCCCATGAGCTATGGGTAACTGGTATTAGGACTCCATTGGTGACCAGGCGCTCCAGGTCTGCTTCAACTTTTGGCCTGATGGCATATGGCACAGTTCGGGCTTTCAGATATTTTGGCGGACTGCCAGGTTTAATGTTCAATGTCACAGTGATTCCCTTCATACTTCCCAAATCATCTCCAAAAACAGCAGCATGTTTCCTTAGTATAGGGGTTAGACTGGTTTCTTCTTTAGTCATCCGGTGCACTTCTGCCCAGTTCAGCTGAATCTTCCCAAGCCAAGACCTACCCATTAAGGCTGGGTAGTTACCTCGCACCACAAACAGTGGCAATTTAGCCACCTGTCCATTGAGCTCCACCTTAACATCAATAGTGCCCAACATGGGCACAGCTTCACCTGTATACGTCTTCAGAACAGTTTTTGTTGCCTTAAGCGGAAGATGCTGTAGCTTTTCCTTATACACAGTCTCAGGAACCAGCGAGACAGCTGCACCGGTGTCTAGTTCCATGCGTATAGGTTTGCCCTCCAATAAGGGGGTTACCCAGTATTCATGTGAGCCCGCTGCCAAAGACAAAACATGCAGTGGCACTTCCTCTTGTGATGAGGTGTCTCCTTGATCATCCTGGGTCTGCTCTAGAGTATGCAAGGTTCCTCTTTTTGTCGGCCAGACCACAGGCCTCTTTTTCTTTTGTTTACAGGCACACTCAATGTGTCCCTTTTTGCCACAGTGTCGACACACCAGATCCTTACACCAGCATTCTGATGCCTGGTGTCCTGGCTTACCACAGCGGTAACATTCTTGACTCTGCACAGTTTTGTGGGTCCGTTCTTGTGACACTTTTTGCACCCTAGGGGGTGCACCGATGTATTGTGCCTCCCTTGTAGCCAGTTCCATGGAGACAGCAATATCAACAGCCTTCTGTAAGGTAAGCTGAGCCTCTGTCAGTAGGCGCTTCCGTATAGCTTCACTGTACAGGCCACACACTAACCTGTCACGCAGGGCATCATGTAACATTTCTTTAAATTCACAGTGTTCTGCTAGCTTTTTTAGAATGGCTACAAATTGTACAACTGTTTCATCTTCCTTTTGGTCTCTTTTGTGGAACCTATATCTTTCAGCAATTACCAGTGGTTTTGGGGAAAAATGGGACCCCAGGATTTCCACAATGTCACTGTAAGGTTTAGTTGCTGGCTTAACAGGGTGTAGTAAGCTGTGTAGCAGGGAGTAGGTTTTAGCTCCTACAACACTTAAGAATATTGGCACCTTCTTTGCTTCTGTAATGTCATTTGCAATAAAAAAAAGCTCAAAACGCTCAGTATACACATGCCACTGCTCTGTATTCTCATCAAAAGGCTCCAGAGGCCTGGTCAGAGTAGCCATGATTTTAGTTTCACTTTCACAGTCAGTGCACAGAAGCAGCTTTTTTGTTTGTTTGTTCTTTACCTTGACTTCTACTTCCTTCTGTTACTGGAGCAGCACCGGAGTCTCACCCTCGTCGCCACTTGTTATATCCTTGGAGGCAGCCAGTTTGGGAAGAAATCACTTGAGGCCAGAGAGCTGACAGCTAACAAACCACCATTTTATTTACAGACCATAATAATCTAACTCAGTTGCCATAGCAACAGAAACCATGACAACCAAATACACATCAACGACTTTCAGATTCTGTAGCTAGGTGACTAATAGATTGTTATCTTGTTTTGAAAAGGATTCCTGGTGTCACTGCAAATACTTACATTACAAGTCTCCCTCAGGAGTCTGGTGTGGCTGGATTCACTGCAGGGAGCCAATGAGAAAGACAGGGATTACTGGTGCCTGAAGGCCCAGTCTTAGAGGCCCTGGGCCTCCCACTGTGGAACCGTGTGGGTCACTCCCAAGAGACTAGTTACAAGTTGGGGCATAGACCAGACTCCATGGATCCATGTCAGGCCTCTTCCAGTCTTAGTCTCTTACAGGACCCTATTTCATGTTCCCCCCAGCATGACTCTCTCAGTCAGGGCTGCCAGTGGGAGGAGGGGGGAAGGGGACGCAAAGGGGCCAATTGCCCAGGGGGCTGAACAACTTAAAAAGGCCTGGGGCTCCCGGGGCCGCCGCCTCTGCAGTGGCAGCTGGGTGCTCCTTGCCGCTTCTAAATTGTGATGCGGCGTGGCAGCAGCGGGGGGGAGGGGAGCTGGGACGCCCGGGGCTCCTTGCCACTTTTAAACCGTGGCACTGAAAGGCAGCTGGGGGAGGCTAGCCCCCTAGCTCTGCCCCTTCTGCCCAAGGCCCCACCCCTTCTGGAAGCCCATAGCCACCCCCCACACACACTTTGCCCAGGCAATTCTGTCCGCAGCTCTGCTCTCAGTGCCTTGCTGGCTTGTTTTTGGGCTCAGTTCCAGGTCTTCCTCCTGTTCCCCCTTGGGCTTTGCAGGCTTCCCAGCCCCCCTTGACTTCCTTCTGAGCCAGGAACCTCTGTCTCCTGCCGCCCAGGCTTCTCTGCTTCTGGCCCAGCTCTCTCACACACCTTCTGCAGTCCTCTGAGGGCTTCTTTACAGGCCTGCCCTTTCCCAGGTCTACCAAGACAATTCCAATTAAGACCAGATACACTCCTTTCCCAGGTGTCATCAGGCTGTGCTAATTAAGACCCTCTCAGTTTCATTAGTCACTCCCTTGGGGGGAAGTGGTTTTACCCTTTCAGGTCTGGGGCCCTGAACCAGCCCTGTGACAAGCATTGCCATCTGGCCTTCAGCCTCCCAAAAGCACACTCAACAGTCATTCTATGCTTCCTGTGCATATGCTGTTATAAGTAACCTTTACACTAAAAAGATGAGTATTGGGTCACAATTAAACACAATTAATGTTAAAAAGGGGGAAGATATGCAAGCCAAAATAAGGAAGGAACAGGTTAAAGAATATTTAGATGTATTCAAGTTGTCAGGGCCTGATAAAATTCACCCTAGGATACTTGAGGAACCAACTGAAGCAAGCTTGGAACCATTAGAAATTATCTTCAAGAACTTGTGGAGGACAGGTGAGTTTCCAGAGGACTGAAGAAGGGCAAATGTAGTACCAGTCTTTAAAGAGGGGAAACAAAGAACACTTAGGCTCACTGGTCTATAAATCCCCAACTTCCATGCCTGGAAAGATACAGGAATAAATTATTAAACAATCAGTTTGTAAGCACCAGAGGATAATAGGGTTGTGAGGAATAGTCAGCATGGATTTGTCAAGAACTAATCATGCCAAAGCAATCCAATTTCCTTCTTTGACAAGATTACTGGCCTAGTGGATGGGAGGAAGCTGTAGACATGATATATCTATCTTTATTTTAGTAAGGCTTTTGATACAGTTCCACATGACATTCTCATAAGCAAACTAAGGAAATGTGGTCTAGATGAAATTACTATAACATGGGTGCACAACTGGTACAAGAAGTAGTTATCAATGGTTGGCTGTCAGCCTGGGAGGTTGTATCTACTGGGGTCCTGCAGAAGTTAGTTCTGGGTCTGGTAGCATTTAATATTTTAATTAATGAATTGGATAATGGAGTGAGAGTATGCATATAAAATTTGCAGATGACACCAACCTGGGAAGGGTTGCAAGTATTTTGGAGGACAGCATTAGAATTCAAAAGAATTTTGACAACTGGAGAATTTGGTCTGAAATCAACAATAATAAAGACAAGCGCAAAGTACTACATTTAGGAAGGAAAAATCAAATGTGCAACAACAAAATGGGGAATAACTGGCTAGGCAGTAGTACTACTGAAAAGGATCTGGGGTTATAGTGGATCACAAACTGAATATGAGTCAGCAATGTGATGCAGTTGCAAAAAAAGGCTAATATTCTGGGATGTATTAACAGGAGAATCATATGAAAGGTCATTGTCCCATTCTACTGAGCATTGGTGAGGCTTCAACTGGAGTACTGTGTCCAATTCTGGGTGCCGCACTTGAGGAAAAATGTGGACAAATTGGAGAAAATCCAGAGAACAGCAACAACATTGATGGAAGGTTTTAAAAACCTGACCGATGAGGAAAGGTTAAAAAACTGGGCATGTTTAATCTTGAGAAAAGAAGATTGAGGTGCACCTGATAACTGTCTTCAAGTATGCTAAGGGCTGTTATAGAAAGGATAGGGATCAATTGTTCTCCATGTGCACTGAAGATAGAACAAGAAGGAATCAGCTTAATCTGCAGCAAGGGAGATTTAGTTTAGTTAGCAAACTAGGACAGCCAGCTTCCACAGAGGATTGCCACTTGCTTTTCTGAGGTGAGGGGCCTCTGTCATGGGGTTCATTACTCACTGTTGGGGCACCTCAGTGTGGCTACATCTGAGGATTAGCTCTCTCCCTGTCTGGTGTCTCCTCCTTTGGTTGCTCGCCCTGTTCTCCATCTCTCTTTCTGGACTTGGGGTGCACCCTCTTCATGGCCACTGAGGTCACTTTCTCTTCTGGATTATCAAAGTCCTACTGGATAACCCTCTCAGGCAGTCTTCTGCTTCACTGCCAAGACTGTGCCACTCCCCTAGTGCCTGGTAGGGGAACCTGGGCCCACCCTCTACTCTGGGTTCTAGCCCAGGGACGCTATGTCTGGCAACCATGATCTACACAATCCCAGACCTTGTTGCTATTTCCCTGGCCTATTTCCTACCTTTCTTCCCTAACTTCTGGCCCATCTCCAGGTTACCACTGGAGCTTACTCAACTCCATGTGGCTACCTCCCTCTCTTGTCTTGTTACCAGAGTCTGTAGTCCAAGGCAGGATCCCAGGGCCTACTCTCCCCTAGAACTCCTCCTTGTACCCAGCCAACTCTGCTCCTCTCTAGGGAGCTCCTCAGTACAGCCCTCTCAGCCTCCTTTCTCTATCAGCCTATTCCAACTCCTCCCCCTGTTGGGCTTCATCAGCCATTAGGTCTTATCACTCCTTGGCTCCCCTTCAGGTGCAACCTATAGGATAATTAGCCTATTTTACCCATTCAGGCATTGTGTGGGGGTGGACACCTCATTACAGCCTCTCTTCCTGATGATCCGGTGTAACAGGTTCAGGACAAGCTTAGTAGAACCCCAGGAAAATCTCCATCTGTACTTTGGACATCTTTACAGAGGTCCATGTACTGATACTCTAGAGTTTTCAACAAAATCAAAAAATAAATCTCAAATGAAACTCTACAGCCTCACAGTAGTTTATCAAGAGCCCCAACATAAACCTTTCTTGCTGAGAAAAAAGCACAGTATTCTGTCTGGTCTCCCCGCTATGTTGGGGAGACAGCTTGGAAATAGTGTTACCACTAGGTAACTCCTCCTGAGGAATAACAGGAGTTTCCCAGGGGATGGTGTGTTTGATCACCACCCCCACAATTCCCTTGAGCCACTGGAGGTATCCCATAATGCCTGTCAAAAATCACCCAGAGTGCAGCGTGTCCCTTGGATCTGTGCTGGGAACTGTAGGATACATACTCAGAGGACATAGCTAGCTTCCTCAGGGAAAGGACTCGAGGCTCACAGGCTTCAATTAAAATCATAGAATCATAGAATATCAGGGTTGGAAGGGACCTCAGGAGGTATCTAGTCCAACCCCCTGCTCAAAGCAGGACCAATCCCCAACTAAATCATCCCAGCCAGAGTCCTAGTCAAAAAGCTTTTCCTAATATCCAACCTAAACCTCACCCACTGTAACTTGAGACCATTAGTCCTTGTTCTGTCATCTGGTACCATTGAGAACAGTCTAGATCCATCCTCTCTGGAACCCCCTTTCAGGTAGTTGAAAGCAGCTATCAAATCCCCCCTCATTCTTTTCTTCTGCAGATTAAGCAATCCCAGTTCCCTCAGCCTGTCCTCATAAATGATGTGTTCCAGCCCCCTAATAATTTTTGTTGCCCGCCGCTGGACTCTTTCCAATTTTTCCACATCCTTCTTGTAGTGTGGGGCCCAAAACTGGACACAGTACTCCAGATGAGGCCTCACCAATGTTGAATAGAGGGGAATGATCATGTCCCTCGATTTGCTCGCAATGCCCCTACTTATATAACCCAACATGCCGTTAGCCTTCTTGGCAACAAGGGCACACTGTCGACTCATATCCAGCTTCTCGTCCACCCGTAGGCCCTTTCCTGTGGAACTGCTGCCTAGCCATTCAGTCCCTAGTCTGTAGCAGTGCCTGGGATTCTTCCATCCTAAGTGCAGAACTCTGACATTGTCCTTAGTGAATCTCATCAGGTTTCTTTTGGCCCAGTCCTCTAATTTGTCTAGGTCCCTTTGTATCCTTACTACTCCTCCCAGTTTAGTGTCATCTACAAACTTGCTGAGAGTGGTACGATAACAGTCAAGACTTTTCACAGAGTTTATCATCATTACAGGAGACTTCACAGTGCCCCCTGCATTAAATAATTTGATAGAATAATTTTAAAAATTAGTACCTGCTATTCTTGAATGAATCCTATGTGCAAGATCTTGGAGACCTAACTACACCTCTACCCCGATATAACGCGACCGGATATAACACAAATTCGGATATAACACAGTAAAGCAGTACTCTGGGGGGGGGGGGGGGGGGCGGTGTGCTCCAGCAGATCAAAGCAAGTTCAATATAACGCGGTTTCACCTATAACGCGGTAAGATTTTTTGGCTCCCAAGGGCAGCGTTATATCAGGGTAGAGGTGTACTAGTTTTTATGAACAAAACTTTGAGAGATGAGTGGACACAAAATGGTGAAAATAATTTCTGAAAAGTAAAAATCTAGAGTTTATTTTAAAGTGGCTTGTTGAATTTCCTTCAAACCCCCTAAAGAAAATCTTCGACCCTCGAGGCTCACACAAGTTTGGGTTAAAAAGTTAATTTTTCCTTTCTGAAAGACCAGGTGATATTGAACCTTAAACTCGTAAGAGAGTTTCTGGTGTAATTATAGTATGATATCACTCAGGGGCGGCTCTAAGAATCCGGCCGCCTCAAGCGGGACGGCACGCTGCAGGGGGCGCGCTGCCGGGCGCCGGTCCTGCGGCTCCGCGGGACCTCTTGCAGCTGGTCCGCGGCTCCGGTGGAGCTTCCGCAGGCATGCCTGCGGGAGGTCCACCCGAGCCGCGGGACCAGCGCACCCTCCACAGTCATGCCTGCGGGAGGTCCGCTGTCCCGCAGCTCCGGTGGACCTCCCGCAGGCATGACTGCGGAAGGTCCGCCGGAGCCACCTGTCGCCCTGCCGGCAAAATGCCACCCCACGCGCGTGCTTGGCGTGCTGGGGTCTAGAGCCGGCCCTGATATCACTACTGTGGTTCCTTAAATTTCTGTATGAATTTGAGGGAAAGTTAGTTTTCATTTGAAGTTTAGGGACTGAAGTCAGTGCAACTACTCATGGCATTAAGTCTTATAACCAGCAGTAAGCACTGGCAGGGTTTAGCTGTGAAAGTGGAAGTACAAAATAAGTTTTCAAATAATTAATGAACAAGTCTCAACATGATAATTTTAGCCAAAGAAACAATTCTGAGGTTAAATTTCAGCCTTCAGTTACACCGGTGTAAGTCTGCAGTAACTGCACTAAATTCAATGGAGTTATTTTGAATTTACAGAGATGTAACTTGACAGCAAAATCTAGGACCAGATTTTGAAATCAGTGGGAGTTTAGGTGCCTACCCTGCCTAGGTGCTGTTGAAAATCCCATTAGTGCCCATCTTTAGGTGCCTAAATGCCTTTGAAAATCTGGCCAAGAGCTCTTAAAATATTTAGATAACATTAAATCCTCCATGAAACTAATATGTGAAGTGCATTGATATGGTTTTATTAAATTCACACTACAAATTACTTTTAACTAATTAGTTACATAAGAAAAATCTTATTTTTCCCTCATCTTCTCTCCAAACCAAAAAACAAACAAAACAAAAAACAAACAAAACACAAAAATCTATAGGAAAATATGAACTCTAAATAAAGCTTTAAAGGGCAACTTTGTAAGAACCAGTTTGTGATACCTTGCAATAGTTCAATGATATTCACAAGTGCATGTGTATAGCAACTAGAAACCCATAATCTCAATAGACGTATCATATAATATTGTGTGTTGTTTGGTAAAACATTTGGTATATTAATAGTTAATTTACTTAGGAAGTTAGCAAGATTACAATCAAAATATAAAGGTTAAGATTAACAATACATGAGTCATCCAAAATGTCTTCACATGCATCAGTAGTGTTATTGTACCTCTACCTAGGGAATATATACCCTGACAAAATAGCAAGGGATCTTCAGAGTTTTCAATACCAACATTTTTCAGGAGAATGCTATAAACTAGAAGTTATATATTGTGATTTTATATTTACATTTTACATTCTCTAAGGTAATATTTAAATAATTTAGATCTTCACTAGTCCAAAAATATGGCTAACCATTCATTGTCCCCATTTCCTTTCATCCTTTCAACCATGTTTCTCCTAACTTACAACTCTCTAAAAAAAGAACAGAAGACTAACAGGGCTGCTACTCTGAAACATTGCAACTCTCTGAACCTCAACTGGTCTAAAACATAATGGTTCACCTCACCTGATCCCTGTCCCCAGAAAGTTACCCTGGCAAAAAAAAAACAACTTCATTGTCTTCATCATCCCCCTGAACTAGCCCCCTGAACTAGGTTTCCCTCATTTCTTCCTTGTCTCCATACCCATTTATTCATTCTTGAAATACTGGTCTCTAATCACTAATCCCTTGTCCCTTTACAGAGGTTAGCAGACCCTTCTCACATTCTATGACATTCTACACCTAACTGGTTCCACAGCTATTTTTATATCCCATCTCTTCTTCCTGATCAATGAAACTCATAACCTTCTATCTGACAAAACACAGAAATACTATTAGCTGAACTCCCAGATTCCTTGTGTTCAATTATTGTTCCCTAGATTCACCAAATGCATAGATATTTATTTCCTCCCTTACCCCAGTGTAATATGTTGCTTGCTTGTATCCCCAAATAAGTATTAAAACAATTTGTATTTATTAATATTATTGCCATAGCATTTAGGATTGTTCCTCACTTGTATTTTCATGCATAGACTCATTTGCTGTGATGTATAGACAGACTTGCTCTTTGATTCTAGGGAATTTCTTGCTATCAGTCAAACAAAATACATTAGAAACGTGGAATCTGAACTGAACAGACCATATTGGCACAAAAGAAGAATCCACTTACTGAGCTGCTGAGATGAACGAGATGGCCTTGAAGGGGAAGGGGCTCCCACAATGTTTAAATCAGCATAAACTACTTCTCCAGCCATGACAGGTACAGAGGAAGATGAGAAAGTACTGAAGGGGACTGTGTCTAAAGCAGACTGGTATATATGCATAAGTCAAGATGAGTGACGTATCCAAAATCAGGAAGTGTTGTCTATCTAAAGGGTCTGACTTCCTTTTCTCCTGGTAATTTATAAAAGACATCCAGGCACTAAAGCTGATTAGTTTTTAAAGTTTAATTCCATTGATTAACACAAAAGAGCTGGTATACTTTTAAATGGTCCTCATTTTAAGGGAGGTCATTCATTTTAATCCCCTAATTCCTTATATTTGATGTCCCTCACTTTTATTGTTGAAAGTGATTTTCATTATAAATAAAGAACAAAAGTTATTTATACTAAAGGACTAAATCCCATAGCATTTTAAAATTCCATATATCAATTATTTGTGATCTTCCTTGTGGCCCTTTATGGTACATTGTGTTCCACATTTTAGCTGAAGCAGGATGGAAGGTTTGTAGTATATATTAGCAATATCTGGATTTTCAAGGGAGCCATTTCTTTTTCTAGATTAAAAGAAATCTGCTCCTGTTGCAGTTGGCACAGCAGATCTGAAGGATCACATGTCAGGAGATATTTTCCACCGCATAAAAACTAGAAAATTGCAATAAGAAGTTTTTCATTACTATTAACATTTCTCAAAATCTTCTCACGAGGGTGCCTATTTTTGAGAAATTACCTACTCATTTCCCCAAGTGCAAAGCTTGACTAAATGGGTGCATTTGCTAGCCTTGCAGATGATGGGTGTTATACCCCACCACAGTAACCATATGGAATCTCACATGCTTGATACAACTGTTGAGAGCATGGAAGCCCTATATGGGTCTCAGTTCCCCCTTTGAATTTGGGGATCAGAAAGCAATGAGAGCAAAAACCCTGCCTTGGAATTGAAGGGAGATTCATCTATAGCTCTAAGGGTGAGCAGACACTGAACTTCTTTAAGAAGCTTTGGCACGTGAGCTTGATCACAGAAAAGGGATAGGGAAATGGTATGGGGAGGGGACGGAACAGAATTGGATTGAATAACCCAGTACCAGCGTCTGTGGACCCATTTGTCTGAGCTTATCACCTCCTAAATACTGAGGAAGTGAGATAATCTATCCCCAAAATGTGGGAAGGGGATGAGAAGATTGCTGCTGGTTGCATCACTTCCCTTGAAGGCAAAAGGATTTCTTTCCTCCAGAGGACTAAGATGATTGAATTGAACTATTGTTGGGTGACTTCCTTTTTTGAGGTTCTGTCTCCTTCTGGAGGTGTCCTGGTATCTTAAGGAATAAAAGGGCTGCCTTTGGTAGTGTTCTGAATAATGTTATATTGATTCCTCTAGATGGCTGTGTAGAGTATACACAGTGGAGTGGAGGGTGGCATCCAAATCTTTAAAAGAATGCAGAACATCATCTGTCGTTTCGGAAAACAAGAACTGACTATCAAAAGGTAAGTCCTCAATAGACAGTGCTATCTTGGAGTTCCATAATCACAACAACCTTCTCATTATAATGGCAGAAGTCATCACCCTGGAAGAAGCATGTGTGACATAAAGAGCTGACTGAATCAGTTTTCACCACCAGTCTATCCTCTGTGAGGAGGTCCTTAATCTATTCCTTGGAATCATTGGGGAGTTTGTCAGTGAACCTAGCCATCACCTCCCAGTTGAGAAAATCATATTTCGTAGAGCTTGCTAGTTCACGATTCTCATCTGGAGCAAAATAATTTTTTTCTTCCTGACAAGTCATAGAATCATCCAGTCTCTTCAATTATTTTTCTTTCAGGGCTGATTTAAGCCTCCTCTGACTCGATCCCACTTTGCCAGGCATGACCACTAGAAAGTTAGGCACTGTGTCTAAGTAAAAACATTTGAAGCCGTGGGATAGTACATGGTATCACTTCTCTGTACACTTAGCTGTTGGGGTCAGCAAGGCAGGGGTCAGCCACAAAGCTTTTGTTGGCTGTAATAAGGCATCATTAATTGGGAATTCCCAGCAGCAGCAGATTAAGGTTTCATGGAGCCCTGGGCCCGAGCAAGTGCGGGACCCCTTTTGCCTGCAGTCCCACCCCTTTTCCACTTCTTCCACTGGCAGCTCAGCCCATTGCCACACTCCGGCCTGACTCTTCCCCCCACGGCCCCACCCCAGTTCCACCCACAGTCTGCCCTGTTCTGCCCTCACACTGTGGCCCTGCAACCAGTTTGTTCCTTTCTGCCCCCCTCCCTGCAAACACCAAAGAAGCTCTGTTCCTCAAGCCATGGCTCCGGGGCTGCAGTGCGAAGTGAGAGCTCCCCCAGCCTGAGGCTGCGGCAGGGAGCAAGAGCTCCTCCAGTCCTGGGGCTTCCCCTGCTGTTTGGCGCTTCTGCCGGGGAGTGGGAGTGGGGCACTGGGGCTTCCACCACCTTGCGCACCCAACGCTTCTGCCGGGGAGTGAGATGTGGGGGATTCCCTCACTCTGCCTCACTCAACACTGTTGCTGGGTAGCAGAGGCTTCCCCTGCCCCACCCGGCACTTCTTCTAGGGCTCCGGGCTTCCACTGCCCAGCAGCAAATTTTTTCCAGGGCCCCCTGGGCATGGGCCCCAGTGGCCCAGTGGCTAATCTGCCACTGTTTCCCGGAGTTATTGCTGAAGAATATCTAGCAGTTTATGGGTATTCTCTTGCACCAACTCATCTTGCATACCCAAAGCTGAGACAATCCTTTGAAGTAAGCCCTGGTAAGATTTAAAATCATCTGAGAGGAGGGAAGAGGAATCTGGGACTACTAAATTGTCCAAGGAAGGCGAGGACAGGACTGCTGGAGCTGCTGGCATCTCTTGGGAAGTAGGCTGCTCCTCTGGTAAAGACTCCTCCAAGAGAGAGGTTTACTCAAGAGGATAGACATCCTCTTGCATCTGTAACAGAGGCTGCTGCTGGGGCTAGTTCATCTGGAGATCAGGGTATCATCCTCTGGAGCAAGGCAGAGATCTAGACTTATGTGAGCAGCCAGGTGCACCCCATGGGTTCCACCCACTGCAAGAAAGGTAATGGATTCACAGGCCCACTGCTCTCTCTTGGCTCTGTATGGTCCCTGGAAGGAACCCCCTTCAGTGAGTTACCCCTCCTAAGCATTTGCACTCTCTCTCTGGAGTTAAGCCGCTTGACTCCACCACCTCCTGAGACTGCACCTTCAGCAAACCTGGTCACGCTCCGTGAGCCCATTTGAACTGGACATCTAAGGCAGAGGCTTGCACACCCAGAGAGAGCGATGCAACCCTGAGCTCTTCATATGGGAATGACTCTCAGCCAGGGCTGTGAAACAGGAGGATTTATTGGAAGTCCGGAACACAGTGTAGAAAGTTCTTGGGTGGCCTCCACCTACATTTTTGGTTAACCAAATATAATAAATTAGTTATTTGTAATCTGTTTGTGTAGCACCCCCTCTCCACCCAGTTACCTTCTTTAATGCCAATCGGTTACCTTCTTTAATGCCACTCTGCTTACAGGTTTTGATGGACAGGTCTGGGTTCTTCTGGATCCCACCACCCACTCAGCAGGGTGTATCTTCTTTATTTTTTCTTATGAATTTATTTGGCGGTGCTTCCACCCCCCTCTCTCCTTCCTGGCAGAGTCACCAGGGCAGTTTGGGGGGAAAACTCTAACCACAGGGTAATCCCCACTTACTTGCCAGATAGTTGGAGACTTCCAAGAAGTAACACAAACAAATACAATATATTCAACACAATAATTATATTAAACAGGAGACAAATATAACACAGCAGGGTAAAACACTATTGTTAGGTTCACCGGTGCCCAGGCTGATAATACCCGTGACTTTCCCCAGTCACGTGACTTGATGTAGCAAATGTAAGATTAGTGTCCCGTTGGTATGTGTACTTTGTTGGGGCCCTTGATGACCTATGACCACAACATTCTTCTCTGCAGTGGTGTAGCAGTGTGGCCGACTGGGTTCAGTACAGCCCAAAGGACTCACAAGTGGGAGAAAGTGGTAAATCCCTCCACAGATTTAATATGCAGCAGGTTATAAAATCCCCAAACCCGCACTCCCTGGCTTGAGGACACAGTGCAGACAGTAGGGAGTCCCCAAAACAAGTTCCCTGACTGACTAACTAAAAGATGGTGCACTCACAAACTCCATGAATGATCCTCAGGTTCAGAGATGACTCTGGACTCCTCAGTCACTGCAGAGGGGCTGAGCTCTGCTGGCAGGGATCCTCTTCAGGGAGGAGTCAGGCTGCTTCAGTCCCAGGATTTCCCCTCACCACAAAGGGGTGCAGGGCTCAAGGTGCAGGTTACACAACTGTACTAAAATCCAAACTGTCGTCTCCTAGCCCAGCGTCCAGACACACACACAGCAGGCAGCAGCCCTGGACTAGCAGCCAGAGCAGAGCTGACCATGTGGTGACTTGTCTCACCTAGGGAGCCAGAGGGCTAACTCAGCCTGGCTGGGAAAATTCCCCACCAAAACTGTACAAACTGGGAATTATCAGTGGAGAGGGAAAAGCCCAGCTGAGGAATCTTGCTTTCAGGTCCCTAGAGGCCAATTCTTAGGGGGAACCCTGCATGCAGGCCTGGGACTCCCCAGCTCCCCACATAGCCAGTCCTGCCCTTGCCCTGGATGGCTCCAGACTGACTCAAAAATGGCTTCTCCCCTTTTCTGAACTCCCTGGGAAGGGCATCTCACTCCCTATTGGTTGTTGGACAGACTCTGAGTCTGTCTTGGCTTCCCCTCCCTACCAGAGACAGTGCCTCTCCCTGAGCTGCCAGCAGACAGAGCCCCAGGAATCTAGGTAATCTCCTTGGGAGTTACATTTGTATACCTTTATTTTAGTTAGGTTTAGTTAATAAAATACACATAATTGGATCTTTGTGTCACGTCAGTGTTTTTTGAACTAGATGTCTGAGTAGGTAGGACTGGCTGAAAAAGTTCCATCAAAACAACAGGGATAGAGTCTATTTTCCTTGAATTTATTTTTATTTTTTCCCCTGGAAAACTGAAAAGTCTTAATTTTCAACCAAACTATTTTCAGTCCTTGGTTGCCAAAAACTAAAATATTTTCTGATTTTCAACAAAGTCAAAATTTTAGAATGAAAATTTCACCAAAATTGGATATTTGGGGGATGGGGGAGGTCAAACTTTTCCATAGAAAACACTCCCATTTTGCAACCAGCTCTAGTCTGGGATCTTTAAAGAACCAGAGTGCTTGTGAAATTAACTGAATTAGCACTGCCTAATAGGACACCTCAATCTGTAATTCACATCCCCACTCCATTCATACCTTTATCCCATGGCGATATTTAAATTTTTGCATGTTAAAATAAAAACTGGGAAGGACAGAAGAGATGGGCATAGAGGATAATGAGGTGACAAGAGAGAGGGAGGGAATGAGGGTATGGAAATGAAACAACTCTTTAAACTAACTTAAATATATATGTTTAAATAGCAGAGAGCGGGTGGGGTCACTGCCTATCACATAAAGAGAAGTTGCAAGAATCCAGCTTATTCTTTTATATGAAAATAGCCATCTCTGTCCCTGGAAGTTGCCAGACTAGGAGGCTAGGACCCTGACTTTCTACCTTTAGACTGACATACTCTAGTGCACTGGATACTTTGATGCAAAATCATTTCCTCAACAGAAGAGCTAAAAGGAGATTTTACAATAGAGAATGACCTCTGGCTATAGATCTCTTTTCTAAGATGGCTTTTGTAGGTCTGCTGTACTACCCTACTGGAAAATATTTAGCACAGAAACCTCAATAGCACTGCCCAGAATCCTACCTAAGCAGTTGCTCAGTACTACCCTTGCACTTGTTTCCTGTGTGGTCTTGACACCTACCAAGCCATGTTTTGAAAGGTAACCAAAACATACTCTTCATTTCAACTGCAGCTTGTGAAGAGACCCTTTTCTCTGCAGCCTCTTGATAAACAAAGCTACTGTGCAAGTGACAGAGATCTTATCACAAGGAGAGCAAATCACCAAAAGGTGTGAACAGACTTTTTAACAAGACTTTAATACATATATTTTAACTGCAGAGAGAATTTGGCCCTCTGCAAAGTATTGTGCACAAGTCCCCACTCAATATAGCTCCACTCCCGCACTTCACCCGGGACCAAAACCCTACTGCTATTGTCACAATTATTTTTAAAATGTAGAAATTACTTATTAAATGATTCTGTGCAACATGAAATGTTTGATTTTTACAGAATCCTATAGGAGGAATGAGTTTAAGGGGCCTAATTATAGCTGAAAGTCAAGCTCAAAAGCCAAGTATTCTTACAGTTTTGACAATAGAGGAGATAACTGGAATTAAATATTTATGAACTACTGAGGCAGATATATTACATGCTTTTATCTCTGTTTTAATATGCAGGTCTCAAGGAAAATGTGTACAAGTTTGGGGTTCTACTGTCTGAGTGAGTCCAAGTTTTTAAAAATAAAATATAACTTGCTAGTAGCAAGTAATCCCGTAGTAGTACAAATCAGAGGAACTTATACCGTCTTTACATAATTTCTGAAAGTTCTTACATTTAAAATATTTTAAACTGTAGGAAACTGCCCCAGCCTCTGATTTTTCTTCCTCTGTCTCCCTATCCATGAGAGCTTAGAGAAGAATGAAACTGCTGGGAGGATCCATCCAGAAGCAAACCAGCAGGGGCAGATACAAGCAATTGCCTTTAGGGATCTTCTGATAGATGGCAACAATGCAGGACAGCCTTTTACAACAGTTTTACTCTGGATATTCTTTCCATTCTGCTGATTGGCTGTTTGCTCCAACTCTCTTCCTCACAATTTCTTTACTCACTCCACCTACTTTCTCCAAGTTCCTCTTTACCATCTTCCTTCAATGCCCCCTTTCCTTCTTTGTCAGTTTTGCTAATGCCATCCCAACAAAATCCGACCCGTTTTTTTAAATCACAGAACATGATATTTACAGACTATAACATTGTTCCTTTTGCTTGTATGTTAGTTATATCCCTATTCCCTTCCCCACAACCATTTATCTCATCACTGCACATAGTATACTCTTTAAGGCAGGGACAGTCTCTAATTTTATGTTTGGATAGTGCATATCACAAAGGGCTGCATTCTCCGTTGGGGTGTATACACATTACTGCAATATAACAGGTAGCACATCACAATACATTACACATTACAATATAACAGGTAGCACATCATTTTTATAACAGGCACATTACTGCAATAAAATAACAGGTAGCATTGAGGCTGCTGTAGTCAGAACGTTGACGTTTCAGCAAAATGTTCCCTTTTCTTAACTAGTAGTAAAAATATGTAATCAGATGATTGGTAATCATTGAAATACAAGATTATCTGAGTGACTTGCTTCTCTCAATACATTATTTTAACATTATTGACCCAAGTAATCACTGTTGTTCTTAACAGGAATAAAATTTTTCTTGAAGGCAAGTGCCTAGCAGAAAAAAGATGGAATATGGAGTTTCCCCCTCATATTTAGGCAGCTCAGTTCTACTAATTTCAAAGGTGTAAATTTGGGTTAGGTCTATACATTTTTAATGGGGAGCAGCTATAACAAGTTGTCCTAGAAAACCTACATCCAAAAATGAATACAAGATGGACCTTTACATGAATGGTATCTTTTATGATTATTTAAAAACACAATATCTTCCTGCATCTTAAAGTTCTGAGGTATACACTAAACTTAACACATTGGATTATTGCCCTTCTACTTGTGTCCATGACTATGTCTAAATTTCCTGTGTGGTTTCTGAAAGCAGACCCTTGCGGAGGTGTTATCACGTCAGCTGTGCAGTCCTATGCCCTAAAATGGACAATCTCAGTACAGGTCCTGCTAACACTTTTAATCATTTGTCAGAAGATAAAAGCCAAGACTCAAGATGCAGCATGAGGAGGGATTCACAGTATTAAGTCTCCAATCCAAGATGAGAAACTCCAGACACATGTACTATAATTATTCTACCACTGAACAGTTCAGATTTTTCAAAGCACTGAATATTAAACACTTTAATACTCAGCATTTATATCATATCTGAGGATTTAAATCACTTTATAAAAATAATTTAATCCTCAATGTCCTAGTGAGGTGGGTAAATACCAGGGGTTGCTCTAGGCATTTTGCCACCCCAAGCACGGCAGGCAGGCTGCCTTAGGCGGCATTCCTGCGGAGGGTCCGCAGGCATGCGGGAGGTCCGCCGAAGCTGCAGGACCAGCGGACCCTCCGCAGGCAAGCCGCTGAAGGCAGCCTGCCTGCCTCCCTCGCGGCGACCGGCAGAGCTCCCCCAGTGGCTTGCCGCCCAAGCACGCGTTTGGCATGCTGGTGCCTGGAGCCACCCCTGGTAAATACCTCAATTTTACAGACACACAAACAGGCACAGAGAGGGAAGAAGTTGTTATCTTGTGTGGTAACCATGGTTTTTCGAGATATGTGTACCTATGGAAACTCCGCTGTAGGTGTGTTTGCATCCCTGTACTGCTGATCGGAGAACTTTGGTAGCAATGTCTATTCACTTCAGCCTGCACATGTGCTGTCCCCTGCTTATGCTCTGCCACAAGGCTAACCAGCGTTGCATGGGCAAATTCTCCTCAGTTCCTTCTGTACCGCAGAGTCCATGATAAGAAGTTGGAAGTAGAGAGGAGGAAGGAGGCTCATGGAACATTCATATCTCAAAGTGCCATTATTACTCCACAAGGTAACTTCTTCAAGTAGCATACTTAGGGGTGCTCCTTTGTAGGTGATTCCCAAGCAGTATCTCCAATGGGAGGCTGGGGCTTCAGAGTCAAGTCTGCTATGGACGATCATACTGCAGAGCTGGATCTAGTGTTAGCAGAAGCATCCCCCATAATGGCATAGTGTTCTGCAAAGGTATGTGCAGATGCCCAAGTAGCTGCTCTGCAGATTTCCGGGATGTGCACTGTGATGTTGCACTCCATATGCTTTAAGAAAATATGCTTATGAATGTGAATGACATAATTAAAATGTGCTTTATGTAAGATGTCCTGTGTTTGGTACCTTTACAAAAGTTGTAACCTGCTGAATCTGGTTTTTCCGTTTGTTGGCATGTCTCATTTTTATGACTGAATTTAGAGAAATAAAATATAAACTTGTATTTCTCTGTGTGTGCTGATGAGTGGTCCATCAGCAAACATCTAACTAACAATGGACTTTGGGAGATGCCAATCCACCTCTGCTGAGCTAACATGTAAACAATGGTGTCAGCCTACAAAAAGTTGATTCATTCATGGACATGACTTGCCCATGTGGCTACAAACTCCATCTTGCTGCTGTGATTTTGCACAGAAAAACAAAGGGGTTTCCTGGAAGCCTCTCCATTTTGTCTTCAGCTGGCTCAAGAGGCTGCCAGTCAGGAGAACACCCCTGTTTATCACCTGAGATGTAAGCTGGAACTAACAAGGACTGTACCAGGGGAAAGGATTGGGCCCAAGCTAGGAAAGACTCCAGTCTGTGAAGCATGTTTATTGGAATATCTTTGAGGGTGAGATATTACCTGTAACTAGATCCTCAGTGTATTAAGTTAGCCTTGCGTATTTTGATTTATTTTACTTAGTAACTTACCTTGATCTGTTACTTGAAACCACATAAATCCTACTTTTTATACGTAATAAAATCACTTTTGTTTATTAATAAACCCAGAGTAAGTGATTAATACCTGAGGGAGCAAACAGCTGTGCATATCTGTCTGTGTTACAGAGGGCAGACAATTTACAAATTTACCCTGTATTAGCTTTATACAAAGTAAAATGGATTTATTTGGGGTTTGGATCCCATTGGGAGCTGGGTGTCTGGGTGCTGTAGACAGGCAACTTGCTGAGCTGTTTTCAGGGAAGCCTGCAGCTTTAAGGGCATGGCCCAGACCCTGGGTCTGTGTTTGGCAGGCTAGTATGTCTGGCTCACAAGATAGGAATCTGGGGGGCCCAGGCTGACAGAGAAAATTGTCTCAGAGGTAATTTCAGCACATCAGGTGACATCAGAATGGCTTCCCTATTTTCCTGGTGAAGTTTGGGATAAAATGTCGGGAGGTGAATGAGTTGATTCATGTGAAAGGTTGAAGTCATCCTGGGAATGAACTTTGGACATGGTTTGAGTATGACCTTGTCAGGAAAGAACACTGTAAAGGAGGGCAGTGTGCCATAAGAGCCACTATCTTCCATCACCTACAGCCTCCACCTAAAGCCTCTCCAGCATATCATCAAGGATCTACAACCTGTCCTGGAAGACGATTCCTCGCTCTCACAAACCTTGGGAGGCAGACCAGTCCTCACTTACAGACAGCCCCCCAACCTGAGGCAAATACTCACCAGCAACCACACACAACAGAACAGAAACACCAACCCAGGAACCATCCCTTGCAGCAAACCCCATTGCCAACTCTGTCCACATATCTACTCAAGTGACACCATCACAGGACCTAACCACATCAGCCACACCATCAGGGGCTCGTTCGCCTGCACATCCACTAATGTGATATATGCCATCATGTGCCAGCAATGCCCCTCTGCCATGTACATTGGCCAAACTGGACAGTCTCTACACAAAAGAATAAATGGATACAAAGCAGACGTCAAGAATTATAACATTTAAAAACCAGTGGGAGAGCATTTTAATCTCCCTGGACACTCAATTTCAGACTTAAAAGTAGCGATTCTTCAACAAAAATTTTCAGAAACAGACTTCAGTGTGAAACTGCAGAGCTGGAATTAATTTGCAAACTTGACATCATCAAATTAGGCCTGAATAAAGACTGGGAATGGCTGGGTCACTACAAAAAGTAATCTTCCCATCAACTGTTGAGTATAGGCCATCCACCCTGATGGAATTGGCCTCAGCACTACAAAAAATAATTTTTACTCTGTTGATATTCACACCTTGTCAACTGTTGGGAATGGGACACATCCACCCTGACTGAATTAGCCTCGTTAGCATGACTCCCCACTTGGTAAGGCAACTCTCATCTTTTCATGTGCTATATATTTATGCCTGCCTGCTGTAATTTTCACTCCATACTTCTGAAGAAGTGGGTCATAGCCCATGAAAGCTTATTCTCTAATAAATTTGTTAGTCTTTAAGGTGCAACAAGATTCCTCCTTGTTTTTGCTGAAACAGACTAAAACAACTACTCCTCTGAAACTATCTCCTATTCCTTTCACTGAAGTGATGGCAATCAGAAAGGTGCATGAGTGAACAAGTGGCCATGGGTTCGAAGGGTGGTCTGGTCAGTCCTTCTAATACAAATTCAAGTTCCATGGTGGGATAGGATGTCTGGGTTGGGGAACGAGGTTTGCTATGCCTTTAAGGGACCTCTTTGTAGGTGGGAGTGAGAAAACAGAGTACCATTCTATGTGTTGGTGAAAAGTCACCAATGTACCCTTAGTAAGATAATAGAGAGTCCTGATTTCTTAAGAGTCAGTAGATTGGCTACTCTAATCTTAGACTATGTCAGGGCAATTCTTCTGGAGTGGCACCAACCTAAAACCTGGTCCACTTAGATTGGGATGGAGAGCATGTCCTTTGTTCTGCGAGAAGAGGTTAGGAAAGGGTTGAAGAGGGATTGATGAACACATCACCAGTTGTGATAGGTAAGGGTATCATGTCTGTCTTGACCAGGTAAGAGCAATAAGTATGAAGTTTGCGCTCTTTCTTTTTATTTTCAATAGGACTTTCAGCTAGAGAGGAAATGGGGGCGGGGGGAAGGGTGTAAAGAAGGCCTTTGTCCCATGAGACAAGGAGAGCATCCCCTAAAGAATGCTGTACGAGGCCTGCTCAGGAGCAGTATTGAAGGCATTTCTTGTCCTGATAAGTGGTGAACAAGTCTATTATCACTGTAATCAGTGTCCTCCCATTGTCAGAATATGTTGTGGAGTATCACTGAATCTATCTCCCATTTGTGGTCATGTGGGGACTTGCAGATGAGACTGTCGTGTTGTGCACTTCTGGTAGGTAGGCTACTGATATTGTAACCCTTTGGGAAATGCACTAGTGCCACAGCTTTAGTGCTTCTGTGAAAAGCGAAGTTGTGGCCACCTTGATGATTCATGTAGTACATTCATGCTGTGCTGTCTGTTAGGATATAGATATTCAGGCTTGCCTGTAAAGGCTTATACTTTAAGAACTTAGGTGTATTTTTATCACTTCGCTAGTTATAGAGGTTGTAGCAATGCAACGACTCACTGGCGTGGCGCCTCCTGCTGGTCATCTGGGAATTAGCTCTCCAGCATACAGAATGCCTCCTCCTGACTGGTGTCTCGCCTGCTGCTGGTCCCCGTGTCCCTCCCTGACCCTGGTGCCCCTTTACCTCAGGGTTCTGCCCCAGCAGTACCCCACAGTCTGGGTCTCCCCTCCCAGGGGAACCCCCACCCCCACCCTCTATCCCCACCTTGCCTCAGTGGCTACTGCCAGTCATCATCTAGCCCCCGCTCACTGGGGCAGACACAGTCTATAAACCACTCATCACTGGAAGGGGTTAGGACCAGCTGCCTTTGCCTATCCTTGGGCTGCCCCTCTGCAGCCCCAGGACCTTCTTTAGGCCTTGCACAAGACCTGCAGCCTGAGGAGTTACCAGGCTGGAGCTCCCCAGTTCTTCTTGCCTTTACCCAGCACTGCTCTACCTCAGGTATCCTTCTCTCCCAGGCAGCCAGGTCCTTCTCTCTCCAGAGCTAGAGAGAGACTCCTCTGTCTCCTGGCCCCATAGCCCTTTTATCAGGGCCAGCTGAGCCCTGATTGATGAGGCCCCAACTGTGGCTGCTTTTAACCCCTGTTCTCCAGGAGTGGGGCAGCCACTCCACTACAGAGGTATAAAACAAAGAATCAAAATCACAGGCCGCTTGTGTAAGGGCCTTCTCTCACTAAGATAGTCTGAGGCCTGGTTCTTAAGCTAAGGCCTTTGGCTAAGCAGCAGAGGCAGCCATAAGCCGGGAAGTGTATGGTCCCATCCTCACATTCCAAACCCGTCACACTGAAATAAGGTGCTATTGGGCTGTAAGGTGCTATCCTGTCCTAATAATGCCTATCACCACCAGATAAAGATGGTTAAAGAAACCTCAGTTTGATAGCATCTTGTCTGGCAAGAAACCACTTCTCAATAGTTGTGGTTGTGAAACCCTCATTTCTGTATGTTTTATCTTTATGGCTCCCACTTTTCTGTTGTTAATCTGCCCGGTTCTCTAATTGTTTCTGTCTGCTGTATAATTAATTTTGCTAGGTGTAAGTTAATTAGGCTAGTGGGATATAATTGGTTAGAGAATTATGTTTAGGGTGACCAGACGTAGTCCCGATTTTAGGGGACTTGTCCCGCGTCCCGACCTTACATCGGTCGGGACGCACTTTGTCCCGATATCGGGACCGTCTGGCTAGAACCGTCTGCAAGCTGCCACCGGCGCCGCTGGCTCACCTCCCTGGGGCAGCTCCCGGCCCGCGTGCCCCCCGGCAGGAGCCTGCAGTGCAGCCCCAGGCAGGCGAGGAGGTCTCCGCCGCGTGCTGCGGGGGCGGGGCTTGCAGGCGCCGGCAGCAGCAGGGCCAGCTCCACGGTTTTGCCACCCCAAGCGGCAGGAGAGGGGGGAAAGAAAAAAAAAACAAAAAAACCGCAACCGCGATCGGCGGCAGCTCCACCGCGCCGCTTTCTTCCCCCACCCCCGCCCCGCCTTCCCTCCTCGACCCGACCTGACCCGCAACCCTAGGAGCCAGAGGGACCTGCCTGCCGGATGCTTCCCGGGAGCCACTCCAGGTAAGCACCCGCTGTGACTCACCTTGCTCCTTGGCAGGTCCCTCGAGGGGAGGGAGGGGCTCTGCATGCTGCTGGTGCCTGCAAGCCCCGCTCCGCGGCTCCAGCAGCTCCCATTGGCGCCTTTCCTGGCCAATGGGAGCCACCAGCCACGGAGCTCGTGCTTGTGGCGGGTGCAGCACGTGGAGAGTCTGCAGACTCCATTTGCCGCTCTCACCCTAGGAGCCAGACACCTCCCAGCAGGGCTGGTGAGTGCAGCCAGGGAAGGGGGCAGGGTGTGATGGTGAGTGTCTGGGAGGTGTGTGTGGGGATGCTGGGCTGTGAGGGTGTGGAGGGCGCTGGGCAGTAGGGGAGGTTTGTGTGTTTTGGGGTGCTAGGCAGTGGGGGCCTGTTGGGGTGCTGGGAAGTGGGGGAGATCTGTGTGTGTCACTGGGCAGGGGGGATCTGTGTGGGGCATTGTGTAGTTGTGGTGGTGGTGGGGCTGTGGGGAAGGGCACAGGGAGGGAGGGGAAATCTGTATGTATTGGGAAACTAGCAAGTGGGGGTGTTCTGTGTGGGGTGCTGGGCAGCTGTGGTGGGGCTATGGGTGGGGGGGTGCTGGGTAAGGGTGGTGGTGTGCACAACACTGTGCATTTGTTGTGGGGGAGCTCTGGGCATAGTGGGTTCAGGGGGTGCAAGACATAATGGATCCAGGGGGCACTGGGCAGGGGAGCTGTGTGGCGCAGCATGGGCCCACCCCCAACAGGAAGGGGCATGCTGGTAGCACAGGGCCAGCCGGACCAGTGTGCCTCTGGCCACGCCATGCATGCCCCATTTCCCCTGGCCGGCCCTGCCCTTCCTGCTGCTCACCTCCTCAACTGAAGGCGGGGGTAGGGAATGCAGGCGTTTGAGGTGGCTCCCAGGAAAAGGCCGGCAGGTCCATGAGGTAAGTGTCAGAGGCTGCATCCTCCTCCATAGCAGAGTGTGTGCAGACCGGTCCACCTTGCTCATGGCAGAGCTAAGGAAAGGAGGCACCTGCCTCTGCACATGCTGATTCTATGCAGGGCAGGCTGGGGCTGAGAACTGCTAAGCTGCTGCCCAGTTCACTTACCCACATTAGCAAGCAGGGATTGCACCTGGCAGTGTACATCTGCTTGATGTACAATCGGGACGCCATTTGTCCCGATATTCAGGTAAAATTTTACATTTGGTAGTGAAATAGAAAATTAGTTGATTGGGAATGTCCCATTAAACCCGATTGTGATCGGTTATCTACTGGCAATTTTGGTTTTTCAGGTTGTTTTCCGGTGTAACACAAATTTACAGTAGGAATATGTAGTTTACAGTTCTGAACCACAGTGCATACCGTAGGACAAACTACAGTGAGCACGTAATAACACGTAAGAAGCACAGAGACTGCTCAGTTCTTTTCAGTGGCTAGCTATCTAGCTAACGGTCTTCAGCCGAAAACCCCACCTGAAATGGCAACGGCAAGGGAGGAGCGAACTACCAAAAAACAAAAAAAGACAGTGCAGATACAGGACAGAATGGGAAGCCACTTACACCTGGATTCGGAAATCCTATGAGTGTGATACAAAAGCCTTTTGTAAAGCATGCAGGAAGGAATTTAGCATTTGCCATGGTGGTGAGTCTGATGTTAAGCATCATGCTGAATCAAAAAATCATGGACAAAACACCCAGACTCACAAGAGCAATACCCTGGTCTCACATTTTTTCAGCAAGCCAAATGAATCCTTCAATAACAAGGTTATCGCTACTGAGCTAACTCAAGTTTACCACACAGTAGTCCATCAACACTCCTATCGCTCATGTGACTGTGAACTTAAACTGGCGCCTACCTTGTATCCAGATTCAACGATTGCGAAGCACGTCAGCTGTGGCCGGACTAAAGCGGAGGCATTGATCAAAAATGTGCTGTCACCGCTCTCAACAGAATTTTTAAAAGACCTCAGCAAACCAGATGGTCCCTATTTCTCAGTTGCCACAGATGCATCTAACAAGGGCAATGTGAAAACTTTCCCCTTATCACTGAGATACTGGACACCTGAACATGGGGTCCAAGATAAACTGTTAGACTTCTATGAGCAAAGTGAAGAGACTGCAGAGGCAATAAGCACCACATTACTTGAAAAACTTGCGACACACAAACTAGACCTAAACAAAGTGTCTTCCTACTGTGCTGATAATGCAAACGTGAATTATGGAAAGCGACAATCCGTGTACCAGAATTTAAAAAAACAAAATGAAAATATCTTGCCAGCAAACTGCCCTGCCCATGTTGTGCACAACGCCGTGAAACATGCTAGCAATACCCTACAAGTTGACATTGAGACTCTGGTGATTAAGATGTTCAATCATTTCAGCAGTTCCGCTAAGAGAGTAGCAGCATTGAAGGATATGTTTGACTTTGTGGATATGGAGTATGCCACTTTACTGCGCCATGTTCCGACGCGCTGGTTGAGTCTTTTCCCAGCTATAAACAGGCTTGTAAATATGTGGCAGGCTGTTAAGTGCTACTTTGTTTCTCTGGGCAGTGAGAAGTGCCCAAAATTTCTATGGATACTGTTCTCAGACAGGGAAAATGGTGAACAAGGTGAGGGGCCTAGCAAAGTTGAGGTTCATCTGTTTTTCCTCCAGAATGTCCTGAAAATCTTCAATGATACTGTGCTCTGTTTGGAAAATGAGAGTATGACAGCATGTGAAGTGTATGCCATAATGAATACTCTGAGAATTAAACTTCAGCAACGGAAAAATGACATATTCTTTGGCTCCAAAGTTGAAAGTGCATTAACTGAGATGCTGCCTGTCACTGCTGCATGTCTCCAGAAAGACTTCATGAAATTTTACGATGTGTCGATCCTATATTTGGAGAAATGGTTTGATTTTTCAACAACTGGCTACTTGTTCAATACCCAGTGCTTGAACATCAAAGTTAATAGGGTATTCGAATACAAGGATCTGTCTGCGGCCGTGACAGCTGTAAACCTTCAGAAAACAGTGGATCTTGATCAGCTCTATGATGAATACTGTATCATCAAAGACATCAACTCCAAGTTGGAGCCTGGAAACTATTCAGTTGGGGAACTCTGGTCTCAAGTGCTGAGAAACAAGGACAGTAGCACTGAATTCCTGAACATGGCAAAGGTGATGTCATACGTGCTCAGTATACCCGTAAGCAATGCATACTCAGAGCGTGTATTTTCAATCATGAAAGGTGCATGGACTGATGTCCGGAATCGAAGCAGCATAGACTTGGTGCGGAGTGAAACCCTTGTCAAAATGAATTTCCGGATGAGTTGCAAGGACTTCTACAGCTTTGTGATTGCCCAGAAGCAAGTCATGACTATGGCAAAGTCATCCAAGAAGTACTAGACTTCTGGCATATCTGAGAGGTCTGCAAATTGGGAAGTTGATTTATTGACTGAATAAAAAACCCGGCCCTTTACCCCTGTTGTTTGTTTAGTGTACAAATAAATCTGTATGTTTAAATATGTATTATGACTAAGTCTATAATTTAGACTCACTGATTCCAGACCTGTGTGATGTAGTTTGCTTCAGCTGTCAGTGGCTGAAGCTGGGGCTGAAGGCAGGACTGGGGGCCTCCCCTCTGTGACTGCGGCTGGAGCCAGAGCTAGAACCGGGACCCTTTGCTCCCCTGCCCTGCAACTGGATCTGACTTTGCAACCAGGATTCTGTGCCCCTGTCCTGCAGCTTCAGCCGGGGGCTGGAGCTGGAACCCTGTGCCCCTGGCCCCATGGCTTCTACTGGGGTCTGGAGCTGGGGCCATGAGTCCTTGCCATGTGGCTTGTGGTGTGGGCTGCAGCAGGGGCTGTACAACCCCTCTCACAGCTTCCTAGGGCTGTGTGCCCCCTCTCATGGCTCTGGTCGGGGCTGTGCACCTGTGTTTATCGTCCTCGTCCCCCCCCCCCGCTCGCCCAATGTGTCCTGATATTTCACTCTTGCGATCTGGTCACCCTAATTATGTTACAGTATGTTATGATTGGTTAAATAGATTTTAGTAAAATGATTGGTTAAGGTATAGCTGAAAATATTACTGTATAAATTAGGGGCAAACAGGAAGTAAGTTGCAATTTGAAAATAAGGAAAAAGGAACTTGGATTTAAGCTTGCTGGAAGTTCACCCTAATAAACATCGAATTGTTTGCACCTTAGACTTTGGGTATTGTTGCTCTCTGTTCACGCGAGAAGGACCAGAGAAGTGGGAGGGTGAAGGAATAAACCCTCTAACAACTTCCAATGCTGTGTTCCAGGTGACTAGTAAATCCTACTCTGTTTTGAAAATGCTGTTTGGGGTGTCACTGCAAATACCAGATGGGGTGCATTAGTCGCTGAACACTGTATAAGTCTCTCACCAGAAGTTGGACTCACTGAGCAGAGCCCATCGTGGGAAGCCCCAGAAATTCAGTCTTAGGAGGCCGTGAGGCAACATGGCCTACCCTGAAGGAAGAGTGAGACCCATTGCGGGTCTGATATACTCAAGGGCTTCCTCCAAGAGACTATTCAAAAGCTGAGGGCACAACACTGATCCGATGGATCTCTGAGTCTAGTACTGCGATTGTGAGCTCTTTGGGGGCAGGGACTGTCTTTTTTGTTCTGTTTATACAAGACCTAGTCCCATGGGGTCCGGGTCCATCACTGGGGCTCCTAGGCACTATAATAACAATAAAAATCTCCCTGCATCTAAAAGTTCTGAGTGGTCCAGTCTACTTGACAAATTGAATTATTGCTTCCTGGGTGGTTTCTCCATGCTGACCCTTATGGAGGTGTCATCACTTCCACTGTGCAGACCTATGCCCTAAATTGGACACAGGGCCGGTGCAAGGATGTTTTGCGCCCTAGGCAAAACTTCCACGTTGCACCCCCCTCCCTGCGCCCCCGCCTAAATGGTTGCACCGGCCCTGATTGGACAATCTCACTGCAGGTCCTGCTAGTGCTTCTATTCGCTTGCTGGAAGATAAAACCTAAGACTAGAAAAGGATGAAGCAGGTTACACTATTAAATCTATTGCCAAAATGAGAAACTCCAGATATCCACTCCAGGGTAGAATTATGGTCCTTAGCACTTTTCTCTCCCACTCTTTCCACTGCTGCCAGCCTGCAACCTGGTTCTGGCTGTCTGCCAGTTATTCCCCTATGAGTCCCATCCCATGGGTGCTACCAGATAAACTGCCAACATGGAGATAGCTCACTTTTGGCACACTTCAGATCACTGAGGGTTTCTGGCAGCAGGGAGTGAGTGACTGAGATCAGGGAGGGTTCTGGCAGTGTGAAGCCAGGTCGTGTGGGGAGCATATACCAGGGATCAGAGATGGTTTGGGTAGGATGGAAGTGGGGCAGGGCAAGAGTTATTCTAGCCAAGTATCTCAGGCTACTGGTACCTTCCAGCTACTGTAAAACTTCTCTGTTAAACTCCACCACAAGTGAGCTCCTGAACACCACAGAACACAGTTAGCTATTCAGGGATGGGCCACCTATAAACCAGCTAATTTCTAATGGCTGATTGCAGAGCCGTAACAAGGAATTTTTGCGCCCGAGGCAAGGGCCAGCTCCAGGCTCTTCGGCGACAATTCGGCGGCGGGTCCCTCGGTTCTTCTAGGAGGGAAGGACCTGCTGCCGAATTGCTGCCGAAGAATTAATGAAGTGGCGGTGGCAATTCGGCAGCAGGTCCTTCCCTCCGAGAGGGACTGAGGGACCCGCTGCCAAATTGCCATTGAAGAAGCGGTGGCAGTAGAGCTGCCGCCGCGATCGCAGCTTTTTTTTTTTCCCTCCGCCCCGCTTGGGTGGTAGAGCTGCGCCCCTCCGCTTTGCGCGCCCAAGGCAAGTGCCTCACTCGCCTCGCCCTTGTTACGGCACTGGCTGATTGAGAGGTCAATGGCGTGAGCCGTCTCTCTCTATCCCTGTCAATCCTGTTTTGGTCACTCTATAAATACACTGAGCAATGACCATTTGGAGCAGCAGCAATGACATCTAGTGGCCAGACAGAATAACCATTGGTGGCTATAGAGCAGGGGTCTCAAACTCAAATGACCCCGAGGTCCGCATGAGGACTAGTGCATTGGCCCGAGGGCCGCATCACTGACACGCCCCCTTGCTGCCCCTGGCCCCACCCCCAATCCACCCCTTCTATGAGGCCCCACCCCTGCCCTGTCTCTTCTCCACCTCCTCCCCTAAGCGCGCGGCTCCCCGCTCCTCCCCCCTCCCTCCTGGAAAGTGCTAAGCGCCACCAACAGCTGTTTGGCGGCGGGAAGCGCCTGGAGGTAGGCAGAAAAAAAATGCAGAGTAATATAGTAGTATAGTATTCTGCCTAAGGCTCTGGGAGGGAGTTTGGGTGGGGGAGCGGGTCTGGAGTGCAGGCTCTGTGCTCTGTGCAGGCTCCAGGCTGCGGCAGGGGGTGGGGGTGCAGGCTTTGGGACGGAGTTTGGGGATAGGAGGGGGTGCAGGGGTGAGGGCTGTGGGGCTGAGGGTGAGGGGTTTGAGGCATTGGAGAGGCTCGGGGCATTGGAGAGTCTCAGGACTAGGGCAGAAGGGCAGGGGAAGGGCAGCCTGCCCTGGCCCTAGTGCAGGGGGGCGCTAGGACCCTGCGGCAGCAGGTGATGCCGGAAGCCGGCATAGCGGAGGAGTGGAGTCAGCGTGAGCTCCCGGGCGGTGAGGGGGCAGCAAGTGGGGGCCGGGAGACACTGGGGGGAGACGCGTGGGGGCGGCAGGTGGGGCCAGAGGAGAGACCCGGCCCCAAACATTGGGGAGCAGCGCGCGGGGAGCTTAGGCACAGAAAATAACTCGGGGAGGGGGGCGGGGGTGAGGGGAGTTTGGCGGCGACAGGAAGTAACTGGGGGAGCTCCGCGGGCCACAGGGAAGAGCTCCGAGGGCCGCATGCGGCCCACGGGCCGCATGTTTGAGACCCGTGCTATAGAGTTTAGTATTTCTATATCACCACAGGTGTGAGTCATAGCATAGAATACCTACACCAGTATGGAAGTGTATTTACAGATCTTTTATCCTTATGGATCTCAGAACACTCTACAAGTTCTATAAATGGAAAATCTCTGTATCCATGGCTGCTCCCATGCTCCTTCCCTATTTTTCATATGCAGCCTTTCTACAGCCAAAAAATAACAGTGAAACATCCTGTTTAGAATATTTATAGTTTTTTTTAAGGCCAGAAGGGACCACTTTGATCACCTAATCTGACTTCCTACATAACACAGGACATGGAACTTCACCTATTAATTCTTGCATCCAGTCCAAGTTCATTTGTGTGACTGCTCCTCATGTTACTGTAATGCAAGTGATTGTTGTAATTCGGTACATCCAGAATAATTAGTAACACACACACCCCCTCCCACACACACACACTCACTTTTCCTTCCAATGGATCTGCAGCAAACTCTGCCAATAGAACTGGCTTCCATATAGGAATAAGTGCTACTGGCTTTCTGAAGAGAGTAAGACTTGCCAGGATGACTGTTCAGCAAAGAATTTGCAAATCCTAGCGACCCAGGACCAGGAAGAAATGATAAACTAGAGGGTCACAAACTTTGTTTCTGTAGGCCAAGCTCACTGCATACAGCAGGGGCTCCCACAAGCTCTCTGTGTGCCCCCTCCCATCCTCAGTATTTCAGAGACTCCCTGCAACCACCCCACACTCCCATATGCTAGGATCCCTGTGCCCCGCCCCATTCCTTCCTTCCCCCATGCCATAGGCTCTGTGTCTCCCATAACCCTCCCCCATACCACAGAACCCATGGCATGGCAGGAGAATGGGGGACACTGTGCCCCCAATTATCCTCTTCCCATACCAGGGTCCCCCATTCTCCCCTACACTAGAAGTTCATACACAAACTACCACAACAACCCCATTAATTCATAAGTAAAATATCAGCAGGAGCATGATGGAAGGTCTAATGTAGATGGGCCCTGACTGACCAGCTGCCACTTTCTTCCCGGCTAGGGCTGGCAATTTTCTAATTCCAGAAAACCGAACACCCTTGCCCTGCCCACTGCCCCGCCCCTTCCCTGAGGTCCCACCCTGCCCTGCCCCTTCCCGAGGCCCCGCCATACTCACTCCATCCCCACTCCCTCCATCACTTGCTCTCCCTCACCCTCTCTCACATACTCATTTTCACTGCAAGACCCAAACAGACATTTATTGTTTTGACAGATGTATTATGCTAAGTTCAGGTTTCATTTGTTACAGGATGCTAGAGCTGGCAGCAAAATAGTCAAAAAAGGGTAATTTAAAAAAAATGAAATTTCACAAAGGTTTTCATGATTCTTTCCCTCCCCTCTTCCCATTTTTCATAGCCAGCTCCATGTTTTTTGTTCACTAAAGTTATTGTAATTTTATCTGTGGAATTATGACCACACATTATCACAGTTGCAACAGGTCCATTAAAGGCCCACTCCTGAAGCCCAAATACAAGTCCATAAAGAACAATCACAGAAATGCACACCTGTCTAGATACCTATATAAATAAATCTGTAGAAACTGATTCCCACACCTACATGCAGATACACGTGTATTCATGTGTACACTTCTAGCATGCACTAACACATATACTTCCACATTATTTAATATTACAATTGTAGTTTAGTGCCTAGAGACCCCAACTAAGATCAGGGCTCCAGAGTGGTAGGTGCTGGACATACACATAAGAAGAGAGAGTCTGCAACAAAGAGTTTATAATGTAGCTAGACAAAGGTGGGGAGACATGTATGATAAATTGGCTCTTCTGCAATTACTAGGCAACAACATTCACTTTTTAAGAGATAATACATTTCTTTTAGAGTTTCCTTCTCTTTTAAAAATTTCTTATGAAATGAATGCATACATATTTTATGGCATCAATTTTTTTGTGCACAAGCCAGCAAAAGGAATAAAAGTCAAAGAGTTAGGCTGCAAATTTTAATCACAAAGGTATACACACACCTCCCTACACAAAGACACACAGTCTCTTACACACACACAATGCATGCATGCACACACTTGCCTACACAGAGACACTTTTTCATATGTTTTTCCAGGGGCTGCCTAAATCACCCACCCAGCCAGGAAGGAAGGAGGGTGGGTTGGAGGGGAAAAGATGGGGGGTGGGGGTGGAGGAGAGAAGATTGGGAGGGAAAGAGGCCAAGGATGAGAGCAGGGTGGGGGTGGGAGGGGGCAGTGAAGGAGAGAGGACAGGTTGTGGAGGGTATGTGGGGTGGATGAGGATGCAGGGGGAGGCAGAAGGCTACAGGTTCATGAGGATGTGAGGGGCACAGGGGTGTATAGGGACATAATGGGAGTGCAGCAGTGTACGGAGGTGAATGGGGTGCAGGGCTGTGGGGGGTGAGGGACATGGGGGTGGCAGCTCTGGGAGGTGGAGAGGATGGATGGGAGAGTGCTGTAAGGGGTACAGAGCTGGGATGAATAGGTGTGGGGGGCAGGACAGGATGGAACGTGGGAGGGATGCAGTGAGGGGGAATGGAGGTATGGGGAGGTTGGGACGGGGAGGGATGCAATGATGGGGGATAGGTGGGGGGGTTGGGGGGAAGGGATCTAGTGATGGGGTGCGGCAGTTGGGATGGGGAGGGATGCGGTGAAGGGGATGGAGGTGAGGGTGCAGTCCCATTCCCAGCACTCGGAGATGGGGATACATACCTGGAACTCCTGGGTGCTGGCGATGGGTCGACAGACCGCAGATCACCGCAGGATACGTGCCGCAGCTCGAGCCCAACCACACAGTGTGCAAGGAGAAGAGGGCGTGGCAGCAGTGGACCCCAGCGGCCACCCCTGAGGCTATGAGCTGGACATGCCGGCTGACTGGAGCCGCCAGGATCCTTTTTCGACTGGGTGTCTGGTCCAAAACCGGACACTTGGTCACCCTATTCCTGGCACTTCCCTCACTCTTTCTGATACCCCTGACTCGGCCCCAGTGCTGCATACTGTCCCTTCTTCCTGCTTTCTCAAGGACTCTGCACTGCACACCCAGCTCGCCTGTCCGAGGACCATTCCAGATCCCAGCCCCAATCCTCTCTGACCCCACAGCCAAGAGCCAGGTTCCCATCTGCCCTCCCCACTCGCCGTTTAGAGAGCTGCTCTTCAGCTGCCCCTCTCGGCTGGGTCGTGCACGTACTGCAGGGGGCAGAGAGGTCACTTAACAATGCAGGGCCAGAAAGAGGGGAGGAGAGGGAGGGTCACCACAGCCTGAAGGGCATCCCAGGTCTGAGGGAGGTAACTGGGATTTATGTGCTGGGCTGACAGGTGGAGGGAACATCTCACAGTGAGTGGAAGGGGCTGAACTAAGATGCTGAATCTGTCTGACCAGCCCTCAGTTCTACCACAAACTACCAGACCCCTGAAATACCCTCGAGTAACTGCCGGTCTGATTCTCCTCTCCCCACTAACTGCTCCAGCTGTGACACAAACTCCCCCACCACCCCTGACCAACTGCCAGTCTGTCCCCACAATTAACTTCCACGGTCTGCTATAAGCTTCCCCTCAGCTCCCTTTGCTCCTTCAGGCCACTGTGATGTCCTGGACTAACTGCCAATCTGTCTGTCCTTCACAAAGACATAGTCAGAGAGTTCAAGGCCAAGAGTTACCACAAGATCATGCAGTCTAACCTCCTGTATAGCACAGGCAACCAACACCTGCACTCGACACCCAACAACTGAAATGAGACCAAGAGTAACAGACCCCAGAAGACTAGATGATTATGCCACAGACAGAACAGGAGGGATCCAGGTGCACCAGCGCCCAAGGCCCCCACACTGGCAGGGAAATAATTAAGTGAGACACACCCAGATAATCCTGACAAGTGACCTACTCCTCATGCTGGAAAAAATGGCAACGCCCCTCCCCCTGCAAGGTCCCTCCCAGTCTGACCTAGGGGAAAATTCCTTCCTGACCCCATATATGGTGATCAGTTAGACCCTGAGCATGTGAATTGCCAGAGCTCCCCATGTGATAACTGATCCTCTGGTGTCCTGCCTGCCCTTGCTACTTACTGGCCGAACCTGCCCTCCCTAATCCTCCACCCACCCACCCCAAGGATTTTTTCACATTCACTATCTGGCTTTGGCTTTTCCAGAACATACCCCTGCAATGTCACCACTGACTCTTCCCCTCACCTCCACATACACTAATTGCCCTGGTTCTTCCAGATCCTCATCCCCCATCCACCTCCATATCCTGAGTAACTGCCCTGCCTCTGTCCTCCCTCACACAGACCCCCCAGCTCTACCCAAATCTCCACAATAAACAGCCCCATGTCTCCCTGGCAGGCAGGCTGGTCCCCACTTCACTAGCTGACCTAGTACTAACATTAGTAATTACACCTCTATCCCGATATAACGCTGTCCTCAGGAGCCAAAAAATCTTACCATGTTATAGGTGAAACCGCGTTATATCCAACTTGCTTTGATCCGCTGGAGTGCGCAGCCCCCCTGGAGCACTGCTTTACCGCGTTATATCTGAATTTGTGTTATATCGGGTCACGTTATATCAGGGTAGAGGTGTATTTGTGTCATTGTAGCACCTAGGAGCCCCAGGCATGGACCAGGACACTGCTGTGCCAGGCTCTGTATGAACAAACCTGTGGGAATAGAATGTGAGATGCTGGGATTGTTTAGGCTTCTGGGCTGGGAGTTGTGTGTGAAGGACTGGCCCTGGGCTTGTTCTCATTGGCCAGCTAATTGTAAATAGGATGATAAGTCAGACAGGTGTGTAGGATGATAATTACCCTATGGGTTACAGCTGTGGCTGTGTGGGTTTAAGTAATTAATTAGCAATTGTGATTGCTTACTATATTGTATATAAGAGCATGCTGGGAATGAATAAACAGATATGCATACACACACACGCTCTCTCTCTCTGCTTGGGATCACATTGAATGTTGGGCTCTGTTCCTGCTCGTCTGCGATGCAACACAAACCTTCCTCCCAGACCCCAACTCATCCCTGCTGAAAACATGCCCGCCCCTCACTGACAGACCCTGGCTCTCCACAGCCTTCCCCCATGTCCCTGGGACATCCGTTGGGCCCTAAAACTACCTGCCCCAGACCTACCAGAACCCCGCTTCACATCCTTATATAGCTGCCAGTCAGCACCCCCCCACCCCCTCAGAGAAACCCTGGGGCTTCCAGAACCTTCCACCTCTAGTCACTGCCATTCCCCACCTGCCAGACCCTGCTCTGCCAGAACCTTCCGCCATGACCCATTTTGTGTCTCCCTTTAGCTGAGCTGAGGATCTGTTCCCCCATCGTTAACTCACCCAGTGTTGCCAAAACCTTCTGCACATCCCCCTCCAGCATGCCCCGCTGACAGACCCTGGCTCTGCCACAACCTTCCCCCTTCACATTTCTCACTGATTGCCGTTGTCTCACCCAGCCCCATAGAAAGTGGGTCTTCTGGCAGCTTCCTTCACTCCAGCCACTGACCCTCCCCCGACACCCCTGACTAACTGCCAGTCTGTCCCCCCCAAACAGAGCCGCGCTCTTTCAGACCCACTTCCTTCATGTTACTATTTTGTCAAACTACAGAGTTTTCCTGAGGATCATGAGCAAGTAGGGAAGTGACGACTCTTCCAAAGTTCACATCTCAGCAGAACCAGAATGAAATTTCATGGGCCAAAGAAAAGGCACTTCTCCAGCCGAAGGGCTCCCCTGCCATATTTCAAAGGCCTGCTGTTAAGTACTGGATCCTAACCACAGGGGGTCACTGCCAGCTCCCCCTGTAGGTAGTTTGCAAAGCCTTTTGGGATGAAAAGTGCTGTAGTAGAAAATGGATATTTATTGCACTTATTGAAGTGGTTTGTGTCCTCCACTTAGGGTTACCCTAACTGACTACTAAATATCAGAGAGGTAGCCGTGTTAGTCTGGATCTGTAAAAGCAGCAAAGAATCCTGTGGCACCTTATAGACTAACAGACGTTTTGCAGCATGAGCTTTCGTGGGTGAATACCCACTTCA
>ML123531.1:441999-498333 GCA_003846335.1 Cuora mccordi
CTCTTCTTTGGACTCGCTGTAATTTACCAATATCTTTCTGGCACCAAGAAGCCCAAAATGAAACCCAGGACCACAGCTGTACAGATAGATTCTTCCTCTCTGCTCTGGGACATGACAACTCTGAGCAGGTGGCCCCCACTGGCTTTTCTTCTCGTCATTACGCCTTGAAAACTCACGCTCATCTTCAGCCGCTCATGCTTGCTTTGATTAAACTGAGCAAAGGGTCGATTTCAGGCTGGATCACAGGAAATACTGCCTCGCTGGGGTGAGTCTGTTAGGCTGTGAACTGTCTCCACAAGGGAAGGGATGGGAGCAGGGCCGGCGCCAGGCATCAGCTCAGCAAGCAGGTGCTTGGGGCGGCCAAGGGGAAGAGGCAGCACGTCGAGCTCTTCGGCGACGGGTCCCTCGGTCCCTCTCAGAGGGAAGGACCTGCCACCAAAGTGCCACCGAAGAAGAAAGCGGCGCGGTGAAGCTACCGCTGATCACGATCGCGGCCTGCTTCTCCCCCCCGACCCCCGCACCGCTTGGGGCGGCAAAAACCCTGGAGCCGGCCCTGGATGGGAGCTCAATCACTGGGGACATTTACAGTCAAGATTAGACAAAACCTAGGAGACTAAAAAACCCATTCTGCACCATCTGCTGGTAGTAAGAGCAAACCACGGAGGTGGCCCAATATGGCCTTTCCAAGTCTAATTTATGGGATTCACTTAAATTTGCTCTCCCATTGCACGGCCCTTTCCCTTTGTTTAGGCGTCTGGTTTGCTGCAGATCCAGTATCTCGTCATAACACACCGTGAGCTGCTGACGCCTTTCTCGTCATTCAGATATGCGCAGTTGCCACCTCCTCTTATCTGAAACCTGCAACACAAGAGCCAGGGCGCTAGAGGTTGCGTGTGTCAGTCACTATCAGCGACACTCCTGACTGTGTCTCTTAGGGGAGCTACTGCACACACAGACCTTGTCTGTACAGACTGGAACAGGCCCTCCTGCTTTCATCTCCCTGCAACAGCATCCACAACTGCCTCCTCCCTGGCAGGTGGGAATACCAAGAGGGCCAGCATGGAGCATCAGGACAGCAGAAGGAGAAGGGGGGTGGGGATGAAAGAAGACAATCATCCCGTTCCCATTAATCCTCTCTTCTGGGAGCTGGTTTCCTCCCTCACCCCTGGCTGCTGCTCACCCTCCCACCCAGCTGTGAGCAGCGCTGATACAAAGTGGGAAACAGCCGGGTGCAAGTCACCCAAGGGGGAGGCCTTCTAAGGAGCTGAAAGAGCCTGTGACAAACGCTGAGACCTGACAGCACAGGCTGGATTATTCACGAGCCAAGATTTGTCTCTAGCACCCGAGTATCCAAAGCACCCGACGAGCCCCGAATTAGGACGCTGCTGCCCAGGTTTCTTCTTCAAATATACAGAGAGGGGAACTCACCAGCGGTAGAATTCGCTGCCGTTGACCCATTTCCAGGGCTGGCCCAGCTCCTGCTGTCTCCAGAGGCCGATCCAGTGCTCAGGTTTGCCTTTATAGCGCAGCATGAAAGCCTTGAATAGAGGCACATACAACAGGAACAGCACATATTAGAGTCCTGATTCATAGGAGATGAATCTCATCTGCCTCGGCGCACTCTGCGCAACAAGGGAGTCGAAGCTTTTGTTGTGTGCGTACGTGTGTGAGAGAGAGATTTTAGACAGGGGCCGGGGCAGAGGGAAGGGGAAATCTTCCCCTCACGTTTGCGTGGGATGGAATTCAGATGGTCCCCATCCACACAGTTTCCCCTCTCTCTCATCTTCCAGTTCGCTCTGCCCCGTTTTCCCAGAGGTTGAAGCAAGACTTAGGTGCCAGCCCCCACGTGGATCCTCTTACGGACTTAAACTACACCGATATACATGATTTCACAACGGATTCCACAAGGCACCACCTGAAACCAGAGGGCAGGTACTTGGCATGGCTAAGCCATGCTTCCGCTGCCTGTGCTGCCCCAGCTACGCTGCTATTTCCACTCATGCTGCCGTCAGCGGGCGGGACTGAATCTGGGACCTCTGAAGCTTAGTGTATGAGCCTCTATTGCCTGAGCTAAAAGCCACATGGCTCTGGGCTAAGGCTGCAGCAGACTCCTCAATCTGGGCTAGGTGCCACCGGAAGGGGAGACAGAGCGCCGCAGCCACCAGGCTGGGTTATACTAGCACAAGTGTGTCCGTGAGGAGGGGAATCACCCCCCCAGCTTGTAGTGTAGACACAGCCCGTGACAGAGCAGGGCTCCTCTCCGCACAGGAGAAGCTGAGCCTGTCTGTCCTGTTAGGGCCAATCTATTGCATCTGTGTCTCTCTCACCATTTCCGGTTCACTGTCAATCACAGCCAGGGAGGCGCCGAGGGAGGAGCAGCTGCTCCGGCTGTAGGTCCAGTTCCCTTCGGCCTCTGAGAAATAGTAGCATTTCCCTCGGTATCCGACCCAGCCGTCTGAGCAGCAGCGGGCGGCAAGTGGTCCAGGATCAGCCACAGGTGAGTTAGCACTACGTACTGAAAGTAAGAAAGCGATGCAGGTCTGAGACTGTTTCCCTCCCAACCCCACATCGATATCTGGTGGGAATGGAGGGGACTAATTCCCTCAGGTCCAGGATTCAGAGGCTCCTTAAGTCTCTGTTAGTTGCCTAGAGAGAACCAGGGAAGAAACAGGACATTAGAAATCAGGCCACCGAGAGGTTTACGTGCCTCTGATTTCAGTGACTAATCTCGGGGCTGAACACAGTGAGGATGCAGCCAAGAGGCAGCCCACAGCTAGTGTTCAGCAGAGACAGCTCTAGATCCAGAGGCAGCATTAAGGTAGCTGCCAGGGGACAGTTACCAACCTGCCTGCAGACGGAGAATATTGAAACTTGATAGAAGTTCAGTTTTGGAATAATCAGCTGGGACAGCAGGTCTGCTAGTTTTGCTCTTTGCTTTACTCTTCCAGGAAATGCACTGAGATGGAGGTGGGATGAGATTCCCCTCTAGGGACAAACACTGACCACACTGAACAGGGCGGGAGGCGTTTTCCCTATAGAATCTGACTGCTGCACTAGTGATGGAGCCACAGTCAATTTTACGATTAGTTGGTCTGTTGGAGCAGGTGAATGAATTCTGAGGCCTTGTCTACACACAGGAAAGGTTTTTTGGAAGCTATGGTGTGAGTTTAAACCAGTGTAACTATATAGGTATAACCCTCAACTAGAGACACTTGTTCCCTTTTAAAAGTGGCTTTTTTTCAGTTTGACCCATATAGCAGAACCTCAGAGCTGCGAACACCTCGGGAACGGAGGTTGTTCGTAACTCGGAAATGTTCATAACTCTGAACAAAATGTTATGGTTATTCTTGCCAAGGTTTACAACTGAACATTGACTTAATACAGCTTTGAAACTTTACTATACAGAAGAAAAATGCTGCTTTCCCTTTATTTTGTTAGTAGTTTACCTTTAACACAGCACTGTTCTGTATTTGTTTTGGGGGTTTTTTTTGTCTCTGCTGCTGCCTGATTGCGTACGTCCAGTTCCAAATGAGGTGTGTGATTGACCATCCAGTTCCTAACTCTGGTGTTTGTAACTCTGAGATTCTCCTGTACCGCTACCCAAGCACCATGAGCTAAACTGAAAAGAGGCCACTCTAAATCAGGGACAGAAAGTGGCCACAGGGTGGCACCAGAATCTCAAAAATGGTGTGGCCCGGTGTAACCGCTGGCTCTGTGAACAGTTTCAACTCAATTTTCCTCTCACTGCAATGTATCTATTTCAGTGCTGTGTAAGAGCAGCAATGCGGTCGCCCATCACCACCACCACTGGATATTTTAGCTTTTTATATTTTGGAGGGGGAAGGGGAGAGGAAGGAGTTTGATTCACATTCTTTGGCATGACATTGCAGAGTGTTATATTCTAACACATTCTTGTGCTCTTTGTTCTGCCCCAGCTGATCTTTGAACAGGTGGCTTATGTTGAGTGACAAACTGTCAGTGGTTAGACACCCTCAAACTTAAAATAATCACCCTTCTCTCTGAAAATTTTGTACCTACCATTGTTACAAGTAACTCCCAAAGCGACTATATCAGAGAGGGGAACGACAAATATTTCTTTAGTTTTTTAACTTCTTGAGTGTGCACCTGACAACACTGAGGCTCTTTTTACAATGTCAATGGGATTTCTGCTCCTTAAGGCACTTTTGAAAATCCCACTCTTTTGTGCACCATAGTTTTGCCTGTTTGTATGGATCTTTTCATGCAGCAACAGCAATGAGAAGAAAATATTAGTTCAGATCCACAAATGTTGGCAAAGAGACTCAGGGGTGGGACCTAAACTAATTTAAAAAAACCTGGTTAGGGTTTAGAAGAAATGTCAGGACCGATTTTTAAAGGTACCGAAGTACCTCACTCCCACTGAAACCAGTTAGTTAGGTGCCCAAAAATCTGGCCTGTCTATAAACCTGAGAGCAATAATTTTGTGGTTAAGGATCTGACTGAAACTCTCTGTGAGACCTTGGGCAGCTCATTTCTCTGGGCCTCAGGTCCCCACCCGTAACATGGGGGCAGGGAGTGAGGAAAACACCATTAATGCATGTGCGGCACTCTAATAACTATGGTGATGAGGGCCACAAGAGAATCTAAATAGACAGAATCTGTTTTGACCTGACTGCTGAAGCCACAGAGGAAGTAGAGATCATGTGACTTCGGCACCAGCAGGGTTGAGTGGCAGACGCAGACACAGACAGGGTGTGAGCGAAGGCTGAGAACTCACCTGCCAGAGCTGTTGCCAAACCAATGATTAAACCAGCGAGGACTAGGACTAAGCAGATAACAGAGCATCTTAATGTGCAGCCAAATCCATTCCCTGAAAGAGAGAAAGCCATGAATGTCCTGGGGCTGCCGGAGGGACCAGAGTTATAGTAATATCAGCCTCTGAGCTGCCATTGGCCAAATCATTTTGTATTTGGATTTCTAGGGGCTTGCCTACACATTTAGTTCACAACCATCTGAGGCATGAGTCTACCCCGTGCTAGCCTGCTGCGGCCTAACTATCCGCTTGGACCTTGCAGACACACATTAATAGTTAGTTAGCCCTCTGAAATCTGGTTAGAGCAAAGTGGATTAACTGTCTGTGTAGACAAGTCTTAAAATGCTCTAATGTCCATGCTGGGCATATGGACAAATACTAATGAAAGCAACAGTCCAGAGCCCTGAAAGTGATCAGCTCTGCCAGTGCCACCAAATCGATGAACATGCCCAATTACAATTGGATTAAACGATTCCATCCGTTGCTCCTACCCAGACTCCCCTGCAGCTGTTGTCCAGAGTGTCCCAGAGACAACTGGCTCCCAGCCGACAAAAGGGAGGGGAATGTGCCTCATCCTCAGCGTCACTCTGCAGTTTCTGCCCCATGCCCTGCCTGTGCCCCCCACCTGGGGGGACAAAGGGGATCAGATTCTACCACACAAACCCAACTGCACCCAGCTCCCCTTCAAGCCAAGCTGCTCTGAGACCGTCAGGGGTGTTTGCCATATGGCCCTTGGCTTCAGAGCAGACTAGATCTGAGGTTAGTGACACTAAAGATCTGAGAAAATGCCCCCTGCAGGGAGGGCACAGCCCCTTCCTAGTCTGAGAAACAAACAAAGGATTTTTATTTGCAGCTTCAGGACAGCTGGGTTTGTATGAGTCACCGGAAGAGACACCAGGATATCCCAGTCCCAGAGGAAACGATCCTGGGACAAACTCATTTGTTTTCCTAACGGTTCTTTCCCCGGGCCACTTCTAGATTTAGTTAGAGGAGAGCAAAGCAGTGAAGGCATTAGAAGTACAGCGGGAAGATCCTCGTTTCCCCACACTGGAGCCAAGAATCTGAGCTGCCAATCAGGCCCTCCAGGCTAAGGCTTAACCTGCCTGGTCTTGGATTGGGACTAGAAACAACGTCCTCCCTCTAGATTTCCTACTTTCCTTGTTTCAAGAAACACAATTCTGTGGTGATCAGATCAGATTTAAATGAGAAATAGCATGAACATTCCTCCAGAAGGGTAAATCCGGGTAGCTCTGAGCTGGGAGAATTGTTGGTGGTCTACCATTCCATTCTGCATAAAGCCCCTTGCAAATACCCTACCCCCAATGCTTTGACCTATGCTTCAGAAGATACAACGGATGCCCTGGCAAATGCATTTTCCTGAATGTTATGGTAGGCCATAGAGATCCAGAACTCCCTGCACAGTTAATACACTATCCCCAGATCACCGTCCCTGTGCACACATTTTGTGGCACACATCTGAAAATCTGGCCCTCAAAACAAATCGAAGGAAAGAGAAAGTGGAGTGAGGAAAGGAAAGGGAGAGAGCGCAAGGGAGACATGGACCAACTTTTCAAACAAATGGGGGCATAATAGGTGCACCCGCAAATATTTACGTGTGCCAACCGCACACCGACGTGGCCACGTTTCTACATATGAAACAGCAAATCAGGAAACTGGATCATAGGAACCCACTGAGGGGAGCAGGTCTCTGCTCCCCATGCTTAAGAGGGTTGGGCAGTTGTGGCCACCACTGAGATGTGGCCCCACCTGGGTAGCCTCAGTGTCTCTTCCCGAACTGCTACCCCACCAATGCGACTGTTTACCTGGCTTCCTTCCTTTGTTGAGGTCTCCGTTGCGGTTAAGGGGCTGCTCTGACTGCTGGGAGTCCTCAGTGGGACTCTCTGTCTGCCCCATCTCGCCTCTCTCAGGGAGACACCAGGGAGTATCTATTCCCTCTCCTTGCCTGGGTGCTGCGGTGCTTTACTCAGCAGCAGTGCAGTGGCTTCTCTCCTGATTGACCTGGAATCCAAGACCACCATATGAAGAGTCAGCGGGCTGGTCTGTGGTTTCGCAGCCCCCTGTTCATTGCCACAAACACAGAGATACAACAAGCAATGCAATGAACACCCTCACATTTCATCAACCCTGTGCAACAAACCCCCAGCCTTCTCCCTCACCCCAGGATTGCAGCTCTCACCTGGGTGTGCCATCATAGAAATGTAGGTCTGGAAGGGACCTGGAGAGGTCATCTAGTCCAGTCCCCTGCACTCAGGGCAGGACTAAGTATCATCTAGAACATCCCTGACAGGTGTTTGTCCAACCTGCTCTTAAGCACCTCCAATGCTGGAGACTCCACAACCTCCCTAGGCAATTTATTCCAGTGCTTCACCACCCTGATAATTTTTCCTAATGTCCAACCTAAACCTCCCTTGCTGCAGTTTAAGCCCATTGCTTCTTGTCCTGTCCTCAGAGGTTACGGAGAATAATTTATCACCCTCCTCTTTAAAACAACCTTCCATTCCATGTACTTGAAGACTGTTATCCCCCTCCTGCCCCAAGTATTCTCTTCTCCAGAAAAGTGTTTGGAGGAATGGCAGGCGAGGGGGGGATGGAGGAAGAGGGGAGTTAGTATAATGAGGGTGAGGGTGCACGGGGCAAGCTTTGTGCTTGGGGCAGGTGCACATCGTGCTCTCTGTATGGAGGGGAAATGGATTTAGTACCCAGTGCCCTCCCCCTGTACTGACACCTGTTCTCCCCCGCCCCTCACACACAGGATGGGGAGTAGGCACACACACATACATACAGAGCTTTGATACCCATGCTCCTCCTCCCCCCCCCCCCCGGCACCGATGGGGTTGTGATGCTAGGGGCATGGGGCGCGACACACGTAGCTCTGGGAAGGGGGATTTTAGTAGCCAGTTCCCAACCCTCCCTGCACCAGGGAGCTGCAGCTGTGTGTTTGCCAGGCCTGGCAGGCACTCACAGCGCTTTCCACACAGGCTGAGAGGAGGGGCTCGGTGCCCAGGTCTCCCCATGAGACACACAGCTGTCTGCCTGGAGGATGGTTTTGGCACCCAGCAGCCCACTCCCTAGGTCTGCAGAGGCTGTGGCTTGGCAGAGAGACAGGGTATGTGCACACAGAGGCTGGGGGGAGAGGCTCAGTGCCCCAGTCCCCACCCCACACGCTCTGATGTCATTGTCAGGTGGGATTTGTTTATTTCTCTCTGTGTATGATACCAACAGCCACCGGCAGAGGGTAACTGCAAGTTCTGTTCTCAGCTGATTTTCTAACTGCGCAATAACTTTCAGCCTATTGCAGACTGAAATGCCTCAAAATTCCAGACTTTGCAGGGAGGTTTATCTCTGTGTTTTTGTAACTTTAAAGTTTTGCCTAGCGGGAAAATCCTTTGGGTTTGGAATCTTTTTGTTACCCTGTAAAGTTATCATCCATTCTGATTTCACAAAGGTAATTCTTTTATTTATTTTTAAAATAAACTTCTTTTAAGAACCTGATTGTTTTTCAGTGTCCTAAAAACCCAGGGGGGTTGATCTGTGCTCACTTTGTAACCAATTGGTTAGGATATTATTCTGAGGCCTCCCCAGGAGAGGGGGTGTAGGAGCTTGGGGGGATATTTTGCGGGAGGTAGGGCTCCAAATGGCCCTCCCTGAATGCTTGTTTAAATCACTTGGTGGTGGCAGCAATACCAAGGGCAAGGAAGTCATTTGTGCCTTGGGAAAGTTTTAAACCAAAGCTGGTAGAAATAAGCTTAGGTTTTTTTTCATATGGGTCCCCACATCTGTACCCCAGAGTTCAGAGTGGGGAGGGAACCCTTGACAGCCCACTTCTGCAAGGGGTGAGGGGAAAGGGGCATGATGACCCACCCCAGGAGTTAGGCCAGGCTAAAAGGTGAATGAGGTCAGGTGCCTCTGTATACACCCCTAAGTAGAGTAGGGAGAGACACAGGGTCCCAATGTCAAGAGAAATCAGGAGCCCAACTACTTTTGTTAATCTGGGCCTGGAAGAGAGGGGCCCAGTACGAGCCAGGGGTGACTGGGCCCCGTTGTGCCAGGCGCTGCACAGACACACAGCGAGAGACAGTCCCTGCCCCAGCTGAGATCAGGGCCCCGTTGTGCCGGGCGCTGCACAGACACACAGCGAGAGACAGTCCCTGCCCCAGCTGAGATCAGGGCCCCGTTGTGCCGGGTGCTGCACAGACACACAGCGAGAGACAGTCGCTGCCCCAGCTATCAGGGCCCAGTTGTGGCGGGATGGGGAGCTGGCCCCCTTGCCTCCAAACTCCTCCACAAATGAGTTGCAAGTGTGTTGCCTTGTGGAGTTGAATTGTTTCTTTTGTTTCTTGTTTCAGTTCCTCTCCTGTGGACTGGGGGAGGGGCAGAAATTAACGATTCAGGAAATGGAGTCTGACTGGTCTTCAAAAACAGTGTTAGAAACCCCAAACCCTGTAACCTCCATTTCTGGATGGGATCTGGGGGTTCCAGCTCAGGGCAGGGGGCGCAGGAGGGGGAGGGGGATATTGGTGTTGCTAGGAATGCAGACAGAGAGTGAAGGGAAAGTTTGTGGCTGTAACAACCACACAGTACAAAATGTCCACTGGAAAGCGAAAGTAACTCAGGAGCCGAAGGAGACACAACACATTGCTCATCACAGAGAGCCTCCTAACCCCCCACCCCACGCAAACACAAACACAAACACACTAGGGAAGTCCTTGTGCCCACTCCATGCAGAGCAGGCTCAGGAGAGGGGAAGGGGGAAGAGATTGAGGAGCAGAGAGGAAGGAGGGAGAAAACTAGGCAATGAAAAGGGGAAACAGGAGAAACGCAGCAAGGAAAGAGGGAAAGAATCAGGGTAGAAGAGGGACTGGAGAAGGAAAAAGAGAGAAGAGGGGGAGGCGGGGGGGAGCAGCCCCCAGAGACTGCGACAAAGAAAACCCAGAGCTGGGAATGAACCCCTCAGTCACGGCCCCTGGAATCTGTGCACCCTGGAGAGGTGAAACATTCAGGGGGGGATGGGGAGCTGAGTTGCACCCCTCAGTCTGGCCCCCCTCTATGCACCATGTACCTTAAACCAGCTCCCACCATCAGCCTAGACAGAGACACGCAGGTGGGAGATGTTAGCAGGAGGCAGATCTGAGGTCTGTGATGTGTTTATATCATTTGAATACCTACCGCAGAGTGACAGAAGGCAGGAATCAGGGTGGGCAGCAGAACAGGGCAGAGGTTGGGGTGAAATATGGGAACACTGACTGCCCCCCAGGGTCAGTGAGGTAGGGGGCAAGGCACCCCACAGTGACTGCACTGTGGGGTAAATGCAGGGGAGTGGGGGGTGGGGTCATGCAGACTGCAGTTTCTGTGCTCTGGCATCAGTGCACCTGTGGGGGACTGTGCACCCTGCAGTGACTGTACCCCAGAATCAGAGCAGGTGGAGGGGGCAGTGCTGCACCCCACGGTTAGTGCACCCCAAAGTCACTGTGTAACCAGGCTGGTGCTTGTGAACTGTTGACATGAGCACTGGTGTGTAACCAGGGTTTGAACGCTCTGACCACTGCAGTTGCTTATGTCAATGCTAAAGTAGCTTCAGCCTGGATTGCACAATACAGAGTGTGTGTGACAGATACCACTGCCTGCACTGAGCCTGCACTAACCACTGGGAGGGTTCTCGTCTGGCTCTGTGTCAAGATTTGGCAGGCGGCCGGAGTAAGTTCATTTTGAAAGTTGAAAACATCCAGCCTGGCTCGCACAGGGCCTGTCATTCCACCCGGTCCCAAAAGTCAGGGACCATTTCAAGGTATTGTCTCTGGCTAACCAACAGGGATGGAAATCGATGGTGCTGCTTCCGGGGAAGCTGGGGATCCAGGCCAGCCACTGAGTTATGAACTTCCCAGCCTGGGATCCCCAGCCTCTCTCAGCGTTTTTCAAATGTGGCCACTGTGGCCACATGCAGCCACCAGGGACTTTTCTTGCGGCCACAGCCTCCTGGGTGGTGATGGGGGGCGGGGGGGAAAGGAACAGCGGCCCTGCCCATCTCTAGAGACACAAACACTGGAGAAGCAGACGGCCAGTGAATTCCCCACCCTCCCAGGGCCAGTGGGGTCAGGCTTCAGGCTTTGGGTGGCAGGTGGCAGGCTCCGTTCCCCCATCGCATGGTGGCGGGATCCGGCTCCAAGGTCACCACCCTGGCCCTCGCTGCCTCCCCCAGTGCCCCTGGCTCCCGCTGCCTCCATATCCACCTGCCCGTCCAGGGCTTAATTTGTCCCCAGTGTTGCCAGGACTGAGTAAGTCTGATAAGTGATATTTTTATGTTTATTAATATCACTTTTCACAGCAGAGAAGAGAGACAACTGTACATTATTTTTATTACTGGGTCTGCAAAAAAAAATCCTACATAAAGAAATTACAATGATTGGGAGGTGGATCTGTGCATATTTATTTGTTTTTCCTAAAGTTCATTAAGTATTTTAGGAAAAATTGCCAGAGCAGCCACCAGCAAGAGTTGGTGGCAGCTCTCTGAGGCCACCAAAAAATTTGTTGTGAGAACCCTGGGACTAGATCACACTAGTGCAGTGATACTCAGAGCTCAGTGATTCAGGAGCCAAATTAGTGATCGGTATTACCCAAAAGAGCCACAACAGTGTGAATTCATTGTTTCATTTACTATAGTACTACCCATATTTAAACAGCATGACAGAAAAAATGTGTGTGTGTGTGTATATATATACATTCACAGCAAATAAGTTAATATCTTAGTACAAATTGATAACTTAATTGATTAATAACACAGTAAAAGCATCCTGACTGGTTAATAACTGTAATATCATATGCTGCAAAGAGCCCCAGGAGACACATTAGAAAGCCACTTGCTGCTCCTGCTCTAGCATTATAAGTAGACTTTCTCTCCCCACAACAGTGTCCCGATACCACAGACAGTGCAGGGGGCAGAGGATGCATGTTGCACTCATTGCAGCCATGGCACAAGAGAATCCACCCCCGGCCTCCTGGTACTGGTTTGGGAGGAGTGGGGGGCGATGCACCCTGCTGTGGCTGCCCCCTGGAATCAGTGCCAGTGAAGTGGGGTGACTGTACCCTATTAGAAAGCGCTTCTGCAGAGGAGTCTAGCCCCCCCTCCCTCTGCCCCAGTTCACCTCACACATTGCAGATCGTCCACTGTCAGCACTAAATCTGCCAATGTTGCCAAGAGAACTGGGCTGCAGGCTCCATGGAGCAGGATCTGGTTCTTTCTGTGCTTGAATTCAGCACCCGGTGCAGTGCTGACCCCTCAGTAATAACAAGGAGACTCACTTGGGAAGGGCAGCAGGTGCACAACAGCACAGGCAGAGGGGCAGGGAAAGCTTTTAATAGAACTGGCTCAGCAGAGAGGCAGCTGCACACTGAGATCTACTGCTCACATGAGCCTGTGATTGGCCTTAAATAATCACTCTGAATGTAAGCTGAAGGGTGAGTCAGAGGCTTCCTGTTCCTAGCTATGCTGGGCTGTCAGCCAACTGAACGCTATGAGCTTTTGTGTTCAGGATAAAAATGAGCCAAGACTGTTGTACAATGACTCAGCTCTGGGCTCTGTAATTCCCCTTTTTTCTCCTGCTCTAAAGCTCCAGCCAGAGAGTGCGATCAAACCCCACCTTGACTGCCAGTCACCCTAGCCCCCCTCCCCTCATCTCTCTCCTATGGGGGGCAGGGCAACCCGCCAACCAGGACATGGGGGAGATGAGACCTGCATAGATAGCACAGTGGTTGGAGAAATTCACCCTGCAGACAATGCCCCGCCAAATCAATGAGGATTGGGAGGGGGAATGTTTTGCATCACCTGATGTTAGGGGGTGGGATCAATGTTCCCTCTAATTTTTTCCATCCATGTGTGGAATTAATTTTGTTACGTGCACCAATATGGAGGTGATGTGTGGCGGGGGTGGGGCGAGGGGTTTGGCATGCGGGAGGGGGCTTAGGACTGGGGCAGAGAGTTGGGGTGTGTGGGGGGTGAGGGCTCTGGCTGGGGGTGCGGGCTCTGGGGTGGGGCTGGGGATGAGGGGTTTGTGGTGCAGGCTACCCTGGGGCTGCAGTGGGGAGAGAGGACTCACCCCAGCCCTCTCTCCCCACAGCAGCTCAGGGCCAGGGGAGAGGCACCACATCCTTGCCGCAGCAGCTGCAGGGAGGCTGGGCTGGGTGAGGGGCGCCTCTCTATGGTCATGGCAGCTCCGGACGGGCTGGGCTGGGCCGAGGCAGGGGGGCCTCTCCCCGCCTGTGCAGCCCTTGAAAGCCTGCTGCACGGCCGTGCAGCTTAGAGGGAATTTAGGGATACACCCTGCGGACAGCAGATGGGAATAATGCAACCCCAGAGAGTCAGTGCCGGCAGTGGTGATGGGGCAGGGCAGGAAAATGGATCCAGCAGTGGGTGCCCAACAACACAGGCAGAGGGACAGGGAAAGCACCCCAGAGTCAGCGGGCAAGGGCCCAAGGCAGATGCAGGCATCGGTTTCCATATGCACTTTGTCCTGCCATACACAAAGCGTAGAAGGGAAGGGACACGCTGTTTGACTCACAGAGCCACCGGTCTGGAGACCCAGAATCATTAATGTGAACTGACTAGAGCCTACACATGTTATGGATAATCCAGAAGAGTCAATGGGCGCCCTGAGGAGCTGGACACATGTAAACACAGCATGGCTGGGAGGTGCCAGGTGCCTGTTGCTTAAGGGTGCTGCTAGGAACAGAGCAGGGAGCCAGGCCAGAGAGATACCTGAAGATGGATCTCACAGAGGAAGAACATGGCTTCTCCATGGCGCCCACCGATAGGGGCTCAGGCTTAAGCTGATCTTTCCTGAGGACTCTCCGATGCTGGACTTTGCTCTGAGAAGTTGCCTCGCTCCCTAGGAAGGAAAAGCCTCTCTCAGGCGTCTGATCTCAGTTTGACTCGCTGTTTACAGCCATGGTGAGAAATGGGGGGTGCTGGAGCCCGAAAGCCAGGCCAGGAGTCGATGAGGCTGCGTCCTGGCCAGCGGTGGAGCATCCGCCGAAATGCCGCCGAATTTCTGCAGTGTTTCAGCGGTGGCGCCTCTCAATGATGTCACTTGCCGCCGACAAGCGACATCATCGAGAGGCATCGCCGCCGAAATTCAGCGGTATTTTGGCAGGTGCTCCACCGCTGCCAGACGAAAAGGTTGGGGACCACTGCCTCAGAGAGTCCTTAGAGAGCACAGGAATGGTTACCTAAAGTCTGAGTCCATGCTGGTGGGAGCCATGGCCCAAACAGCCACGCTCCCCTTCTCTGAAATCCAACTGCCCGTTCTGTCCCTCACTGTCAGTCAGTCTGCTGCTCCCAGCAGCAAGATAAGGCTGGGGCTGGAAAGGAAATGGGTGTGTGTGCACAAAACCTTGGAGAGAGAGGGAAAAGTTGAGAGCCATGGCATGCAGGGGGGACGGACACAGAGTCTCCAGGGTGTGAAAAATCCAACCCCCGAGCAACGCAGTGAAACTGACCTAACCCCCCGCAGACAGCATGAGGTTGACAGACAGAATCTTCCCTCCACATCGCTACCGCCTGCGGGGGGAGGTGGATTAACTGCACCAACAGCAGAACCCCGCCGGGAGCAGGAAGTGCTGCGGCAGCGCGGCCCTGCCAGCCACTGCGGTGTTTCCAGTGCGCACAAGCCCCAGGGGAGAAACAAACTCTCTGAGCAGGGAGGGGGAAGAGGAACAGACTCACAGGTCCGAGTCTTTCCTCATCACTTATAAACAGGGCTGGATTAACCTTTTGTGGGCCCGGCACCAAACTTATTTGTGGGGGCCCCCCTCCATGGGGGCAATGGAGCATGGCACGAGGGGGGGGTGTCAGTCCCCAGAGCGAGGGGCCAGCCAGGGGCAATATGGCATGGCAGGGGCAGCCCCACTCTGCCCAGTCCAATGCGAGGGCACTATTTACAAACCAGTAGTTGCCAGACGCACAATGGCCCACCTGGCCCTGTGTTGCCAGCATGGCCCCTCTCCTCGGGGGTCGGTCTGTGCCACGCCACACAGCCCCCCTGCCCAACACCGGAACCCTGCCCCCCCAATTCCCTATGGCCAAAGCCCCCTGGACCTGCTATGCCTAGTGCCCCCCCGACCCTGCCACAAATGCACAGCGCCCTGCACAGAACCCCCACTCCCTAGTGCCCCAATACACAGTGATCTTCCCCGCCCCCTCACAGCACAGCACCCACCCCAGGCCCTCCAGAGACCCACTCCCCCATGTCCTGCCTCCCGGCCCCACTCACCGGCCCTGCTGGAAGGCGACTGTGACTGCTGGTCTGAGCCACCAGTGCAGCCAGGGCCGGTCCCAGGGCCGGGAATCGCTCCGGCCCCTTGGAAATGGTGCGATCAGCCAGGCCAGGGCCTGCCCCACCCAGGCTCCCTCAGGACCCACTTGCCTGGATGGGCTCAGCCAAGCCCCCCACACTGCCCCCACCCCACCCAAGACTGGCCAGGCTTCTGCACCAGTCCCAAGTGGCTCAGCTCCAGGGAGACAGGTGGGGCCCCACAGGGGGTGGGAAGCAGAGACTGCCTGGCGCCAGAGGTGCACTGGGGTCCGGCCAAGAGGCAGAGAGAAGCCAGCGGGTGGGGCCAGGGGGAAGAGAGGAACCATCGGTGGGCAGGCCGAGAGGAGCAGGTGGTGGACGGGGCAAGGTGCGGGGGGGGGGACAGTGGGCGAGTGGGGTCTCAGGGTACAGTGCAAGCAGAGCAGGTTGGGTGGGGCCCCTTCTGAGGATGGGCCCGGTTCCATGGTGCCACTGTAAACCTGGCACTGCTTAGAAACGACTGTCTGGACCGGTTGCTGCACTAAGGGAGCATGACCGGGTAACTCCTGAGCTCTCACACAGGTGCTTTTCTCTGCGCTCCTTCCTCCCGGCTCCCCAGGGTGCAGGGGGCGCTCGGTGCTCACAGGCTGCTGGTGCACACGGCGCCCATGGATACTAGACATCACCACTGGGACATTCGCTCTCCATGGACCTCATTGACCGCAACAGACCAGGGGAGTGATAAACACCTGGAGCTCTGAGATCCAGGTCAAGGTTTGTCTCTGACTCTTTGACAGCGGGGGTTGGGGGATCTGGAGGAGACCTGCTGATAGGGGCTGGGGCAGGGCTTAAATGCGCACAGAGTATTTCCCAGAGGCCCCTCCCCCCATGCTATGAAAACTCCAAGGGGGTTGAAAATATTTACCGGAGCTCCGCTGCTGGGCTGGGGCAATGGTGTCTGTCAATCCCACGCATCCCTGGTGATGATGGTTTTTGGGGTGGAGGTTATGTAATTTCCATGAGCAGCACCATTAATTTCCATCCCTGTTGGTTAGCCAGAGACAATACCTTGAAATGGTCCCTGACTTTTGGGACCAGGTGGAATGACAGGCCCTGTGTGAGCCAGGCTGAATGTTTTCAACTTTCAAAATGTATTTACCTGGGCTGCCTGCCAAATCTTGACACAGAGCTAGTTAAGAACTCTCCCAGTGGTTAGTGCAGGCTCAGTGCAGGCAGTGGTATCAGTCACACACACATTGCATTGTGCAATCCATGCTGAAGACACTTCAGTATTAACATGAGCAATGGCAGTGGTCAGAGCTCATGTCAACATTTCAAAAGCACCAGCCTGGTTACACAGTGGGGTGCAGCACGGCTCCCCCCTCACCTGCTCTGATTCTGGGGTACAGTCACTGTGAGGGTCACTGCCCCCCACCTGCCCTAATCCTGGGGTACAGTCAGTGGAGTGCACAGCCCCCCCACCTGCATTGATACTGGGGCACAGTCACTGCAGGGTGCACAGCTCCCCATCTGCATTTATCCAACAGTGCAGTCCTATATTTCACCCCAACCTCTGCCCTATTCTGCTTCCCACCCTGATTCCTGGCTTTAGTCACTCTGGGGTAGGTATCAAAATGATAGATTATAAACAGAGCTCAGATCTACCTGCTGCTAACATCTCTCACCTGGGTGTCTCGGCCTAGCAGCAAACACCTCCCTGATTTCAGGCCAATGGGGGGAGCTGGTTTGGGTTATATGGCACACAGAGGGGGGCCAGATTGAGGTGTGAAACTCTGACCTCTCCCCACCTCATCAGTGTTTCAAGGTGCGCAGATTCCAGGGGCCATGACTGAGGGGTTCACTCCCAGCTCCATATTTTCTTTGTTGCAGTAGCTGGTGGCTGCTCCCACCTTCCCTCCCTGATTCTGTTTTTCTTCTCCCTCCCCTCCCCTCTGTTTTTACTTCTCCAGTCCCTGCTTCTACCCCGATTCTCTCTCTCCCTCCCCTTGCTGTGTTCTCCTGCTCCCCCTTTTCATCTCCTGGTTTTCTCAATCCTCCCTCCTTCCTCTCCACTGTTGCCGGCACAGAGGGCCCGAGGGGGCAATAGCGGGGTTTGTTGCCCGCTGTGCTTCGCGCCAATGAACACACCAGGGTGGAGAAGCAGATAAAGTTTATTTGAGATCTCAAAGCGGGTGCAAGGAGGCTAATATGCCTCAAATCAAGCACACTGATACAAGCAGTTTCCCTTTTTTATACCCAAGCGGATTCCCCCCCTCCTTCCCCCTGTAGCAGTTACATCAACCTTGGCAGCTGCAGCTCATTACTGGTTTTTTTCCTTCTGCAGTTATCTTGAGACCGGTTTGAGCTGTGTTGCAACTGATAACTGAACTTACACATTCTGTTTTGCAGCCACTTAGATTAGTTAAAGTTCATCGGGGGGGGGGGGCTTGGTTTACTTAGGCGTAGAGCAAGGGGGCTTCATTGACACTCGTGGTCTTCCACCCCCCCCCCCAGTTACCTAGGGTCATGCCTAGTGACACCAACACCTCAATCTCCCCACCCTGTGTTCTCGCCCCCACTCCTGAGCCTGCCCTGCCTGGAGCCCGTTCTTTTGTCTGGGAGCGGGGACAAGGACTTTCCTAGTGTCCCGGGTGGGGCGGTCTCTCTCTCTGGGATGAGCAATGTCTTGTGTCCTCCTTCAGTTCCTGACACTTTCCAGGGGCCATTTTGTGCTGGGCGGTTGTTACAGCCGGAAACCTTCCCTTCGCTCTCTGTCTGCATTGAAAACCGTGTCAGAAACCCAAACCCTGGGACTGCCCGTTCTGGGGGCTCCAGCGCAGGGCAGGGGCGCGGGAGGGGGATGGGGATATTGCTGCTGCTGGCAACGCAGGGGGGGGAGGGGGATTAACTGCGCCAACAGCAGACCCCCCCCCCGCGAGCAGGAAGCGCTGCGGCAGCGCGGCCCTGCCAGGCACTGCGGTGTTTTCAGTGCGCACAAGCCCCCGGGGAGAAACAAACTCTCCGAGCAGGGAGGGGGAACCGAGTATCAGGGCAGGGCGGGGCGGAGCAGAGGGTTGGAGGAGGAACAGAGTCGCGGGGCTGAGCGAATCGGAGGCGGAGGAGCGGAGAACGGGCGGGTGTCTCCGCATTACTGATAAAGGCCTCTCAGGCCCGGCTACCGCACTAAAGGAGCGTGACCGGGTAACTCCCGAGCAGGCGCTTTTCTCTGCGCTCCTTCCTCCCGGCTCCCCGGGGCGCTCGGTGCTCCCAGGCTGCTGGTGCACGCGGCGCCCATGGGCCCTAGACATCGCCGCTGGGACATTCGCTCTCCATGGACCTGACTGACCCCACAGGCTGCGGCTGCTTCCCCGGCCCCGCTGCAGGGTGATAAACCCCTGGAGCTCCAAGATCCGGGGCAAGGTCTGACTCTGACAGCGGGGGTTGGGGAGCTGGAGGAGACCTGCTGATAGGGGCTGGGGCAGGGCTTAAATGCGCATAGAGTATTTCCCGGAGCCCCTCCCCCCATGCTATGAAAACTCCGTGGGGTGTGTGTGCGTGTAAAAATATTTACAGGAGCTCTGCCGCTGGGCTGGGGTTATGGTGTCTGTAAATCCCATACGTCCCTGGTGATGGTTTTTGGGGTGGAGATTATGCAATTTCCATCCATCCCCACTGATAATAGCTCTGAGGGAGCTCTCGCAAACCATTGCAATGAACAGCCGGAGCCCAAAAGCACCCAACCCACAAATCACCCTGTTTCTCACAACCTTGGATATCAGCTCATCAGGGGAAGCTGCCAAGGCTGGAGGATCCGGGGTTGGGATCCCCTGCAGCTGCCTGGGATGGACACTGCAGCCTTTGAAGAAACCGCTGACAGCCAGAGGGGCGCTGATCACAGCCCAGTGCCCACAGGCCACAGCCAGGCCGGCTCCAGGCACCAGCCCAGCAAGCTGGTTCTTGGGGCAGCCAACGGGAAACACAACCACACATGGAATGAATTTGCAATCTTGCCCATCACCATCGTGACTCCAGCAGGTAAGTTCTAGCCTCCATTCTCCAGTCTCTGTGCTGCTCATCCTCTCTCTGAATCTGTCAGTCACACATTTTCTGCTTCCCCACTAGGCTCTGCAACGGCTTTAAACAGGACACTACATCCAGCTCCCCCCAGGCATCTGCTACTCCTTATTGTAACACGGGACTCCTTAGTCATAAATCTGGGTTAATGGGCAGCATTTAGTCCCCACCATCAGCTCTTATGAAGCTGGGTAACCCTGTCTGCAGAGCATTTGAGGCTACTGGCCTGGCCTTTCTGAATCTAAATTCTCACCCCTCTTTCATCCCCTCCCCACTCCTGCATCAGTCCCAGGCAGAGCTCACACCTGTGAAAGCCAGAGCAGTGACACCAACGGCACATGCTTTATTATCCAGCCTGGACAGCTGGGTTAATGCAGCGCTAAAGCTGAGAGTTTTAGCCCATGAGGCAGACTGTCAAGTGCAGGTTCCCCACAGTGATGTTAATTGGCCCCTGTTGCACAGACCTGTATGTGATGCTCTGAGGGTTTGTGGTTTATGCTGTTGAATATTAACATATCGATGTGCAGTATTTTGGGAGGGGGCTGCTGGGCACTTATTAGGAGCATTTAATAGCTGGCTGGGAGGACCAGAAATTAGTTCTTGGGGTTATTGGAATGTGACTATTGCAGTGATCTGTGGTGAGTGTTGGATCCAAACACCTACTGGTGCTGGGCTCCTTCCAGAGCAGGTGACAGTAGACATGGGGCATAGGAGGGGAGTTGGGGAAGCAAACGCAGTCCGAGCTCCCAGAAATCAAAGACTTCTTTTGATGCCATCAGAGTGCCCCTTTCTTTCTGGTAGCTCGGACAAGGGCCCAGCTGGGGTGGCAGACTTTTACAGGGACACAAGTGGCTCTGCAGGGAAATGTGTTGTGCTGGGCATGCTCCGCCTCTAGTCTTGGCTTCCTCACTTCCTAAAAATGAAAAGTAACTGGTATAAAAAAATATTATGGTAGTGCCTAAAGACCATCACTGAGATCAGGGCCCTATTGTGCCAGGCGCTGCACAGACACACAGGGAGAGAGAGTCCCCGTCCCTAAGAACTTAGCATCTAAGTCCTTGCCTAAACTGGGTGTGTATGGAGGGGAACAGCTGTTGTGCTTAAAACCCTCGTTGCATGTAGTGTAGACAGTGTTGAATACAGGTGCTAACAGGACAGTCAAGACTTGTGGGGAACCTTGGGGCTAAATGAGGCCCAAATAGAGGCTGGGAGGGTAAATGGGCACAGAGAAGGGGAAGGGACTTGCCCAGGGTCACCCAGCAGGTCAGTGGCACATGTAGGAATTGAACCCTGACCCCAGTCTAGCTCCCTTTCCACTGGACCGTGGTGCCTCACTACGACCATGCAGTGATGTGCGATCACACCACCTGGGGAGGTTTAAAGATCAGCTGCTGTTGAGTTACTGCAGCACAGAGAGGGATGCAAACAAATTGGGCAAAATGGAAAAACTTTCCTTGATGTGCATAACTCAAGGCTCTCTAAACTTTCTCATTTTCAGTGGTTGCCTCTAACCCCCCTTCGGCTGCTCCGTGCACCACTGCTGATACTGCACCCCCTGCAAGGGCCCGGGGCCCAGCCAGCTGGGTCGGGGTCCAAGATAAAAGTTACTTGTTCTCAGCAGTCCAAGCAAACTGGAGCTGCAGCCAGAGCCACTACTCTTCCCTCGGTGCCTCCCTGGCTGGGATCGACAGTGAGCAGGACACGGTGAGAGAAACACACAGATGCTTCTGTCTTCACAACAGCCTGGGCCTGGCAAGGACTGGCAGGGCTGGAATCAGGCTGGGCTCAGACCATGTGGCTGGGGGGTCAGAATGAGTGAGACTCACCTACCTGCCCTTAGAGCCCTCGATGGGTGAATCCCCCCTGTAGGGCCTGGCCAGCTGAGTCTGCTCTTATCCTTGCATGTCCATGAGAAGTGGGGAAGGGGGGATCCCACTGAGGGTGAGGTCTCCTTTCACACTGAGCCATCTCTTTGAGGCTCCCTGCCCTGCTGTGGTGGGAGAGAGCAGAGACTCCCTGTGCGACAGACACCAGTGAGCAGGGTTGGATACCTGCTCTCCCTCTGCTTTCCTCGTTTCCCCAAGGTTTTCATGCTGTGCTACGAGAGTTTCCCTGATCACTGGATCGGCCTCCGGAGGACCCAGGCCAGCCCTGGAAATGATCCACTGGCACTGAATTCGAGCCCAGGTGAGTTCCTCCTCCTTGGTTCCCAATGCCAGAGCGAAGGGAAGGAGAGGGATTGAATCCAGGGTTTCTGTGCTGCTGCCAGGCAGGAGCGAGCGGTGGGATCCCTCGCCTGGGACTGGGGAGAAAATGGAGGCATGAAAGAGCCGTCACAAGCCCAGGGAGAGGATCTTGGGATAGAAGTCCCTGTTCAGTCCATGGTTTTTGGTGTGCAGCAGTTATGAATGTAAGCGCCCAGACTCGGCTTTGGAAGGTGTTGGGCAGGTTTCCTTAGAGGATGAGGCTGGAAAGATCAGACATGGAGTGATCGCTGTGTGACAAGTGCTTGCCCACGGGTGATGTTTTTTATCTTATCATTTGGTCCAATAAAAGCTGTTACCTCACCAGCCGTGTCTCTCTCAGGTCCTGGGACTGACACGGCTACAACCCCACAAACAAGACAGGATCCGTCTCTTTTGGCCCAGTGAATATTTAATTATTTATACAAATGGCCAAGCTCTGACAGGAGAGACTGAGGAAGTCAGACTCCACCTCAGGCAGAGCAGGGATGTGGAGCTGGGTCTCCTACATCCCAGGTGGGCTCCAGAACCACCAAGCCATGCAGGGAGGGGGGTGGCCTCATGCTGCTTTCAGAAAGGAACCAAATTTCAATATTTCCTCACCCAGTGGAATCATTGTTTTCCAGCCAGGCCAGGGGAACATACAGGCCGGCTTTGTTCTCCACTGATATTTGTAACCTGGCTCCTACTTTCACTGTGTTCGCTGTTCTCCTGCAGAACCATCTGACTCCCCCACGGCCCATTCACCCTGTTCAAACAGGAACTGTTCTAGAGGTTGTGCCAATGTGGCAGCTTCAGGGACATTCACAGCAAGGGACAGGGCCATTTAGACAGCCCAGGAGTTACCCTGTTAAAGCGGACGGAGTTACGCTGGGTTAACTGAGAGCAGAAGGGGCCCTGCACTTTGCATGCCCAATGGCCGTATGAATCAGGGGACTCATGCCAGGGCTCCATGTGCTGCAGCCCCTCGGCCTGTCCGGCCCATGGGGCTGAGAAACTTGGACTTTCAGTGGGTGAAGCCCTGAACTAGCTGGGCAAGGAGTGGGACCACATCCAGGGGAGCGCAACAACCTGACCATGCTCAAGGAGCTGTGAGTGGAAGGGGAGGGGCACAGAGGCATCAGCTGTAGCCTGGGATGCCAGGGGACTGGGGATCTGGGAGGAGTTGTAGGAGGAATGGAGTGCAGGGATGCGGGAGGGGAGGAAGTGCTAAGGAAATGGGGGGCTAGATAGGGAGGGGCTCCAAAGTAATCAGATGTAGGAGGGAATGGCTGCAGGGGAACCGTGTACAGGGATCTAGGAGGGCTGTGTGTGCAGGTGGTGGGGGGGACATGCTGAGCAGAGTACTGGCATGAGGGAGGGGAATGGGGAGGCAGGGGTAGGTCAGGCAACGTTGGGAGGGGACCAGTGTGCAGGGAAGGGGCAGAGATGAACTAAGGTCTCCTGGGGCCCTGACCAGTACACGTGGGAGGCCCCATCCCATCTCTTCAGCCTCGCCCCATTCTACCCCTTCTGCCATGGCCCTGCCCCTGTTTCACCCATGGTTCCTCCCCATTTTCCCCCACCCCACAATAAATCAAGACTTTGCATCTGAGTGGTTTTTCCAAGTTTATACCAGCTGGGGATTCACATGACAATTACTTTAAACTTAGATTCTCAGATGGGAAGGGACCTCGAGCGGTCATTCAGTCCAGTCTCCTGCCCTCATGGCAGGTCCAAATACTGTCTAGACCATCCCTGATAGACATTTATCTAACCTACTCTTAAATATCTCCAGAGGTGGAGATTTCACAACCTCCCTAGGCAATTTATTCCAATGTTTAACCACCCTGACAGTTAGGAACTTTTTCCTAATGTCCAGCCTAAACCTCCCTTGCTGTAGTTTAAGCCCATTGCTTCTTGTTCTATCCTTAGAGGCTAAGATGAACAATTTTTCTCCCTCCTCCTGATGACACCCTTTTAGATACCTGAAAACTACTATCCTGTCCCCTCTGTCTTCTCTTTTCCAAACTAAACAACCCAGTTCTTTCAGCCTTCCTTCATAGGTCATGTTTTCTAGACTTTTAATCATTCTTGTTGCTCTTCTCTGGACCCTCTCTAATTCTTCCACATCTTTCTTGAAGTGCCGTGCCCAGAACTGGACACAATACTCCAGTTGAGGCCTAACCAGCACAAAGTAGAGCAGAAGAATGACTTCTTGTGTCTTGCTCATAATACACCTGTTAATGCAGGGGTAGGCAACCTATGGCATGCGTGCCAAAGGCAGCAAACGAGCTGATTTTCAGTGGCACTCATTAAATGTGGCATTCAGTGGCACTCATTAAAATCAGTGGCATTCAGTGGCACACATTAAATTAAAATACAGAGCCTCCCAGACTGTCCTGGCCACAGTCTGGGAGGCTCTGTATTTTAATTTAATTTTAAATTAAGCTTCTTAAACATTTTAAAAACCTCATTTACTTTATATACAACAATCATTTAGTTATATATTATAGACTTATAGAAAGAGACCTTCTAAAAATGTTAGTGTATTACCGGCACGCGAAACCTTAAATTAGAGTGAATAAACGAAGACTCAGCACACCGCTTCTGAAAGGTTGTCAACCCCTGTGTTAATGCAACCCAGAATCATGTTTGCTATTTTTGCAACAGCGACACACTGTTGTAACTGGGTTATTTTTATTTCCCTTTTTATAGATGGGTACTATATTTGCCCTTTTCAAGTCTTCTGGTATTGTCCTGTCTCCCATGATTTTTCCAAAGATAATAGCTAGAGGCACAGATACCTCCTCTGTTAGCTCATTGAGTATTCTAGGATGCATTTCATCAGGTCCTGGTGACTTGCAGGCATCTAACTTTTCTATGTGATTTTTAACGTTCTTTTATTTTATCCTCTAAACCTACCCCCTTCCCATTAGCATTCACTATGTTAGGCATTCCTTCAGACTTCTCGGTGAAGACCGAAACAAAGAAGTCATTAAGCATCTCTGCCATTTCCAAGTTTCCTGTTACTGTTTCTCCCTCCTCACTGAGCAGTGGGCCTACCCTGTCCTTGGTCTTCCTCTTGCTTCTAATGTATTGATAAAAAGTCATCTTGTTTCCCTTTATTCCTGTGGCTAGTTTGAGCTCATTTTGTGCCTTTGCCTTTCTAATCTTGCCCCTGCATTCCTGTGTTGTTTGCCTATATTCATCCTTTGTAATCTGACCTAGTTTCCATTTTTATATATGACTCCTTTTTATTTTTTTAGATCATGCAAGATCTCGTGGTTAAGCCAAGGTGGTCTTTTGCCACATTTTCCATCTTTCCTACCCAGTGGAATAGCTTGCTTTTGGGCCCTTAATAGTGTCCCTTTGAAAAACTGCCAACTCTCCTCAGTTGTTTGTCCCCCATAGTCTTGATTCCCATGGGACCTTACCTATCAGCTCTCTGAGCTTACCAAAATCCACCTTCCTGAAATCCATTGTCTCTATTTTGCTGTACTCCCTTCTACCCTTCCTTAGAATTATGAACTCTATGATTTCATGATCACTTTCACCCAAGCTGCTTTCTACTTTCAAATTCTCAATGAGTTCCCTTCTATTTGTTAAAATTAAATCTAGAACAGCTTCCCTGCAGTAGCTTTTTCAACCTTCTGAAATAAAAAGTTGTCTGCAATGCAGTCCAAGAACTTATTGGATAGTCTGTGCCCCGCTGTGTTATTTTCCCCAACATATATCTGGATAGTTGAAGTCCCCCATCACCACCAAATCTTGGGCTTTGGATGATTTTGTTAGTTGTTTAAAAAAAGCCTCATCCACCTCTTCCAGCTGGTTAGGTAGCCTTTAGTAGACTCCTAGGATGACATCACCCTTATTTTTTACCCCTTTTAGCCTAACCCAGAGACTCTCAACACTTCCATCTCCTTTGTCTATCACCACCTCAGTCCAAGTGTGTACATTTTTAATATATAAGGCAACACCTCTTCCCTTTTTCCCCTGTCTATCCTTCCTGAACAAGCTGTACCCATCCACACCATCATTCCAATTATCTGTATTATCCCACCAAGTTTTGGTGATGCCAATACTGTCATAGTTGTATTTATTTATTAGCACTTCCAGTTTTTCCTGCTTATTACCCATACTTCTTACATTTGTATATAGGCATCTAAGATACTGGTTTGATCTTGCCTCCCAGTTTTGCCCTGACCCTCCTTTCTCTCTGCCATTATAGCCCATGTTCCCTCCTATTTCCGACCCATCTCCCAGGTCTTCATGTTCTCCACTTACCTGTGGGCTTTGCTCACCTGTCCCCATCAAACCTAGTTTAAAGCTCTCCTCATTAGGGCTGGATTTTTGGACTGAGTGGGATCACAGTGAAAATAAGAGCATCAGTTGGAGCCAGCCACAGCACAATCTTGTACACAGCTCTGCTAAAGTAACTTTGTCCTGACCTCCAGCCCAGTCTTGGGTGTCAGAGCTCTGCCAATGCAACTTGCTACTGCTGCACTCACTTCTCCTCCAGCCTTCGCATATCTTGGCCCATCAACCGACCAGCAGATGCCACACCGTTGTGTAAAACTCAGACCACCTCCAGTTTTGCCTGCAAGAACCAAGAAAATGACCACGAGGGGATGAAGAAAGTTTAATCCCAACATGCGTGGGAATGAAGAATTAGGAATGAACAGAGCTGGGATGGGGTCTCTGCTGGAGCTTTCAGGTGGGGCTCTAGACTCGCTGACTCTCCATAAATCAAGCGCAATTGTGTGAGGTCTGCTCTGCACTACAGCCCCGCACCGGTCTGACGCCCCCCTCGGGGTGAGACAGAGCCACGTCCCCGAGTGACCGCGGTGATCCCGACCCCTCCACATAGACACCCAGCGCGGTGCGGGAGTTTCTCCCAGGACAGCCTGGCCCCAGGCGGGGGGACCAGGCTGGAACCGGGGTCTCACCACACGCGGTTTGGTGCCTGGGAGCGCGGGCACCGCAGCTCCGGCTGGCGGCGGCTCCGACACGTTCCCTACGAGTCTGAATGAATCACCGGCAGCTGCGGCGGGGAAGGGGCCGCGGGTCCCTCCGCTCCCGGGCACCAGTCCCAGAGCCCAGTGAGGGCGGTGCGGTACCCGCCCGGGCTGTGCTGCCCCGCGGGCTGTTAATTACAGAGGGGAGGATCCGCCTTACCAGGGGCGAGGCGCTGAGTGGCGGAGCGGCTCCGGGGGCGGGGCGAGGCGCTGAGTGGGGGAGCGGCTCCGGGGGCGGGGCGAGGCGCTGAGTGGGGGAGCGGCTCCGGGGGCGGGGCGGGGCGGGGCGCTGAGTGGCGGAGCGGTTCGAGGGGGCGGGGCGAGGCGCTGAGTGGCGGAGCGGCTCCAGGGGGCGGGGCGAGGCGCTGAGTGGCGGTTGCAGAGGGCGGAGCACACGGAGACATTAGACAGCCCTGAACCAAGAGAACAAACGGCGGAGTTTGCCTGGGACCGAGGCTTGTTTCTCCCGTGTCCGATCCTCGCGATCCAGGCCCGGCCCCGCACGTGCCGCCCGCCCGGAGCCCGCGGGACGCTCCGGTAAGACGCGCTGCCGGCCGCAGCCGCAGCCGCCCGGAGGGGGAGGGGGAGAGTTTCCCCTGCGTTATGGCGGGGACGGAGGCAGCCAATATGTCGGACTCCGTTTCGATTTCCAGTGTCAAAACCAGGCATGCGCAGTTAGGGACTGGGGTGCGCCCGCTCTATGATCCGCCCGCCTCCCCCCCCCCTTGTTCGTTTGGGAAACACCCCGGGGCGGGGCATCGCGGGTCCCTCCGGCGCTGGCCGGGCCGCTGCCCCTGCGGGTCTCTGCGCGCGCCTGAATCGGACCTCTTGGGGGGGCCGGTGGGGGCTAAGGGGCTTTAATCACCATGGCACCGCCTCTGGCGGGGGGTTGGGCTGCTGGGCAGGGAACGAGAAACCACAAATCGCCCCTGACCCTGACCTGCCCTGCTGCGTCCGTCTCGGCTTCCAGATCGGCTGGAGAGTCGGAGCAGGGAGGGGGACCCGGGCCAGGGCCAGGACCCATCCGCCCCGGCTCGCCTTCGCTGCTGAATCGGGCCAAGTCAGACCGAGAGGAGCCAACCCCAGCCCAGCGCCTGCGGCAGCGTCTGTAGCCTGAGCGTCGCTGAGAGATAATGGGGCAAAAAGCAAAATCCAGTGACAGTCAAAAACCACTGAACGCAGGTAATGAAAGAGGATACAGGAAGATCAAAGGAGACCCAGGTAATGGGGCGTCGCTGCCTGGGACCAGGCTGGAGAGAGACCCTGAGGCTGCCCCACATGGGGCCATGTTCTCAGTGGCAGCAGCCAGTGCCCAGCAACCCCCCGTCTGTGGGCAGCAGGGACTGGGTCTCCCCCAGGGGCTCTCAGGGCACCGATCCCGGCTCACAGCTGCTGCCTGGCGCACACAGCGGTGGCCGTGGGGCTGGGCAGGGCCTTTTGGGCTGGGTGTGTCAGACCCCCTGGGACAGCCCTGGCCCAGCTCTGCCTGGTTCCTTCTCCCCACTTCTGCTGTGTGTGGCCAGTGTGAGACCCCAGTGTGTGGGGACAGGCGCACTCGGCAGTGTGGGCCCAGCCAGCGCTCGGCGGGGGTGGGGATGGGAGGCAGCTTGAGCTCCTGCCACCAGAACATGCGGGTCCTTGTCTCTGTGCCTCTGAGCTCACCAGGCCCCGTGACAGCCTGGCTGGGGGTGCCAGGGAGGGCTCTGGGCTGAGGGGAAGGAGGGACTGTTCTGCCAGCCCCAGCCTGCCTGAGCCTCCGGGCGCCTCTCCCACAGCGTCTGATGGGAGGAGCCATCGACAGAACGGGGCATGTTCTAGGGCAGCTCCAGCCCTGGTGCTGTCGGTGAGACGTGTCCTCGCGGCCCGGCCTGACGGGTCTTTGTGTTTCAGAACTTCGTCGTAACTACACGAAATGTAACTACTACAAGAAATGTACCTACTACAAGAAATGTACAGTTGTGCTCGCAGTTGCCCTCGCAGTTGTCTCCTTATGTCTCATCGCTGTTATTGTCCTGGCAGGTGAGTTCTCAGCCCTCCCTCCCCCCTCTCTGTGCCTTCCATTCTCCCTGGAGCCACCACAGTCACAGTCTCTCCTCCCGGCCTGTCTGGCTTCTGCCCCTGGGACAGAGGATTCCTGGGGGATTTTCCTCCACGATCCTCCTCCTGCTCCGTCCCAGACCCCTGCACCTGGGCACTCTCTGTGTCGGGACTGAAATTAGTTCCCCCCAGCAAATCTCTGAGCACTTGGGGCCGAAGTGTCTATTGTCGGGCCCCAGGCACAGTCGCTGGTACCCCCGTGCAGAGTGGGGGTGATTGACAGGAGAAGGTGCAAGACAGCGATGAGCTGGGCCCTCTGCCTGCAGCATGTTGCCCTGAGGTACCAGCCCAGCCTTCCTGCATCCCCAGGTCGTGCCTGGGGCTGGGCTGGCAGGTGCTGCAGTGTCACTGAAATGAGCCTTAGAACGCAATACGGACACCTCCATCAAGGGAGTTGGTTTGTCTGTCTGGTTTTGGTTTTGGCTTGGTTACAGTTTACAGAGTGGTCTGTTGGGGATTGTGTGTTTGGGGGCTGTGTGGGACTGAGGGTCAGAGGCCTGCTAGGTGTGTGTGTACTAGCAAGGCTCTAGCTTCCTGTCCTTTCATCCTTGGTCATCCTTGTGATCCTCCTTCCCCTGTGTGTTAACATGGGGCAGGGCTGACCTAGGAGAGAAGGGTTTAAAAGCCAGATGCTAAGGCTGTGTCTACACAGTGCTAAAAGCTTAGTGGTGCAGCAGTGGCTGGCCCACCTCTGCTGACTCAGGCTCATGGGGCTCAGGCTGCAGGGCTAAAATTTGATGTGTAGATGTTTGGACTCAGGCTTCATTATCACCGGGTCCCAGGGCTCGGGCTCCAGCCCAGGCCTGAGCATCTACACACGTTTTTTCAGCCCCATGAGCCTGAATCAGGTCACCTGGGCCAGCTGCGGGTTTTTTCTTGCTGTGCAGACATACCCATGGCGACCAAAGGGAGCTACCGAACAGGGGAGTTTGATAGGGAGTTTGTAGGAGGAAGAAGGAATAAAATTAGCATGGTTCGGAAGGGCCCCGTAGCCAGCGTCAACACTGCTCCTGGCTCCTCCATCTGTAACTTTGTCCTGACAGAGAATCTAATCATGGATGCCTCTACCCAGGTCCTGGTGTAAATTTGCAGAGACTGTGGCCTGCATTTCCCCATCACAGAAAGCCAGGCTAGGGGGAACATCTGGTGTGATAGGTGCTTACTGGTAGAATCTCTCAGGAAGCAGGTGGGAGAGCTACAGGAGGAGGTGGCTAGGCTGAGAAGCATCCATGCACATGAGGAATTCATTGAAAACCTGCATATGGAGACCTCCAAGGTGGAGGAGCAATCCAGCGGGAGAGGACTGCATTTGCTGGCTACTGCTGGCAACAGGCAGTGCTCCACTCCAGCTCCCAACCCACTATCCTTAGTGATGCAAAACCAGTGTGCTGCCCTGGCAATGAGGGGTGACGAGTCTCCCCCAAAGGTGGAGGAGGAGAAGTCATGTACCCCAAGGCTGGGAGGATCTCAGCCATTGCTCCCAAGAGGAAATGAAGTGTGGTGTCCCTAAGGGGAATGGAGACATCTAGGTGCAGGCCTGGCCTGGCATCCTGGGCGCTGATCTGCCTGCCAGGGGCCTGTATCTGAGCCATTACGTAAGGGTTGCTGAGGCTCATCTAGCCCTCTGACTACTGCCCCCTGCTGCTCATCCCTGTGGGCACTAATGATACTGCAGGGTCTGACCCTGAACAGGTCAGAAGTGATGACAGGGCTCTGAGAGTGAGGGTAAAGGAATGATCAGGTAGTGATCTCTTTGATCCTTCCAGTCAAGGGTAGGGGCCGAGATAGGGACAGACATGTCCTGGGGGTTAATGCATGACTGAGCAGATGGTGTTGCCAGAAGGACTTTGGTTTCCTCAACCATGGGATACTGTTCCGAGAAGAAGAACTGAAGAGCAGAGATGAGGTCCCCCTATCAAGGAAGGGGCGAATATCTTCGGACACAGACTGGCTACCCTAATGAGATGGGCTTTTAACTAGGTTTCACAGGGGCAGGAGACAAAAGCCCCTGAATTGGTCTCTGTTTTGGACTTGGGTGAAGGGTTGGAATTTGGGGGGGGGGCAGGGATGCAGGAGGGATGAGAGAATATAGAGGGAAATCTATAAAAAGGGGAATAAGGACAACCCAGGGAATTATAGATGAGTCAGTTTAACTTCAGTCCCCAGACAGGTAATGGAGCAAATAAACAATTTGTAAGCCCCTGGAAGATAATAACGTGATAAGTAATAGACCAGATGGATTCGTCAAGAAGAGATCATATCAAACCAACCTAATCCTACCATTTTCATCTAGTAATGGACAGGTCCATGGTCAGGATTCTTTTATTCCTAATATATTTTTAAAAAACTCCTCCTTATTGTCCTAAACCCTGCTGAGCACAGATTTCTCCTTGTATTCCTTGGTTTACCTTATCAATTTCCCTTTCTACAGTTCCTAACTTCTGATTTATATTCAGTCTCAATTTTCTCTTGTATATTGTTATAGCTGCCTTCACTTCCCCTCTAAACCATTTCAGTTTGTTACTAGGCCGGTAACTCTCTCAAAAAAGGACATGAGAATCGTTTGGCATGATTTGTTCTTGGCAAATCCATGTAGGTTATTCCTCATTCCTCTGTTATCCTCTAGGTCAGGGGTCTCAAACTCAATTTGCCTTAGGGCCAGTGCCAGTCCCCAGATCCTCCCAGTGGGCCAATAATGTCACTGATGATGGTGTTCAGAAAAGAAAACGTTTATAATGCATTTTTAATTTCAAATTTCTTAGAAATAATAAAACTGTCATACAACTTTATACAATTCTTTGCCTGCCAGAGAGTTTTTAGTGTTTGCCAGACACCTGACAGAACAAGGAGTAATGATCTCAAGTTGCAGAGGGGGAGGTTTAGGTTGGACATTAGGAAAAACTTTTTCACTAGTAGGGTGGTGAAGCACTGGAATGGGTTACCTAGGGAGGTGGTGGAATCTCCTTCCTTAGAGGTTTTTAAGGTCAGGCTTGACAAAGCCCTGGCTGGGATGATTTAGTTGGGGATTGGTCCTGCTTTGAGCAGGGGGTTGGACTAGATGACCTCCTGAGGTCCCTTCCAACCTTGAGATTCTATGATTCTGTGATTCAGTTCTGTCAGTTTGTTGATGTTTGGCCTCAGTGACTGAGCAGGTGAATCCTTCAGGATTGCAGCAAGGTGTGCATCAGATAGTTGTTTGGTCTACTTTCCCACACTCCATGGTCTGACAGCAGGATCTTGCTGAGCTGGGCTTTCTTGGGCACAAAAGTGGCTGAGGAGGAGGCGGCACAGTCATGGTCTGCCCACTGGTCAGATGCAGGGGGTAAGGAGCATGGCTGCCACCCTAAAGAGATGGGGTAGTGGGTGGTTCTAACCCTCCCTGTGTCTCTGGGATTATGCTCCCATCAGGTTCAGTGTCTGCTGGTGCTTCTGCTGAGATGGCCCTGATGCCTGGGAATCCTGTCTGTCTGCATCTTCACTGAATTCAGCCCAACACTCCACACCAACAAACCGAAGAGTGGTGGCCCCTCATGACATTCAGTTTCTAATGACCTTCTGGCTCCCTCCCATCCTCTGAGCAGCTTCCAGAGGCTTAAGGAGTCTGAAATGTGGATCTGATGAGATTGTTCCTATTTTCTCTTCTTGGAGAGCAGGTATATGTGTCACCAGTCTCTTAACCCTGTGTTCTTTCATTTTCAGTGCTCCAATTCATGAGATCTTCGGATGGTCGAGCCACCTCTGCTCTCCCCTGTCAGGGGCCCCCTTTAGTCCCCTGTCAGGGGCCCCCTTCTGTCCCCTGCTGCCTGGAGGGGTGGGTCGGATACCGAGGGAAATGCTACTATTTCTCAAAGGAAGAAAAGAACTGGGATTCTAGCCAGCACTTCTGCTCTTCATTCAATGCTTCCCTGGCAGTGATTGACACCCAGCAGGAAAAGGTGAGACAGGTGCAGATTCGTTGTAACTGCAATAGCCTGGGCTTGGCGTGACAGACAGAGCTGGGATCTGAGCAGAGCCCCACCCCTGTAGTGTGAGTGGGACCTTTGGTGTTTCTCTGGATTGGAGGTGAGAATGAATGAGATTCTGGAAGTGAAGCCCCTGCCCTGGCTATCAGTGTGGCTCTGTGATCAATACGGACCCTCTGAACCCTCAGCTTCTGACTGGACACGGCAGCTTTATGGCTTCCCAGCCTCCTGTGCTCAGTTTTGGGCTTTCTTGGCAACCAGCCAGGGTGATTGGAGTTGGTGGCTGAGTGTCTCTCCCATCCTCCACCGAGAGACCCACAGGAAGCTGTGGGAGGGGAGAAGTGGCACCAAAGCACAGGTGTGACTGAGCTAGGAGCAGGGGAGCTGTGGGTAATAGCTGCTGTTGCAGAGAGGAGCCTGGGAGATGAGCCTCTGGGATACTGCAGGAGGGCAGGAGGGGGCCGAGGAGGGTAGAAGAGAGCAAAACCGTTCTCTTTCTGGGGCAGGGGTATACATGGAGGGTGGGGGTGTACATGCAGTGTGGATTCCCCTGTTCCCAGAGTACAAAGGGGGAATCCCACCCAAAAATGAGTGACAAGCTGAGGCCTAGTCTGTACTAGAAGGTTTAACTTCTTTTAGGGTGCGTCTTTTGGCTTCTGACCAGTATAATTCTACTGATCTAAGTCCTAGTGGAGCTGTTGTTCTACCAGTAGAAAGGGGCCTTGGTGCAGTGTAGCTTATTCCCTTTCCCTCTCCTATACAATCACTTCTGTACCAATGTATGTTGTGAAGGATTTCATGATGCGCTATGCAGGCCTCGTTGAGCACTGGATCGGACTCAGAAGAGAATCAGACCAGCCCTGGAAGTGGGTGAACGGAACCATATTCAGCCAGCGGCTGTGAGTCCATTTCTTTCTCTTTGCTTTCCCAGTGATAAATCACAAGCGACTGAAATGTTAGCTTGGACCGAGCCACAGCTTACCCCATTAGAGCTTTTAATCTTAAACCCGGTGTTAAAATAGGGCCTAGCTCTTCTGTGCAGCACAGTCCAGGGCAAGCAGGAGCGTGTCGTGTGTCTCTGGCCTTAATCTGTGCTCCCACTGCCCTTTCTCCAGCTGGTGTCTCAGTAAGAGTTTAAAAAAAAAAAACAACCAAAAAAACCCTGGGGGTAGAGTCCCAGTTGATGCACATTTGCAGTGAAACAGGCTGTAACCCCAGAGGCTCTTTGTGATCTCTTGCTGATCAGAGCAGCTGCTGCATTTGTTTTGAGCACGGGCTGTGCACTGTCTACATCCATAGGCACCGACTTCACAAAGTGCTGCAGGGTGCTTGATCCCTGCCTCTGCCCTGGGCCCTGCCCTCACTCCATCCCTTCCCCAAAGGCCTCACCCCTGCCCCACCTCTTCCCGCCCCAGCTCCATACCTGTCCCGCCCACTTCTATCCCCTCCTCCCCCCCACAGTGTGCCACATCCTTGCTCCTTCCTCCTCTTCCCCCCCCACCCCCAGAGCCTCCTGCGCATCATGGGAGGTGCAGGGAGGGAGTGGGAGGTGCTGATCTGCAGGGCCCACCAGCTGATGGGAGGTGCTGAATTGGGGGAGCTGATAGGGGGACTGTTTTCCCCATGGGTGCTCCAGCCCAGAGCACTCACGGAGTCAGCACCTATGCCTACCTCTTAATTTGAAGGTGATAAACGGACATCTCACTGTTCTGTACACATCAGTTTCCATGGTCTGCTGATTCAGGCAGAGGTTCTTATGTTGGCTACACTCTGTTCATATTTTTAAAGTTTGCTTCAGTCACTAAGGGTTAGAAATTAATTTTTTAAAGATATCTGAACATGGCTGTGCTATGGAAAAATTCTGGTGTGCTGAGCTGCCGAGAGCCACCCCACTCAGATCCCTTTTTGTGCTTGCTCTGCCTAATGATTGCTTGAAACGTTCCCTCCTGTTCTGATCCCTGGCTGCCAGGCAGGAGTTTAGGGTGAATCCTGTTGCTGGTGTAAAAAGGGGAAACCCTGAGAACCTGTAAGCACTGCAGCTCTGCTTCACCGTGTGGAACGCCACCTTGAGGGGGACTGATGTGGGTGGAGGGGGAAAAATTCAGCTCCTGACTAGCTCCATGGCTTACATTACAGGTTTGAAGTAAGAGCAGAAGGGAACTGTGCGTATCTGAGTGACGTCTTCGTGAGCTCTTCCAGGTGCCGTTCTCTGAGAAACTGGATCTGTAGCAAACCTGATGCACATACAAAGGGAAAGGAACATGCAGTGGAGAGAGACTAGTCGGGATGTAAAAGTTTAACCGGTTAACTGATAAGCTTGATGCTTATCAGTAGGACCCTACCAATTTTGCCTCAGGGATCAAAATAGGCTCTTCCCCCGTGAAATCCCATGTCTCCTTGTTCCTAAGCACACCCCAGCAAAGGGGGCTCCTAACTCCGACTGGGCAGGGGAGGGACCAGACTTGAGGCCTGGGGAGGCATGGAGCTGGCAGCGGAGCACCACAGAAAATGTGAGGGTGCTGCAGCACTGCATGCACTCCTAGTTCCCTGGGTAAAGGTTTAACCTATAGAATTTTAGTTGGTTACAGTTACTGTTTTTACACGTTATTTACATGCGGAGGGACTAGTATATCACTGTAGAGATCAGTGATGAATAGGACCTGTGTTTTCTGGCAATGAAAACAGGATAATTTCAGATTTAAAAGCCTTTATGTTTTGGAAATATCAGATATGTATTATATTAATACAGAACATACAGGCATGGCTTCCCCCCGGTTACAACCTGGACTGTGGGACCGCTGAGCCCCTTAAACTTTCCAGCCTGGGCTGTCTCTCACGGTGCCATACAAATGACAAGGAACAAAACTCTTCCATGTACTGTGATCACTCAGCCATCAACACGCAGAGAGACACAGCCAAATGTCTTTTTCACACGTGCTTTCTGCTTAGACAGTGTGGTTAGTTCAGTGCCCATTGTGTCCTTCAGCTCCTTCCTGAACCTTTGCATGTAGCAAGTGCTACATCAGCAGTGGCCGTATTTACTGCATTGATGCCTCGTTCATATTTACAAATTGGGCAGTAGGTGGTGATATGTTTAAATTACACAGAAACCTGCAATAAAACAGTTTATCACCATCTCAGCATACAAATATTCATTGACACACACTTAGGGCACATTCAAACTCGTTTGGGCAGCCCACATCTTCATACTTTCCAATGACATACAGTCATGTTGTGGGGTTAGCACTTGTCCAGGTTTGGAGAAAGTGTGTTCAGCATCAACTGAATTGCACGCGATCACCAAAAGAACCCGAGCAATCTGGCTGTGTTTTGGCAAACGCTTGTCTGCTTTTCCAAAGCTGGAGAGAAAAATGTCATGGAAACTAGGATGATTATTTACAATGTTCAAGTAAACGGCCCATTCATCCTCCGATACAGAACTCAGCCATGGAATTCTCTGTTCGTAGTCACTGCAGTTGTGGGAGTACATGAACTTGCTTAGGATCAAGGATTCTGACATTGAAAAAAAAAAAAAAAATCTATATGCTGTCTGCATTTAAGTGCCCCTGCAGTTTCTCTCCAAGACATTGAAAAACTTGGTGCTTGAGATTGTCCAGTCCAGTGCCTGCTGTCCTTTGTACTGAAGTGGTGCCAGCAGATCAGAGGTAATGTACACTTCTGTCGGTAAGGTCGAAAGTGATTCAAACTTAAGTCTTTGTATGTATGTGACTCTGTTTATACAAATTGTATATATGTATGTGACTGCTTTACCATTTACCAAATTCTCTTCTTTTTTTTTTTTATAATAAAGATTTAAGTTGAGATGCTAAATGATTGGCTGGCAGCGTGGTATTTTGGGTAAGATCCAAACCTTTACTGACCTGGCAATGTGGCTGGCCCTTTGGGGTCAGAAGAACATTTTGTACATGTGAGCAGAGTTATTTTAAAACTTCTCATTGTACTGGACCTAGGTGATGATTGGGAGCCAGAGAACTGGAATGCAGTCGAGGCTGTGAGATTTCTTCTTGGCCTCTTGACCGTGTGGGGGGAATGGGACTCAGAAGCACAGTTTGTGCCTAGTTGGGGAGTTTAACTGAAGTGTTACCCACCAGTCTTGGGAATATCTGCTTTCCCTTTTGCAGCCTGACCTCACCTTGGCATTGCCAGTGAGGGCTTCACCAGGCACCCAGGGTCACACAGGCCTCCACCCAGCCTTGTACTATCTGTTCCCTTTATTTCTGATTTTCATTTTGTCGTGCAAGTACACCAGTAATCGTGAGCTGATGCTTTGTTGCATCACCACACTCTGCCTTTCGTTTTCTTTTTCTGTCGCTATAACATGATGTGGACTTTTCATGTGGTTGACTAGGTGGTCCTTTTTAAGATGGTCAAGAACTTTGCTGCAAACTGTACAAAATAACTTCCCTCCACCCACATAGAGCGCATTCATGCCAAATTCTTTAATTTGTCCTCAGGCGTAACCCTTTTAGGCATTGCTAGTGAACGGCCAAAGCACAAGGTGGAAAATCTGAAGGAATCGGCATGCGGGAGGGCCAGGGAGAGGCTCTAGCTATGAGGGAACTGCACTGAGTCTGCAGGCAGCTGGGGCAAGGTCCAGCTGTGTGCGGGAGCGAGATGTGAGCTGGGAATCTAGAGCCAGCTGTGCACTGGGGAGAAGGCCTAGAGCCAGCTGTGCACTGGGAAGAAGGCCTAGAGCCCGCTGTGCAGGGGAAGTGGGGGACAGATGCTGGGCACTGAGGGCTAGAGCCAGTCGTGTGCTGGGGGCAGGAGCCAGATGTGTGCTAGGGAGAAGCACTGTGGACGCTGCCAAGAGCAGGTGTGAGCACCATCTGCTCTGCAGCACGGTGAGGGAGCCAGACGCCGGGCTGCCAAGTGCCCTGCCTGCCCAGGGGGAGCTCTGCAGTGGTGTGGCCGAGCCCACCACCGAGCCACCTGGTGTGTGAGGAGGGGTGAAGTTGGTGTCAAGTCTCAACATTAGCCAGCCCCCAGCCTCTGTCCTGCACCCTGGGGAAGAGTCAGATGTCTCCTGGCAGAAATGTTCTGCCATATCTCTATTCCCCCCTCCCCCAACACTGGGGAAGTGGTCATTTAATTCTGGTGTTATGGGGTCTAAGGCTGCAGGACACAATGCACTGCATATAGCACTGGCACTAGATAGAGTTGATGGAAGAGCCATTTCTGGGAGTAGTGTCTCTGTCGGTGCTTCACTCTAGGTGTATTCGCGCCCCTGTACTTCACATTGGAGGTTGTAGGTAGCAGAGTCCATTTGGCCCACACATGCTCCCCCATCTTATACCCTGCCTCAGGGCGATCTAGCCCTGCATTGGCGACAGCCTCAGTTCCTTCAACCTCCGCAGCATCTGATCTGAGGTTACCGCATCTATAGTCTCCTTTCTATTCGAATTATTAGCCTTTAATTCACAAAGGTGCTGTTAGTTGCTGTTAATACTCCCCTTTTTCTTTTCTTCTAAAAATTTTTTTCCTTTATCATGGTGCTAGAATAGCCAACATCCTGTCCTTACTTAGTTCTTCTTTGTCTCTTCCCTCGGGGGAAGAGAAACCCAGATGGGAAATGTGCCCAGCTTTCCTGGGTTTAAACATTGCCCCTCCTGCCAAGAAGCAATTCCAGTCAATTATGGACATTGTCACTGCATTTGCTGCCTTGAAGAGTCACGTGTGCCTCAAATGTGTACTTCCTGCCTGAGTGTAAAATCAAGGGCTAGAAAGAGCCATGAACTGAAACTAAGACTTCTAATGATGGAAAGTTCACTCCCTCTAAAGACTTGCTGGTCTCAGAGACAAAATCATAGATCATTAGGGTTGGAAGGGACCTCAGGAGATATCTAGTCCAACCCCCTGCTCAAAGCAGGGCCAATCCCCAGAGAGATTTTTGCCCCAGATCCCTAAATGCCCCCCTCAAGGATTGAACTCACAACCCTGGGATTAGGAGGCTAATGCTCAAACCACTGAGCTATCTTTCCCACCTCACATTTCCCCCTACTCAGCATTGACACAATCTCAGTACCTACCACATTGTGGTACCAGGGCACTGCCCCTCAGCATCTAAGGACCTGGATTTTTTTTTCCCCACCCAACCCTGAATTCCCTTGTTACTGTCAGTCACTCCTCCTGGCAGATGCTCTGGGAGAGGAGCCCAGGGCGTCAGGCAGGCTGGGGCTGGCAGAACAGTCCCTCCTTCCCCTCAGGCAAGTGCCCTCCCTGGCACCCCCAGCCAGGCTGTCACGGGGCCTGGTGAGCTCAGGGGCACAGAGACAAGGACCCACATGATCTGGTGGCAGGACCTCAAGCTGCGCCCCCCCCATCCCCACCCCCGATATGCCCCCTGCCGAGTGCGCCTGTCCCTGCACACTGGGGTCTCACACTGGCCACACACAGCTGAAGGGGGGAGAACAAACCAGGCAGAGCTGGGCCAGGGCTGTCCCAGGGGGTCTGACACACCCAGCCCAGAAAGCTCCTGTACAGCCCCACGGCCACCGCTGTGTGCGCCAGATAGGGCATTAATCCCTGGCTCACAGCTGCTGAGAGCCCCGGGGGGAGACCCAGTCCCTGCTGCCCACGGACGGGGGGTTGCTGGGCACTGGCTGCTGCCACTGAGAACATGGCCCCACGTGGGGCAGCCTCAGGGTCTCTCTCCAGCCTGTTCCCAGGCAGCAACACCCCATTACCTGGATCTACTTCATTCTTCCTGTATCATCGTTCATTACATGGCATCAATGTTTTTTCGCTCTCACTGGAACTTGCTTTTTGCCCCCTTTCTCAGCGACACTCAGGCTACAGACTCTGCTTCAGGCGCTGGGCTGGGGTTGGCTCCTCTCTGTGTAACTGGGTCCGATTCAGCAGCAGCCGAGCCAAGGTCCTGGCCCTCCCTGCTCCAGACTCTCCAGCCAATCTGAAAGCCAAGACGGACCAAGCAGGACAGGTCACGGGTGGGAGGTTGATTTGTGGTTTCTCGTTCCCTGCCCAGCAGCCCAACCGCCTGCCAAAGGCAGTGCCATGATGATTAAAACCACCTTAAACTCCATTGGTCCCTCCCCACCCAAAGGGCTTCAGAGACCTGATCTGCTACAGAACCCGCCCGCCCATGACAGGCACCCAGCTGGGGGGTTTGCTGACGAAGTGCCAGTGTAGACAAAGCCTTTTTGTTTCAGGTCCTGTCTCATATATGAACTGTGTACAAACACACACGGACACACACACACCGTCCCTCCCGGTTCCTTAAATGGATAACTGCCCTTTACACCAGCCCCAAGACAGCTGTACGAGTTAATGAGGTTAAATCTTCCCTTTTTGAATTACAAAGAGGGACTGTGCATTGGCTATGGAGCCTTTTGCACAGAAGATAAGGAACAATGAACCCCTCACAGCAATAAAACTTGCAGGAAAACATCAGAGAAATAGCTTTATATGCAAGTGAGTTAATAGTATATTTATCTAAACCAAAAATTTCCCTCAAATGGGTTTCTAAAGAAAGTCAGGACGTTGCGAAAGTGTCTGGATTTAAAGTGAATTATGTCAAATCTGAAATAGGTAGAAATTTGCTGGACTATGAAAAGTCTCTCCTCCAGACAACATTTGGATACAAATGAGCGACAAATTCTACAAGATACCTGGGAATTCCTATCTCAAACAAGCTGGAAGAGCGCTCTGATTTCAATGTCAAACCACAGCTTCAGCAAACGAAAAAAGACCTTCAGTGCTGTAGGATATATACAATTTCTTGATTGGGAAGAGTAGCCAGAGTCAAAACAAATCTTCTGCCAAGGATATATTTCTGTGAGGGTCGTAGATAAACCCCCCAGCAGGAAAACTGAGGATGTTGTTAGAATTTATATGGAATAAGAAAAGACCAAGAGTGAGAGAAAATACTTTGTACAGACCTATTAATTGGGAAGGACTAGCTTTTCCAAATATTCTATCCAGCCAGCCAGCTCAAAGCAGTAGCGGCTGCCCCACTCCATAAAGAAAAGGGCTGGAACAGGCCAGAGAGGTTGCCCAGACCAGCAGCCAATCAGCAAAGGCCTGTGGAGAGCCAATCAGGGGAAAGGAAGAGGCAGCCAATCAGGGCTGGGCTGAGCCCTATATAAAGGCAGCCTAGCAAAGGCATAGGCAGTCTTCTCCTGACTAGTAAGAGGAGGAGGACTGGTTTCTGAGGTAGCACCTTGGACAGAGTAGTGCTGGGCATGCTGGCGGGGCGGGGGGGGGGGGGATCAGAGGGGAGCTCTGGCCCAGTTACGTGCCAGGCTGTGGCCTCTGCTAAAGAGAGTTGAGAAGGTGTATGGGGCTAAAGGAGAAGTGGTCCAGGGAAGATAGGTGGATAGGAGGGGAGAGAAGGAGGGCAGAGAGAGGTTGCTGTTAGAGGGTCCCTAGGTAGGGACCCTGAGTAGCAGATGGGCCTGGGTCATTCTCCCCCCACTTCCCTCCTTGCACTGCACCTGACTACAAGGGACTGTGGCCAATACAGACTGCAGCTTGCCCCTGAAGGAGGGGCTAGACTTTGGGTTGTGGTTGGCCATGGAGGCAGGTGCAAGTAGAAAGACTGTTTTTTTACCCCACCCCCACCCCACAGAAGGGGGTGAGAAGGGGGTAGTGGGTGCTGCCGGAGGGCAGTGTCCTGAAGCAGACACTACCGATCGGGGAGCAATGTGGTTCCCACATCAGCGGAGCAGACAACAGGTGAGACACCACATGCAGAGGGTGCTCCGCAGTGGACAAGAGCTAATTCCTGTAGCAACCTGCAGGAGGTGCCAGCGGTGGTGAGTCTTGACCCTGTCACAGCATCCTTTAGCAAAGGCTACTCTATGGGTTTGGGATAGAAGAACTAAAGTACTGGTCATTTCCCTCACCAATGACATCTATTGTGAATAAGCCAGATCTTAAACCCTATCACGAACCAGAGAGCTTGAAAGATTGGAAGAGCCATGGAACACCCAGCGTTGGCCCGCTACTCAGTAAAGAAACTTTTCTAACTTATTTAGAGATCAAAACTAACTTTAACTGGCCACTCTCCCCTGCTACCAGTACTTTGAAGTCAGGCACTATGTTTCTTTTCTTTCTAGAAAGCTTTTGGTATAAAACAGGTTAACTTGAATAGAAGTGATGGTGTCTGGTCAATTAGGAAACAAACAACATTATAACTAATTTATAGCAAGCTCTGCAGCCAGATTTCCTAACAAAAACATGTCCATATAGGCCATGCTGGGAAAAGGGTGTAGATAGAAGACTTACCCCAGAGGAATGGGGTTTGACTGGAAAAGAGATGCAGCAACCTCAACCTGCAGCACAATAAAAGAAAACTCTGCTAAGCTGCTGTTTCAATGGTACCTCACACCAGTCAGATTAAAAACCAGAGAGAGACTGAATGGGGATAAATGTGGCAGAAAATGTGGTGAAAAAGGAGATTTTATGAACATATTGTGGATGTGTCCAGTCATGAGAGTCTTGGGATGCAACCGATAACCAAGTATCCCAAATTGTTGGATATTTATTAGCAAATGATCCTTTGGTAACTCTCTCGGGGCTTCCTAGTGGAAATGGGCACACCAAGGAAATGAATTAATCTCTCATCTGCTAGTTGCTGGTGGCTAGTGGTAGCCTCCCACTGGAAAAAAAATTGCCCAACCATTGAGAAATGGTTCAAATAATATGGGAGGTTGTGGTTATGGAAAAATTAACACACCAATTATGTACCTAGCAAAATAGACCAAGAATAGATAGATATTTGGTTACATTTTATTCAGTACTTGGAAAAAGTACATTCACCCACAAAAAAGTCAGCACATCTGCCCAACTTTATTTTTTGAATACGAACATTTGGCAGACACGACAGGTTAAATATATCTATACAGAGCTTTCATTCACTTTAATAAAATCACTAGAAATGACATAGATGTAATGGTGTATGGTACCACGCTGTTAAATAGAAAGATCTGATGACTATATTCCTCTGTGAAGTCTCTAAACACAAGCTAACTGTTGCAATGCTTTGCTCCCGATAGTTACATGGCAAGGATTTGTAAACTCAAAAAGCTTCCTAAATAAATAGTTTTAAACAAATTAAACACACCCACCTTTTGAGCTTGTTACAGCCACAAACCTTCCCTTCGCTCTCTGTCTGCACTGAAAACCGTGTCGGAAACCCAAACCCTGGGACTGCCGGTTCTGGGGGGCGGGGCTCCAGCGCAGGGCAGGGGCGTGGGAGCGGAACGGGGGTATCGGTGCTGCTACCAGTGCGGACAGAGACTGATTCGTCCCTCCACATCGCCACGCTTCCCGGGGGGAGGTGCATTAACTGCGCCAACCGCAGAACCCCGCCCGGTGCAGGACGTGCCGCAGCAGCGGAGCCCTGCCAGGCACTGCGGTGTTTCCAGTGCGCACAAGCCCCGGGGGAGAAACAAACTCTCCGAGCAGGGAGGGGGAGGAACCGAGTCGCGGGGCTGAGCGGATCGGAGGCGGAGGAGCGCAGAATGGGCGGGTGGCTCCTCATTACTGATAAAGGCCTCTCAGGACCGGCTACCGCACTGATGGAGCGTGACCGGGTAACTCCCGAGCGGGCGCTTTTCTCTGCGCTCCTTCCTCCCGGCTCCCCGGGTGCGGGGGGCGCTCGGTGCTCGGAGGCTGCTGGCGCACGCGGCGCCCATGGGCCCTAGACCTCACCGCTGGGACATTCTCTCTCCATGGACCTGACTGACCGCCACAGGCTGCGGCTGCTTCCCCGGCCCCGTTGCACGGCAGACCCGAGAGTGATAAACCCCGGAGCCCCGAGATCCGGGGCAGGGTCTGACTCTGACAGCGGGGGTCGGGGGATCTGGAGGAGACCTGCCGATAGGGGTGGGGCAGGGCTGGAATGTTCAGAGAGTGTTTCACGGAAGCCCCCCCCCTCCCCCCATGCTATGAAAACTCCAGAGGGCTTGAAAATATTTACCGGAGCTCCGCTGCTGGGCTGGGGCGATGGTGTCTCTAAATCTCATGCGTCCCTGGTGATAATGGTTTTTGGGGTGGAGGTTATGTAATTTCCATGAGCTGCACCATTGATTTCCATCCCTGTTGGTTAGCCAGAGACAATACCTTGAAATGGTCCCTGACTTTTGGGACCGGGTGGAATGACAGGCCCTGTGCGAGCCAGGCTGGATGTTTTCAACTTTCAAAATGAACTTACTCCGCCCGCCTGCCAAATCTTGACACAGAGCCAGAGGAGAACTCTCCCAGTGGTTACTGCAGGCTCAGTGCAGGCAGTGGTATCAGTCACACACACTCTGCATTGTGCAATTCCAGGCTGAAGCTACTTTAGCATTGACATAAGCAACTGCAGCGGTCAGAGCGTTCAAACCCTGGTTACACAACGGTGCTCATGTCAACAGTTCACAAGCATCAGCCTGGTTAGCAATGAGGTGCAGCACTGCCCCCCTCCACCTGCTCTGATTCTGGGGCACAGTCACTGTGAGGGTCACTGCCCCCCCCCACCTGCCCTGATCCTGGGGTACAGTCAGTGGAGGTGCATGGCCCCCCCATCTGCATTTGCCCCACGGTGCAGTCACTGTGGGGTGCCTTGCCCCTCACCTCACTGATCCTGGGGGGCAATCAGTGTTCCTATATTTCACCCCAACCTCTGCCCTATTCTGATTTCTCCTGTCCCCGGTGGTGGTGGGTGGGTAGGAGGCTCTCAGGAGAGAGCCCTGCTGTGATGTTGCCAACTTAGCTACTTTGTCACTAGATTTAGCGACTTTTTGGTTTCTCTAGCGAGAAAATAAGTGTCAAAGTGATGGGTGACAAATCTAGCGACGTTCACTGCCGATTACAGTGACATTCAGAGAAAGAAGTCACCAGTTTGTATAGTCAAAAATGTTTTCAACATGAAATGAACTTACTCGGCCGCGTGCTAAATCTTGACACAGAGCCAGACCAGAACCCAGTGGTTATTTCCAACTCACTGCAGGCAGGGGTATGACTCACACACACATTGCTTTGTGCTATCTACACTGAAGCTACTTTAGTATTGACATGAGCAATTGCGGTGATCAGAGCCTTCAAACTCTGTTTGCATTCCAGTCCTCATGTCAGCATTTCAAAAGCAGCAGCCTGGTTCTACCAGGCCCTCCTCCGGACCTGGAAGCTGTTCTCTGCGACCAGGTCCGTGGCGGCCACCGAGGGGGCAGATCTCCTCGCGGAGCCCCTGCTACACAACCCCCAGCTCCGTGTGCAGGTGGCGGAGTCCCCCGCGGTGTGCCAGAGGTTGGTCCTGGCGGAAGCTACCAGGGTCGGAGACCTTCTGGACTACGACCGGGGAGACTGGCTGGATCCCCTGACGCTCGCTCGGCGTATGGGGCTCTCCAGACCTTGTACTCCCCGGCGCGTACTACAGGAGGTGAAGGCCGCTTTGCCGCCCGCTGCTTGGGCCTACCTCGACCGGGTCCTGCGCGAGGGCACGCCCCGCCCACCCCCCACCCCGAGCCCTCCAGACCTTTTCATCGGGCCCCTGCCCCATGGACCCGACCGGCCCCCCCGCCCCTTCTCCGCCAGCCGGCTGCACGATCTGCAGCCGGTCCGTTTCCAAACCGCGCCAAGGAAGCAGCTCTACGCGCTCGTGCTCCACACCCTTCACTTCCTCACCCTCGTGTCCCGCCCCGACACCAAGTGGTGGGACCTCTTGCCACCTCTGGAGGGTGAGGAGCCCCGGTGGGCCAGCCTGTACTCCACCTTGGTCCCGAAGCCCGTCGGGGATATCAGTTGGCGGCTCCTCCATGGGGCCGTGACCATGGGCGTGTACTTGGCGCGGTTTACCCCTGTCCCAGACACCTGCCCCTTCTGCGGCGTGAGGGAGACCCTGGCGCACGTTTACATAGAGTGCGCCAGGCTGCAGCCCCTATACCGGCTCCTCACTAATCTCCTATTGCGTTTCTGGCTGCACTTTTCCCCCCACCTCCTTCTCCATGCACTCCCTATCCGTGGCCCCACGAAGTCGCGGGACCTCCTGGTCAACCTCCTCCTCGCCCTGGCAAAAATGGCCATCTACGTGACCAGGGAGAGGCGGTTGGCCAATGGAGACTCCTGCGACTGTGGGGCTTGTTTCCGATCCTTAGTCCGTTCACATCTCCGGGCGGAGTTCCTCTGGGCGGCGTCCGCTGGCTCCCTTGACGCCTTTGAGGAGCAGTGGGCGCTGTCCGGGGTTCTCTGCTCGGTGTCACCGTCAGGCTCCCTTCTTATGACCCTTTGACCGCACTCCTGTCCCTGTTCTTTTATTAGTTGTCCCCTGCAATTAGTGGGTTTCTGAGGCTCTGTGGCACCTCCCCTTAGGCTGGGGGGGGGGTTCCCACCCCATTTCCTGGAAACCCAATAGATACACAGTGACCTTGGGTTGCAGCACTGCCCCCTCCTACCCTGATCCTGGGGTACAGTCAGTGGAGATGCATGGCCCCTCATCTGCATTTATCCAATGGTGCAGTCCTATATTTCACCCCAACATCTGCTCTATTCTGCTGCCCACCCTGACTCCTGCCTTCAGTCACTCTGTGGTAGGTGTCAACATGATACAAACACATCACAGAGCTCAGATCTACCTGCTGCTAACATCTCCCACCTGGGTGTCTCCGCCTAGCAGCAAACACCTCCCTGATTCCAGGTTGATGGGGGGAGCTGGTTTGGGTTACATGGTGCACGGGGGGGGGGGGGCCAGACTGAGGGCTGAAACTCTGACCTCCATCTCCCCCATCCGTGTTTCGAGGTGCACAGATTCCAGGGGCCATGGCTGAGGGGCTCATTGTTTTCTTTGTTGCAGTTGCTCGGGGCTGCTCCCACCTTCCCTCCCTGATTCTGTTTTTCTTCTCCCTCCCCTCTTCTCTCTCTTTTTCCTTCTCCAGTCCCTTCTTTTACCCTGATTCTCTCTCCCCCTCCCTTCCTGCATTCTACTGCTCCCCCTTTTCATCCCGGTTTTCTCAATTTTCCCTCCTTCCACTCCTCACCTCAATCTCTCCCCACCTCTCATGAGCCCAGGCTGCCTGGAGCCCGTTCTCTGGGAGCGGGGACAAGGACTTTCCTAGTGTCCCGGGTGGGGTGGAGTCTCTGTGGGATGAACAATGTCGTGTCGACCTTCAGTTCCTTAGTATCAGAGGGGCAGCCGTGTTAGTCTGGTTCTGTAGAAGCAGCAAAGAATCCTGTGGCACCTTATAGACTAACAGACGTTTTGCAGCATGAGCTTTCGTGGGTGAGGGTCGCTTGCATCCGACGAAGTGGGTATTCACCCACAAAAGCTCATGCTGCAAAACGTCTGTTAGTCTATAAGGTGCCACAGGATTCTTTGCTGCTTCTTCAGTTCCTAAGCTACTTTCACTTTCCAGCGGACATTTTGTGCTGGGTGGTTGTTACAGCCACAAACCTTCCCTTCGCTCTCTGTCTGCATTGAAAACCATGTCAGAAACCCAAACCCTGGGACTGCCAGTTCTGGGGGCTCCAGCGCAGGGCAGGGGCGCGGGAGAGGGATGGGGATAGTGCTGCTGCTGGCAACGCAGAGAGGGGGAGGGGGATTAACTGCGCCAACAGCAGAACCCCGCCCGGTGCAGGAAGCGCTGCGGCAGCGCGGCCCCGCCAGGCACTGCGGTGTTTCCAGTGCGCACAAGCCCCAGGGGAGAAACAAACTCTCCGAGCAGGGAGGGGGAGGAACCGAGTCGCGGGGCGGGGCGGATCGGGAGCGGAGAATGGGCGGGTGGCTCCTCATTATTTATAAAGGCCTCTCAGGACCGGCTGCCGCACTAAGGGGTGTGACCGGGTAACTCCCGAGCGGGCGCTTTTCTCTGCGCTCCTTCCTCCCGGCTCCCCGGGGCGCTCGGTGCTCCCAGGCTGCTGGTGCACGCGGCGCCCATGGGCCCTAGACATCGCTGCAGGGACATTCGCTCTCCATGGACCTGACTGACCGCCACAGGCTGCGGCTGCTGCTTTCCCCGGCCCCGCTGCAGGGTAATAAACCCCTGGAGCTCCGAGATCCGGGGCAGGGTCTGACTCTGACAGCGGGGGTTGGGGGATCTGGGGGAGACCTGCTGATAGGGGCTGGGGCAGGGCTGGAATGTTCATAGAGTGTTTCACGGAAGCCCCCCCCTCTCCCCCCATGCTATGAAAACTCCGGGGGGCTTGAAAATATTTACCGGAGCTCCGCTGCTGGGCTGGGGCGATGGTGTCTCTAAATCTCATGCATCCCTGGTGATAATGGTTTTTGGGGTGGAGGTTATGTAATTTCCATGAGCTGCATCATTGATTTCCATCCCTGTTGGTTAGCCAGAGACAATACCTTGAAATGGCCCCTGATTTTTGGGACCGGGTGGAATGACAGGCCCTGTGCGAGCCAGGCTGGATGTTTTCAACTTTCAAAATGAACTTACTCCGGCCGCCTGCCAAATCTTGACACAGAGCCAGAGGAGAACTCTCCCAGTGGTTAGTGCAGGCTCAGTGCAGGCAGTGGTATCAGTCACACACACATTGCATTGTGCAGTCCAGGCTGAAGCTACTTTAGCATTGACATAAGCAACTGCAGCGGTCAGAGCATTCAAACCCTGGTTACACACCAGTGCTCATGTCAACAGTTCACAAGCACCAGCCTGGTTACGCAATGAGGTGCAGCACTGCCCCCCTCCACCTGCTCTGATTCTCGGGCAGTCACTGTGAGGGTCACTGCCCCCCCACCTGCCATGATCCTGGGGTACAGTCAGTGGAGGTGCATGCCCCCCCCATCTGCATTTACCCCATGGTGCAGTCACTGTGGGGTGCCTTACCCCTCACCTCACTGATCCTGGGGGGCAATCAGTGTTCCTATATTTCACCCCAACCTCTGCCCTATTCTGATTCCTCGTGTCCCGGGTGGTGGTGGGTGGGTAGGAGGCTCTCAGGAGAGAACCCTACTGTGATGTTGCCAACTTAGCTACTTTGTCACTAGATTTAGCAACTTTTTGGTTTCTCTAGTGAGAAAATAAGTGTCAAAGTGATGGGTGACAAATCTAGCGACTTTCACTGCCAATTACAGTGACATTCAGAGAAAGAAGTCACCAGTTTGTATAGTCAAAAATGTTTTCAACATGAAATGAACTTACTCGGCCGCGTGCTAAATCTTGACACAGAGCCAGACCAGAACCCAATGGTTATTTCCAACTCACTGCAGGCAGGGGTATGACTCACACACACATTGCTTTGTGCAATCTACACTGAAGCTACTTTAGTATTGACATGAGCAATTGCGGTGATCAGAGCCTTCAAACTCTGTTTGCATTCCAGTCCTCATGTCAGCATTTGAAAACCACCAGCCTGGTTACACAGTGACCTTGGGTTGCAGCACTGCCCCCACCTGCCCTGATCCTGGGGTACAGTCAGTGGAGATGCATGGCCCCCCATCTGCATTTATCCAATGGTGCAGTCCTATATTTCACCCCAACATCTGCTCTATTCTGCTGCCCACCCTGACTCCTGCCTTCAGTCACTCTGTGGTAGGTGTCAACATGATACAAACACATCACAGAGCTCAGATCTACCTGCTGCTAACATCTCCCACCTGGGTGTCTCGGCCTAGCAGCAAACACCTCCCTGATTCCAGGTTGATGGGGGGAGCTGGTTTGGGTTACATGGTGCACAGAGGGGGGGCAGATTGAGGGCTGAAACTCTGACCTCCATCCCCCCCATCCGTGTTTCGAGGTGCACAGATTCCAGGGGCCATGACTGAGGGGCTCATTGTTTTCTTTGTTGCAGTAGCTGGGGGCTGCTCCCACCTTCCCTCCCTGATTCTGTTTTTCTTCTCCCTCCCCTCCTCTCTCTTTTTCCTTCTCCAGTCCCTTCTTTTACCCTGATTCTCTCTCCCCCTCCCTTCCTGCATTCTACTGCTTCCCCTTTTCATCCCCTGCTTTTCTCAATTCTCCCTCCTTCCACTCCTCACCTCAATCTCTCCCCACCTCTCATGAGCCCAGGCTGCCTGGAGCCCGTTCTCTGGGAGTGGGGACAAGGACTTTCCTAGTGTCCCGGGTGGGGTGGAGTCTCTCCGGGGTGAAGAATGTCGTGTCGACCTTCAGTTCCTAAGTAACTTTCACTTGCCAAATATGACATTTTGTGCTGGGCGGTTGTTACAGCCGGAAACCTTCCCTTCGCTCTCTGTCTGCATTGAAAACCGTGTAAGAACCCCAAACCCTGGGACTGCCCGTTCTGGGGGCTCCAGCGCAGGGCAGGGGCGCGGGAGCGGAACGGGGGTATCGGTGCTGCTACCAGTGCGGACAGAGACTGATTCGTCCCTCCACATCGGCACGCTTCCCGGGGGAAGGTGCATTAACTGCGCCAACCGCAAAACCGCGCCCGGTGCAGGACGTGCCGCAGCAGCGCAGCCCTGGGGAGGGGGAGTCGCGGGGCTGAGCGGATCGGAGGCGGGGGAGCGCAGAATGGGCGGGTGTCTCCTCATTACTTATAAAGGCCTCTCAGGACCGGCTACCGCACTAAAGCAGCGTGACCGGATAACTCCCCAGCTCTGGCGCGGGCGCTTTTCTCTGCGCTCCTTCCTCCCGGCTCCCCGGGTGCGGGGGGCGCTCGGTGCTCGCAGGCTGCTGGCGCACGCGGCGCCCATGGGCTGAGACATCACCGCTGGGACATTCGCTCTCCATGGACCTGACTGACCCCACAGGCTGCGGCTGCTTCCCCGGCCCCGCTGCAAGGTGATAAATTCCTGGAGCTCTGAGATCTGGTGCAGGGTCTGACTCTGACAGCGGGGGCTTGGGGGATCTGGGGGAGACCTGCTGATAGGGGCTGGGGCAGGGCTGGAATGTTCAGAGAGTATTTCCCGGAGCCCCTCCCCCCCATGCTATGAAAACTCCGTGGGGGTGTGTGTGTGTGGGGGGGGGGGGGGTGTAAAAATATTTACAGGAGCTCCGCCGCTGGGCTGGGGTTATGGTGTCTGTAAATCCCATGCGTCTCTGGTGATGGTTTTTGGGGTGTAGATTATGCAATTTCCATCCATCCCCACTGATAATAGCTCTGAGGGAGCTCTTGCAAACCATTGCAATGAACAGCTGGAGCCCACAAGCACCCAACCCACAAATCACCCTGTTTCTTCCAACCTTGGATATCAGCTCATCAGGGGAAGCTGCCAAGGCTGGAGGATCCGGGGTTGGGATCCCCTGCAGCTGCCTGGGATGGACACTGCAGCCTTTGAAGAAACCGATGATAGCCAGAGGGGCACTGATCACAGCCCAGTGCCCACAGGACACAGCCAGGCCGGCTCCAGGCACCAGCCCAGCAAGCTGGTTCTTGGGGCGGCCAACGGTCAAAAAAGCAAACAGGATGTTAGGAATCATTAAAAAGGGGATGGAGAATAAGACTGAGAATATATTATTGCCCTTATATAAATCCATGGTATGCCTACATCTCGAATACTGTGTACAGATGTGGTCTCCTCACCTCAAAAAAGATATTCTAGCACTAGAAAAGGTTCAGAAAAGGGCAAGTAAAATGATTAGGGGTTTGGAGAGGGTCCCATATGAGGAAAGATTAAAGAGGCTAGGACTCTTCAGCTTGGAAAAGAGGAGACTAAGGGGGGATATGATAGAGGTATATAAAAGCATGAGTGATGTTGAGAAAGTGGATAAGGAAAAGTTATTTACTTATTCCCATAATACAAGAACTAGGGGTCACCAAATGACATTAATAGGCAGCAGGTTTAAAACAAATACAAGGAAGTTCTTCTTCACACAGCGCACAGTCAACTTGTGGAACTCCTTACCTGAGGAGGTTGTGAAGGCTAGGACTATAACAATGTTTAAAAGGGAACTGGATAAATTCATGGTGGCTAAGTCCATAAATGGCTATTAGCCAGGATGGGTAAGGAATGGTGTCCTTAGCCTCTGTTCATCAGAGGATGGAGATGGATGGCAGGAGAGAGATCACTTGATCATTGCCTGTTAGGTTCACTCCCTCTGAGGCACCTGGCATTGGCCATTGTCGGTAGACAGATACTGGGTTAGATGGACCTTTGGTCTGACCCGGTACGGCCATTCTTATGTTCTTATGTTATGTTCTTATGAAACACAACCACTCATGGAATGAATTTGCAATCTTGCCCATCACCATCGTGACTCCAGCAGGTAAGTTCCAGCCTCTGTTCTCCCCCCCGTAGGGCCTGGCCAGCTGCTCTTATCCTTGTATGTCCATGAGAAGTGGGGAAGGGTTTATGCCACTGAGGGTGAGGCCTCCTTTCACACTGAGCTGTCCCTTTGAGGCTCCCTGCCCTGCTGTGGTGGGAGAGAGCAGAGTCCCTGGGCACAGAGCCCTGTGCGACAGACACCAGTGAGCAGGGTTGGATACCTGCTCTCCTTCTGCTTTCCTCATTTCCCCAAGGTTTTCATGCTGTGCTATGCGGGCCCAGGCCAGCCCTGGAAATGGGCCAATCAATGGCACTGAATTTGAACACAGGTGAGTTCCTCCTTCCCAGATGCTGATGCCAGGGCTTCTGTGCTGCTGCCGTGCAGGGGCGACCGGGGGGATCCCTTGCCGCTTGGACTGCAATGAAGATGGAGGCGTGAAAGGGCTGTCCCAAGCCCAGGGAGAGCGTGGGTCGGGACCTGGGATAAAAGCCCCTGTTCAGTCCATGGTTTTTGGTGTGCAGCAGAGTTATGAATGTAAGTTCCCAGGCTCGGCTTTGAAAGGTGTCGTGCAGGTTTCTTTCCAGCACAAGGACGGAAAGATCAAAAACAGAGTGATCACTGTGTGACAAGTGCTTGTCCCTGGGTGACAGGGTGTTTTTGTCTGTTATCGTTCCATCGAATAAAAGCTATGACCTCACCAGCCTTGTCTCTCTTATGTCCTGGGACCGACACGGCTACAACGTCACTGCAAACAACCCAGGATCTATCTCTTTTGGCCCAATGAATATTTAATTAATTATACAAAATGGCAGAGCTCCGACAGGAGAGACTGAGTAAACTGGACTCCAACTCAGGCAGCGCAGGGATGTGGAGCTGGGTCCCCTACATCACAGGTGGGTTCCAGAACCACCAGGCCATGCTGGGGCTCGTGCCACTTTCAGAATGGAACCAAAGTGCAATTTTTCACCAAATGGAATAATTGTTGTTTTTCCAGCCAGGCCAGGGGAACATACAGGCCGGCTTTGTCCTCCACTGATATTTGTAGCCTGGCTCTTACTCCCCACTGCGTTCGCTGTTCTCCTGCAGAACCATTTGACTCCCTCCCCGGCCCATTCATCCTGTTCTGGCAGGAACCGTTCTAGAGGCTGCGCCAATGCAGCAGCTTCAGGGACTACAGCAGGACACTGACAGCAAGGGACAACTCAGGAGTTACCCTGTTTGAGTGGACGGAGTTACACTAGGGTAAGTGAGAGCAGAAGGGGGCCCGATGGCAGTGTAAATTCGGGACTCATGCCAGGGCTCCATGCGCTGCATCACTCTGGACTGTCTCACCCATGGGACTGAGAAACTTGACTTAGGGTGGCTGAAGCCAGGAACTCCTGGTTCAGGGCCATGCACAACAAGGACAAGGCAGAGCGCCAGTGTCAGCGAGAAGGTGCGCTATCTGGAGCAGCCGAACACTATGCTGCACACAGAGCTGGGCCAGGCATGTGCTGTGCACCTCAGCCAGGAGCTGTGTAAACTGTGGTGCTAGCTGGACCTGCTGGGCAAGGAGTGGGACCATACTATGGTGGAGCAGACAACCTGGTCATGCTCAAGGAAATGTGATGGGGAGGAGTGTAGAGGCATCAGGTGTAGGCGTGCCAGGGGAATGGGGTGCGGGGATGTGGGAGGGGCTGCAAAGACGTTGGGTAGTGTTGTGGGAGGGAATGGCTGCAGGGGAGAGAGGGTTACTCACCTTGTGCAGTAACTGAGGTTCTTCGAGATGTGTCCCTGGGGGCACTCCACTTTAGATAATTGCATGCCCTGCGCCTCTGGTCAGAGAATTTTGACAGCAGCACCTGGCTGGGCTGCACACACTCTCCCCACCTCGCACCTGTGGCAGTGATGAACTGTGCAGCTGCTCCCCACCTCTGTTCCTTCTCAACTGCCTTTGGCCCTAGTTGGAGCTCTGGCAGTGTGGTTCACTCGCTTTACCTTAGATTTAGCATAGTTAGATTAGTCTTTTTTTATAGCATAGTTACATTAGTTTGGTAAGACCAGGGGTTCTCAAACTGGGGGTCAGGACCCCTCAGGAAGTTGAGAGGTTATTACATGGGGGGGGGGGGGGGCATGAGCTGTCAGCCTCCACCCCAAACCCTGTTTTGCATCTGGCATTTATAATGGTGCTAAATATATTTAAAAAGTGTTTTTAATTTATAAGGGGGGGTCACACTCAGAGGCTTGCTGTGTGAAAGTGTCACCAGTAAAAAAGTTTGAGAACCCCTAGGTAAGACCCTTCCTTTTTTTCTTCCTGTTTTTTTTTTTTGTAACTAAAAGACTAGTCTAACCATGGTAAATCTGAAGTAAAGGGAGCGAAGGCACTGCCAGAGCTCCGACTTGAACCAGTTGAGAACAAACTGATGGGGGTGCACAGCACAGGTCAGCTGTTGCAAAAAGCACAACCCGGCTGGGGACTGCTGTCAGCATTCTCCAACTAGAGGCCCAGGCGTGCACAATCACCTGAAGTGGAGCACCCCCAGGGATATGCATTTAGGCTGACCAGACAGCAAGTATCAAAAGTTGGGACAGGGTGGGAGGGTAATAGGTGCCTGTGGGAGAAAGACCCCAAAATCCGCAGTGTCCCTATAAAATCATAAAAAGCAGCAAAGAGTCCTGTGGCACCGCTGACCTGTGCTGTGCTGAGCTTGTGTTTGTCAGTCTGTTAGTTTGTTTGGTTGTTTGAGGGACCGTGTGCTCTGGCTGGCAGTTGGAGGCAGGTTTGAAAGCTCGAAGCCTCTGGTAATTGGCTGAGCCTTAATCAGTGGGCGGGGCATTCACTCAGGCCAGGGCTTTATAAAGCCTCGTACAAGCGACCAGGGGCTGCTAACAGGGAGTTTCGCAAGGGAGTTTAGACGGGGAGTGTGAAGGGAGTGGGAGCCCCTCGCCAGCCCTAACCCCTCCCCTGTGGCTCCCCTCTAAAACCTAGAAAGCAAACCACATTCCAAAACTACTTTCCGTAAACCACCCTATCACTAACTAGGAGACAATGCAGGCAGAAGCCCAGCAGCAGAGTGGGGGCTATCCAGTTTATTGCACTGGCTGTCGCATGTATGATTACCTGCCCTGTGGGCGGGTGGCGTATGTGTGCGGTCGGTGCAAGGAGCTCCTGGCCCTCAGAGACCATGTACGGACTTTGGAGGCCAGGGTGGCGGAACTGGAGGAGCTGAGAGAGGCAGAGAGGTATGTTGATGAGGCTTTCCGGGACACTGTAGAATTGTCCCACCTCTGCTTAGACAGCTCCTGTGCTGTTGAGGAGGAAGAAGGGCCCAGGGAAGTAGAGCAGTCAATGGGAGCAGAGGGAAACCTTCCCGTAGTTGGGACCCTCCTTCCAGATGGTGCTGGGGTTGCCTCTGGCACTGAGGTTGCCTCTCCGGGGGAGGGAACTCCAGTTTCTAGGAAAAGGCAGGTGTTAGTAATGGGAGATTCGATTATTAGAAATGTAGATAGCTGGGTCTGTGATAACTCCACCAGAGAGGTCCTTTGGGGCCATCTGCCTGTCCCAAGTCAGGGTAAAGGAGGAGGGTTGGGCGTGGGGCTAGCAACTCCACCCTGTAAAAATCAGCTTGCTACAGAAACGCCAACAATAGAGTTAACAGAGACTTTTAGCCTGGAAAAAGAAGGGTCTTCAACTCGAAGACGCATGACGCTGGGTGGTGAAAGCCGCGAGGAAGCCACTAAGCCGATCACCCTTCTTACAACCAGGAGGATTACCATCAGCACATGGAACGTGAGGACCATGTACGAGTCAGGAAAGACGGCGCAGGTTGCAGCAGAGATGAGGAACAACAACCTGACCCTACTAGGCATTAGCGAGACAAGATGGACGCAAGCTGGACAGAGACGACTGTTGACAGGAGAGCTGTTGCTGTATTCAGGACATGAAGAGAGCGACGCACCCCACACACAGGGAGTAGGCTTCATGTTGTCCAAGCAGGCACAGAGAGCACTGATTGGTTGGGAGGCACATGGTCCCAGGATCATCACAGCATCCTTCAGAACTAAAATGAAGAGGATTAAGATGAATGTTGTTCAGTGCTACGCCCCAACCAATGACAGTGAAGAGGAGGACAAAGACTACTTTTACAACAGACTCCAGGAAATATTAGAGACTCTCCCAGACAAAGACATTACCATCCTTATGGGAGACTTTAATGCCAAAATTGGACCTGATAACACAGGATACGAACAAGTCATGGGGACCCACGCTCTGGGAGAGATGAGTGAGAATGGAGAGAGATTTGTGGATCTGTGTGCACTTAACAACCTGGTCATAGGAGGCAGCATCTTTCCTCACAAGCGGATCCACAAGAGTACCTGGGTATCGCCAGCAGGCACGACAGAAAACCAGATCGACCATGTCTGCATTAGCAAGAAGTTCAGAAGATCCTTGCAGGACGTTAGAGTTAGAAGAGGAGCAGACGTGGCGTCCGACCATCACTTAGTGGTGGCCAGATTGAAGCTGAAGCTGAAGAAGAACTGGATAGACGCGTCAGACAGAAGAGCGAAGTACAACGTCAACCTTCTGAAGGACCATAAGACCAAGGAAGATTTTGGATTGACGCTGAAGAATAAGTTTTCAGTACTACAGGATCGGTCTGAGGAAGAGGAAGACAGTGTACTCAACAGATGGCAGAAAGTGAGACACACACTTAGGTCAGCATGCCAGGAAGTGCTTGGAATTAAGAAACAC
>RQSS01040175.1:0-11493 GCA_003846335.1 Cuora mccordi
GCAGGTGGTACTGCAGCCGCCAGCCCCATCAGGATCCGCCCAGTGGCAGCAGGTGGTACAGCAGCCGCCAGCCCCATCAGGATCCCCCCAGTGGCATCAGGCGGTACTGCAGCCTCCAGCTGTAGTTGGATGTTGGGGTGAGGGATGATCTGTTCTGTGGGTTACCTGCCATGTGCTGTTTCGCAGGCTGGGGGACTGCACCAGGCAGGGAAATGTACAGCCGAGTGTATCGTCCCTGCTGGGCTCCACATCCCCCAGGTCCCCTGGGTGCTGCGAGACAGGGAGCCTGGGCCCTGGCTTGTCCTGAACGTCACCTCCAGCGACCACGGAACCTACCGGTGTGGGTACAGCTCAGAGCTGCACGGGCGCCACCTCCGCTCACCCCCCCAGTGACCCAGTGCTACTGAGCGTGACTGGTACGGACCCCCCCCAGCCCCTGTTCTACATTATAGACAGTCCTCCCCCCCCTGCTGCCTCACTGCCCATTATACAGTACAGCCGCCCCTCCCCGCCCCCACCCTCTGCTGCCCCTAGTGCCCATTATACAGTACAGCCGCCCCTTCCCCACCGCTCTTCTGCTGCCCCCTAGTGCCCATTATACAGTACAGCCGCCCCTTCCCCAACCCCGCCCTCTGCTGCACCCTAGTGTCCTCTTCCCCACGCTGAGCGCTGTGGTTCCTCTGTTGACCCCTCTCTGTTGCTGCTCCCCTCAGATCCCCCTCCCCAACCAGTACTGAGCATGGATCCCCCATCCGGAGTGGTGAGTGAGGGGCTCCCCCTGCTGAGCACCTGTGCTGTCCCTGGGGACACCAGTGAGAGGAGGTTTCACTTCTACAAGGATGAGCTGAGATTGTCCCTGGGGACATTGGTTCTGAGATCAGCACCATGGAGCCCGGCACTAACTGCTCAGCATCCTATGGGCCGGTCCCAACAGCAATGGAGAATTCACCTGCAGGTACGAGGAGAACATGAGTGGGAGATGGATCCCGTCCACCAGAAGCCAGGCTCTGACTGTCACCGGGAACATCACAGTGACAGGTGAACTCATAGTCTCCAGCCCTATCTCACATAATCCAGCCCCTCTATATCTGGCTTCCTGGATAGTGGCATGTCTGGATCCCAGTACCCCTCATGGGAAAGAGTCAGAGAGTTCAAGGCCAGACAGGACCCTGGGATTGTGTAATCTGATCTGCTGTGTAACACAGGCCACCACCTTTGTGGGATAGGCAGAGAGGGAAGGAGACTGACTGGGGGCTGGAGAGGTGCAGTTGAACCCTACCAAATCAAGCAGCGGGAGTCATCTCCAGCTGGCCGTATCTTGGAGAGATCCCAATGTGCCTGAAATTTCAGGAGCAATTCCCCCCTGTCCACAGTCCAGTGCGTCACTTTCCCGTTGGCCATAGACCTTGCAATTAGAGGCTCCTTCTTCATCATCAACGCCCTCATCTTCTTCATCACCCACCGCTGCCTCTAGAGTGAAGGCAAATGTCCCACTCAAGGCTGGCTGCCATGCCATTGATTTTCAAGTGCCTGGTGCTTTATGGCGAGAGCCAAGAGGTAGGAAAGGAGGGGACGTATTAGCTGGAAGAGGAGGAGAAAGACCTGGGTGCATTGGTTGACCACAGGATGACTATGAGCCACCAATGTGATGTGGCCATGAAAAAGGCCAATGCAGTCCTAGGATGTATCAGGAAAGGAATTTCCAGTAGAGACAGGGAGGTGTTTGGACCGTTACACAAGGCACTGGTGAGACCTCATCTATAATACTGTGTCGCTCAGGTTTAAGAAAGATGAATTAAAACTGGAACAGGTGCAGAGAAGAGCTATTAGGATCATCTAAGGAATGGAAAACCTGCCTTATGGGAGGAGACTCAAAGAGCTTGGCTTCTTTAGCGTAACCAAAAGACGGCTGAGGGGAGATAGGATTGTTTTCTATAAATTCATCAGAGGGATAAATACCAGAGAGGGAGAGGAGTTATTTCAAGTAAGTATCAATGTCGACACAAGAACAAATGTATCTAAACTGGCCATCAACAAGTTTAGGCTTGAAATTAGGTGAAGGTTTCTAAAGATCAGAGGAGTGAAGTTCTGGAACAGCCTCCCAAGGGGAGCAGTGGGGGCAAAAAACCTAACTGGCTTGAAGACTGAGCTGGATAAGTGTATGGAGGGGAAGGTATGATGGGGCCGCCTACAATGGCATGTGGCCGATCTGCGACTGCCAGCAGCAAATATCTCCAATGGCCGCAGACAGGACACAGGATGGGGAGGGCTCTGAGTTACTAGAGACAATTCTTTCCCAGGTGTCTGGCTGCTGGGTCTTGCCCACATGCTCAGGGCCTAACTCGTCACCCGATTTGGGGTTGGGAAGGAATTTCCACCCAGGTTAGATTACCAGAGGCCCTGGGGATTATTCACCTTTTTCTGCAGAGTGGGGCATGGGTTTTAACTAGTGTAAATGGGGGATTCTCTGTAATGTGAAGTGTTGAAACTATGATTTGAGGACATCAGTAATTCAGCCAGAGGTGCGGGGTCTATTACAGGAGTGGGTGGGTGCGGTTCTGTGGCCTGCGAGGTGCAGGAGGTCAGACTAGACGGTCATGATGGTCCCTTCTGACCTTAAAGTCTATGAGTCTCTGAGCAGTGGAAGTTGCAGCTGGGGCTGTGCCCAGCGGGGTGGGGGCTGGAGGCAGAAGGGTCCTGCCCCAATGTGGAAGTGGGGTGCAGAGTAAAAATTGGAGGGGAGGGAGCTGGGATCTCAGCAGCAGAGCAGTGCGTGTGGCACATCCCAAAGGGAGATGGTGGGGGGGGGGACATTTCAGATGTCGCAGCATCAGACTCACAACTGGGTTGACGCCTTTTCAATGCTGTTCCCCGGGGAGCCCGGAGCCCAGAAAAAAAGACCTTGTTTTTCCCCAGGGTCTCCCCTTTGGCTCTTTGCATTTTGGATCTGTCTCTCCACAGGGGGTTTCCCTGCCACAGACCCCACAGCAGCTGCCTGGCCTGGTTGAACCTTCCATTCATTCTCCCCTTGATGTGATCATCCATCGCCCATGGGCAGCTCCCTCCGACTCCCCTAGATGGGAAGGATGTTCTTCATGAGCCGCTTCTCCCCAGGGCTCGATGTTTCCTTTGTTGTTGTTGTCCCAGCAACAGAACTGCACAGTTTGGGACAGAAAGAGTCATGCCTTTCTAATTGAAATTGAATTTATTCTCTGTCCTTGGAGAATGAATGTTAATGGACAGGGCCGGCTCTACAGTTTTCGCCGCCCCAAGCAGCGCGTCGAATTGCTGCCGCGGTCGGCGGGGGCAGTTCCTGTGCCCTTAGGGCGGCAGGCGTGTTTCTGCGGCTGTGGCAATTCGGCGGCAGCTTCTATGTTTAGCTGAAGCCGCCGCGAACAGCTAAACATAGAAGCTGCCGCCGAATTGCCGCTAACGCAAAAACGTGCCTGCCGCCCTAAGGGCACATGGACTGCCCCCGCCATCTGCGGTGGCAATTCGGCACGCTGCTTGGGGTCAAAACAACAGGGACTGCCGCCCCTTGCAGATTGCCGCCCCAAGCACCAGCTTGGAATGCTGGTGCCTGGAGCCGACCCTGTTAATGGAACAGCAAATGCAGCGAAAGCAAGAGACAGTGATAAAGGTTAAGAATAGTAGGAAGTGTGTGTTTGTGTGTGTGTGTGTGTCTGTCCCTGTTGCCCCCTGCTGGAGGAGATGGGCTCTGCTATGTGTGTGTGTGTGTGTCCCTGCTGCTCCCGATGGAGGGGATGGGACCTGGTCCGTGTGTGTGTATCCATGTCCCTGCTGCCTCCTGCTGATGGGGATGGGCCCCGCTTCGTGTGTGTATGAGGGCAGCTGGATGGTCGGCCACAGGAGGAGACGCCCAGGCTGGGGTGTCTGAGCCCTGATTGTTAAAGGGCCCCTGATTTGGATTTCTGGGTTCTCTCCCAGTCCCTCAGCAAATGGCTCCCCATATGTGCCGGGGCAGCCCCTCACGGCACAGCATCCCCTCTGTTCCCTATGGTCCATTCCTCTTCCCCAGTGCTCAGGGCGTCGCAGAGGAGGGGAAGGTCAGGAGTGTGTACACATCGGAGCCCTGGGGAGGGAAGAGACAGAGTGAATGGGGCAGTGGGGGAGCCAGGGAGGGGAGAGGTGAATTCACATCTCCCCCCAAGGGGCGCTAATGAAATATCAAACCAGCCCCTCAACCTGATCCCGATCATTAACCATCCCCTGGTGCTTCCCCCCCCCATGCGTCACATTGTGAACCCTGGTGTCCCACCCGCAGCCTTTCTCTTATTCCATTCTGTCCTGCTCTGCTGTGTACGGGATGTTGGATTCTCCTGCGCTGTGTGTCACCCCCTGCTTTGCGGCTGTTCCACAATTGCCATCAGTTTCTAACACCCCTTTCTGCCCCAATCTCCGCAGCAAGGGGAGTTAATGAGACACAGAATGGCCTCCCCCACTCATTGATGTTCCCTCGGAACTCCTCCCACTAGCTGGGGATGGAACCCAGGTGTCCTGAGCACATCCCCAAATCAGCTGATCCATCCTGCCTCTCTGATCCCTACCTGCAGTGTTTATTGGATATGGGGTTCTCCTTCACTTCCTGTCCCAAAGTGCTGCTCAATGTGACTATGGTGAGGGTGGAATAGAAGGGAACTGATGGAGCTGTGGAATTTTGCACATTTTAGCCCCCATGGTTATGACCCCAGCAGGAATGGCAGGTTGATGGAGCTAATGTGTGGTTCAGTTTCTCTCACTCCCCCCCTGCCCCCTGACTATTGTATCTGCAAGGAATTTGCAGGCTCAAGGAGGCTCTGGAGTGTGGACGTGTTTGAAACTCTGTTGTGAAGAGATCCCTGTTACCTCTTCCGGTAGCTCCACTCCGACACTGCTGGGTTTCAATTCCTTGTAGCACCTCCTGGAGTCCAGTTCCCCATCGCCTCCCCCGGGCTCAGATCCCGTCAGATATTGCGAAGGCTCCGGAACTAAACCGCAGATAGACAGAGCGTGGTGAGACAACTGCCTGGCCGGGGGCGTGGGGGCACAGATTTCATTGGTTCACTTTTGGTTAACTGACTAAACATAGATCCACGAAGTTAGGAGACCATTGAAGTTTTTGAAATCTTTTCCCTCATTCCCTAAACTTAACCCGAACCCAGGACTTCCACATTAACTCTAATACTGAAATTTAGTCTTGTCAGCTTTTCTTAACATTAATCGTAGCAGTTGGCTCTAATTTCTAATCTTATTCTTAGCACTAAATGTAACAGCTGCTCCTTTCCGTAGGGAATTTTATCCTAACACATTTCCAACTAACCGTAACCCTTTGATCAAACATTAACCTTTATCATAATCATACAAGCTAACCTAAACCCCACTGCTGCTATCTATATGTAGTCCTATCACCTGAGTTTAACACTAGCCTCTAACCTTTACCCTAACCATAACCTCATCCTCAAGCACACTTCTGTGAGCTGTTTTCAGGTAAACCTGCAGCTTTGGGGCAGGTAATTCAGACCCTGGGTCTTTGTTGGCGCAGATGGGAGTGTCTGGCTCAGCAAGACAGGGTGCTGGACTCCTGAGCTGGCAGGGAAACAGGAGCAGAGTTAGTCTTGGCACATCAGTTGGAAGCTCCCAAGGGGGTTTCTGTGATCCAACCCGTCACAGGGATGTTTTTCTAAAAGCTCTGCTCTAGGGGTTATTTGACGGAAGTTCTCTGGCCTGTTATGCAGGGGGTCAGATTAGATTATCAGGGGTCTCTTCCAGTCTTGGAACTGATGAATCTATGAACCTAAACTGAAGATCTAAATCTAATTGTAACCCTAAAATCCAATATTAACCTTTATCCTAACAATAAAACCTAATCTTAACCCTAACATCTAACCCTAGTCTTCATTCCTGACTTTAATCCTAACTCCTAGCCTTTATTATACCCATAGCCTTAACCCTGTCCATAACCTTTCCCCCAACCTTAATCATAACCCCTAACAAGCCTAATACCTAGTCTTACCCTTACAGCCTAACACTTGATCTGAACCCAGACCATATCCCCTATTCCTGTAAATCATTGAAAACTATTTTTAGTCATAACAAATTGCTTGAGACCCTCTTTAGAAAAAAACATACTCCAGGGGTTGTGGAATTGTCATTTAAGTTGGGAGACAAAGGTTCAATTCCTGACTCTACAATGGAGTTCCTGTGGGACCTTGGGTGAGTCATGTCCTTGCTTTGTGCCTCAGTTTCCCAACTATAAAATGAGGGATAAAAGGGCCTATTTTTGATTGCATAAAATGTTGCAGAAAACTCCTAAGAGACCCCCCCCACCCTTCCACTGGAATGCACAGGTTACAGCCCATTGATTGGCAACGTATATTCATTGTTATTTTCACTAATACACGCTTGATAGAGTGTACAGGTTTTCATTGACCTGCCCCCAAGTGGTTCTCATTTTGAGGTACAGAACATCGTTTGACGTCAGTGTTTACATTGGTTCCCCATAGACTCACTAGTGAAGTCTTGGGAGCTGCTCATGGCATTACAATATTACGGTGAACAAGAGAAGGTCCTTTTATTTTAGCAGGACTACGAGCATTTCTTATTACAGGTGCTTTGCCATTTCCACCACATGTTCACATGCTGATGACCCACCAGTCCTGTGCTGGAGGGAGCCCTAGACATTTCAGCAGGGGCTTGCCTGCTTCTTGTGAGCTGGGAATATTACAGGGGCTTGGTAGAGTCTTCTGCTCCCACGCCGATCCCATTCCCCATCCTAGTCTCTCCTTTGCTGGAGCTGGTGAGGGGTCCGGAAGCCCCACAGGGGCAGCTAACTCAGCTCTGAGAATGTCACTCAACACCACCCATGTGGCCACTTAAGGAACAACTCACCAGGGTGCAGAGAGGGAGACATGCAGGTTTTGGCTTAGTTTTGGGATTCAAGGGAGACTCAAATAACTAGAGCTCTGGGAGTGTCCGGTGCCTATAATTCCCTGACGTACCTCTCTTGTTCCTCCTGCAGTACCAGACGAGGGCAGCCAGAGCCATGCCCAGAACCACGAGGATACTACATGCCGGCAGCATGTTCCTAGGTTGGGCCCAGGCTGCTTGTGAGAGAAGAGAAAAGGGGACAAGGGACTGGTCAGGAACCAAAAGTGATGCTCTATCTATCGGAGCTGGGCAGACGCTCTCTGGATAGGGAAACTCACCTGTCTCTGTGATGTTCACGGTGATGTTCACGGCCCGGCTCCTGGGGGATGGGACCCACCTTCCACTCACATTCTCCTCGTACCCGCAGGTGAATTCCCCGGTGTTGTTGGGTCTGGCCCGGGGGATGCTGAGCACTGAGATGTTCACAGAGCTGGTGCTGGGCTCTGTGGTGCTGATCTCAGACTCAACGTCCCCAGGAACGAGCTCGTCTCCATCCTTGTAGAAGTGAAACCTCCGATCGCCAGTGTCACCGGGGGCCATGCAGGTGACGAGCAGGGGGAGCCCTTCTCTCACCGCTCCCGATTGGGGATTTACTCTCAGCACTGGCCGGGAAGGTGGATCTGAGGGGAGCCCAAGGGGGAGGAGTCAGCAGGGGCTTTGATAGTTAAATTCCCATCTCACCCACCTTCTCTAAAGTCCCACTGACCCATGGCAGTTTCCTCGGCCTTGAGGCCAGGCTGACTGAGGTATCTACAGTCAAAGAGATCAGCAAAGTGGAGCATTCTTGTTTTTGTCGTGTTGGTAGCTGATCATCCCAGTCAAGCTGCCTATGGAGGCCATATGGGGCAGATGTGTTGTAGACACTTGGGCACAAATGCTGGATTCATCAGGCAGCAATGTTGCTTGAAGTTAGGCTGCCATGTTGTTGGTATTTGAGTGGCCATGTTGTTGGCAGTTGGGCGTCCATATTGGACTGACATATTGACAGCAGATGGGCAGCCACATTGGTCCCAATCCTATTGGACGAGAGACTTCAAGGAAGATAAGTGAAGGAAAAATTCCACAGAATAGGAGAGAAATGCTGCCAGTTCGATGAGGAAAACTGAGTGACTAGATTAGAAAGTGAATCAAACTCAAACACAGCAGCAAAAGAACAAGACCAAGAGCAAATCCGCATCCATGACTGCAAGACAGACGAATAAAATATCCCTACACCCGAGGGGGAAACGTGTGAGAGTCAGCGCAGAGCTCACCTGTTACACTGATGGAGATGGGGCGGCTCTCCCAGGACTGGATACACCGGCTGGATGGGCATATCCAGTACAGGCAGGTGAAGGACCCAGCATCACCCAGCCCCGTGATGCTCAGGGTGTGGGTGTCACTGCTTCCAGACGAGAGGTTCCTTCCACCAGCCCTGGAGAGCTGGAATCCTGTAACTGGGTGAGCTCCATGGGGAGCCATGCACTGGAGGGTAACAGCTTCTCCAGGGAGATACACGGGGTGCCGAGGGCTCACAGACAGGGCCGGGGCTGCGGGACGGTCTGAAAAACACAGGTTCAATGGGAAACGTTGAATGAGAGAGTCTCATACGCATCCCCATGCCCTCTCCCCAAGCTCCGGAGAGGCCTCCCTGAGTCCCATTCCTAGGACAGGATGTTCTCCGGCCTACGAGAGATCAGACTAGCCTGAGCCTCTGGCCTGGAAATCGAAGAGTCTGTGAATCACCCAGTGTAAGTTTCTAGATTCACCCTCACGTCTCTGGTTACGGTTCAGCCGGCCACCTCTGAAAAGGGCTTCCCATGGCGCCGATCCCCTTAAGCCAGGGAGAAATGTTTTGGGGGGAGAGAGGGGCCTGGGACACCAGAATAATAGGCAGAGAGAGACAGCAATGACACCACATACGGGTGCAGTTGGATGTGTGTGTGGCTGTGAGAGATACGGACACTCAGAGCAGCAGCCATGGCATGTTTTGGGCATTGAGCATCATCGAAACATCAGGCTGGAAGGGACCCGAGAAGGCATCTCGTCCAGCCCCCTGTGCTGAGGCCGGGCCAAGTAAACCCAGACCAGCCCTGACAGGGTTTGTCCTGCCTGGTCTTGGAAACCTCCAGTGATGGAGATTCCACAACCGCCCTTGGAAGTGATTCCAGAGCTCAACTCCTCTTAGAGCTAGAAAGTTTGTCCTCATATGTAACCTCAATCTCCCTTGCTGCAGGTGAGGCCCATCACTCCTTGTCCTGCCTTCGGTGCACATGGAGAACCATCGATCCCTGTCCTCCGTAACAGCCCTTCACTTGTCTGAAGGTTGTTATCAGGTCTCCCCTCAGAGTAAAACATACCCAGGTTTTTTCACCTTTCCTCCTAGGTCAGGTTTGTTAAACCTTTGATTGTTCTTGTTCCTCTTCTCTGGATGCTCCCCATTTGTCCACATCTTTCCTAACGTGCGGTGCCCAGGTCTGGACACAGTTCTCCAGCTGGGGCCTCACCAGTGCCGAGTAGGATGGGACGATGACCTCCCGTGTCTCACCCACAACACGCCTGTTCATACGCTTCAGAATCATATTAGCCCTTTGTGCAGCTGCATCAGATTGATGACGCATATTCGACAGGCTACCCGCCGTCACCCCCGATCCTCCTCAGCAGTGCTGCCACCCAGCCGGTTGTTCTCCAGTTTGTGGTTGCGCATTTGATTTTTCCTTCCTAAGTGAAGTACTTTGCACTTGTCTTCATTGACTTTCATCTTGTTGAATTCAGACCAACTCTCCAATTTGTCAAGGTCATTTTGAATTTTACACCTGCCCTCCAAAGTGCTTGCAACCCCTCCCAGCTTGGTGTCATCTACAGATGTTACCAGCGTACTCGCTACGCCGTTATTGAAGTCATTAATGAAAATATTGAATGGTACCGGACCCAGGACCCACCCTGTGGGACCCCGCTAGATACGCCCTCCCGGTCTGACAGCAAAGCATTGACAGCCACTCTCTGAGTTTGCTCGTTCAACCAGGTGTGCAACCACCTTACAGTAATTTGATCTAGGCCACCTTTCCTCGCCTTGCTTGTGAGAATGGCACGTGGCCCTCTGTCAAAGGCCTGACTCAGATCGAGGTTCAACACGTCCCCAGTTTCCCCTCTATGCCCTAGGTCACTAGCGCTATCAAAGGAGGAAATGAGGTTGGTTTGGCGTGATTTGTTCTTGCTGGTTCTTTCTCATCACCCTATTATCCTCCAGGTGCTGGCAAACTGATTGTTTAATAATTTGCTCCAGTATCTTTCTAGGTATTGAAGCTGGGCCGGCTGGTCTATAATTCCCCAGATCTCCTTGTCCCCCTCTTTTAACAACAGGGACTATTTAGCTCTCTACAACGCTGCAGATCTGCAGAACCGTGCGTGTACCAGCTCTGTTTGTGTGGCAGTGAGACGTGGGCCCCGAGCAAGGCTGAAGAGCAGCGGATTGCTGGGTTTGAGTCTCACCCTCTTCCTCTGCTGGAAGGAAAACCGACAGATTCCAATGCCGTGTTTACCAAGGAATTGCTGGCGATCACGTGGTTGCCAAAAGTTTTGGCAGCCCAGTGAAATCACCAGTGATGGACACAGGAACTCCCCCGTCACTGACATCCGCATGGCGCTGCTCTGTCGGGGCAGGACATCTTGCCCAAGTTCCCTTCACCAGTACCTGAAGCTGTACACCCTACCGGTCCCCACGTCCACCACCTGTTCCCACCAGGCAGCCCCCATGTGGCTTGAGGTCCCCTTCCCAGATCCGCTCCCTGCTTTGGGTGGGGAATCTGTACCCTGAGGCTGATGGGAGCTGAACGGGTGAGGGTGATGTGTAGACAGGGTAGGAGGATTCAGGGAGAGGTGGGGGCCTGGCAAGGGGGCTGGACAATGCTGGGTGGAGGAGATGGCTCTTGCTTGGGTGGGGGGTCTGGAATAGTGACAGAGAGTCAGTGCAGCAGGGGATTCCCCATGGAGTGGGGGCGCAGGGAACAGGTGGTAGCGAGACCCCAGCATGGGAACATACATTAGACTCTCCTCCCATCTGCCGGCCCAGGACTGAGCTCCCCATCTATGAAATATCCTGTGATAAACCACCGGTAAATCACACTCCCCAGTAACCCAGTGGGAAGAGCCCCGACGCGCTGATAACCCATTGGAGGTGGCATCTCCTCGCCTGACACCTGCTGGGCAGAATATCATCACACCGGGGGGCTTGGCTTCCCAGCCCATGCCTGCCTTGAAGAAAAGGAAACTGCTCTCCTCCTCCCACCTCAATCTTTAATAACCTGCTCGCACAGCCACAGCCCCAGAGCAGGTGCTGACGGTACCATAGACAGAGATGGAGACGGGGTTACTCCTCCAGGATTGGCTCTGTCCTTTGGATTGCTGTACGAGGTACACACAGGTGTATGTTCCGGAGTCCTGCACCCCGAGCTGTGCCAGAGGGAAGCTGTGAACTCGCTGCCTGTGGCTGTCCATCGGGGACTGTGCCGCCTCGTCCTTCCACAGCTGGAATTGCACCACCCGGTCCGCTCCGGGCGCGGAGCAGGTAAGGCTCAGGGATTCCCC
>RQSS01040177.1:0-26627 GCA_003846335.1 Cuora mccordi
GGGTTACCTGCTGCAGTGCGGGCAGCCCCCCTGCCCCAGCTCACCTCGTCTCCGTCTCCACCTTGCTGGGCCTGAGCGCAAAGCCACCACACGGCTTCTCTTCCCTCCAAGGCTTCCTGCGTGCACAGCTGATTAGCAGGGGGAGGGGGGAAAGCGAGGCGGGGCATTCAGGGGAGGAGGCGGAGTGGAGGTGAGCTGGGGCCAGCCACCGGCTCACCTGCCCTCCCGCCACTGCCTGCCCGCTCACCTCCTCAGCCCCTCTACCCTGACCTTCTATTGTGTCCTACAGGAGGCCTGTGATATGCAGGGGGTCAGATTAGATGCTCTAATGGTCTCTTCCGGCCATAAAGTCGACTCATTTCTGAAAATCTGAGTGTAGCATTGGGAGCAGCATCTGATGTTTCCCTGTCTAGCCGGCTTGCTGCCTAGAACGAACGCTCCTGGAGTGGGGTGATCCCCAGGGAGTAGCTCAAACCTCCAAAGTGCCTGGCCAGGGGCAGGACATTGGCACAGCAAGGGAGGGGTGCGGCAGTGACATCACAAAGGCCTTTTGCAGGACCTCAGACTATTGGTCAAAGGTGGTGGGGAGGTGGTGACCTCACAGAGAGATGCTGACATCAACCAGGCAGGACAGGGGCGAGGGGCCAGGGAAACCTCAGAGACCCCTGTGGCTTTGCTTCAGCAAGTCTCCTTCTCCAGGTCTCTCTTTGAGGACTGAGAGAGTATTCGGGTTCACGGACGTGAGCGCCAGGAGGAACCTCTTTTGAGTTTTCTCCTTCCCTTGTAGTGATTTTACTAGAAAACAGCCGTCCCTGTTTAGAAGGTAAGAGCCTCCTGGAGGTTTGAAACCTGTTCAGTCTGATCCATCTGGTGAGAGTTGAATTCTGGGCATGGAAAACACGAGCTTAAGGAGGCAGAATTTTATTGCACACCTGGGATTTTGTCCCTTAGAATCACTAGGGTTTGTCCTTTTTGTTTCACCTTTTCCTCCATCCATCTCTCCCTCCTTTCTCTTCGTCTCTTCCTTCTTTTGTCCTTTCTCCTGTTCTCCTCCCAATACCAGGAGGGGGGGGTGTTGCGGGGGAGTGCTCTGCAGCTCCCACTGTGGGAGATCTACCCAAAAATGTGGGGCTGAAATAGTGCTCGGGCAGTGATCCCCACCAGTGACCTGGGCCATCCTTTGGCCTCTCTGGTGAGAACCTTCAGCCTCAGTCTCTACCCTGATTGGCTGAGCAGAGGGTTATTGACAGGGAGGAGACTCAGGTCCTTGTTGGTCTCTTTTAAGACCAAGGAAATAAATCAGAACCAGGTCTATGTTTGATGAATTTTGCTGCTTCTCTACATTAATGGTCTCTGAGCAGTTCATGATTCTCTCTAACGTTGCAGTTCTCCTCAAATACTTGCTGAATAATTCCTGTGCACTGTTGTTGGTCTGGAGCTCATCTGAGAGCACTTTATTCAGGTCATTCAATGTCTGAAATTCAAGATCCAGTGGTTAGTTTGAAAATCAGGGCTTTTGGGTCCTATTCCCAACTCTGCCACTGATTGGCCGTGTGACCTAAGACAAGTCAATTCTCCTTTCTCAGCCTTAGCTTCTCCCTCTTTCAAGTAGGGATAATAATGATCTGCTCCTACCTAGCTCAACACACTCACTCTTCCCCAACACACTCACTGTCTCTCCCCACATACAAACAGTCTCTACCCTGCCACGCACACCGCAGTTGAAAAGAAGCTGGTAATCTAGTAAGAGGCCCATGGAACGGTGGGATAGAGAAACCTGCATCATGTGATGCTGTACCAGCCCGTGAGGCATTGCAAACCCTTCCCAAAACACCCTGCAGCCAGTTGCACAGTGGGATAGTTACCCACAGTGCACTGCTCTCTCTTGCCATCCAAGATCTGCTAGCATGAATGTGCTCTGGGGACACAAGGGGCATAGGGAGGACATTCAATAGCTGTTTAGTTAAAACACTTTAACTAAAGCAGCAATGCCAGGAGGTTGGTGGCTCCTTTCTTTCCTCACCCTGGAGTAAACTAATCTTTATATTCCATTCTTGATGTTTCATGGAATAACAACAGACGACCAAAGAAAGACGTGGACAGGGCAGGTCTCAGGGGAGAGGCAGAGAGGTATGGGTGGTGGGCAGGGTGGGTTGCAGGGATGGGTCAGAGCAGTGGTGGCTGGTGGGCAGACCTTGTGGTAGGGGGTGGAGAGGCACAAGCAGCAGGCAGGAAGGCCTTGGGGGAGGAGAGGAACGAGCAACAGGTGGCTCAGCCGTCCTCAGCCAAAGAGGAAGAGCGGGGGTGGGAAGTGGCCAAACAGGAGCAAGGGGGGAGCACAGGTGGGGCCTTAGAGAGAGGAGAAGGGGGGGCAGTGCCATGGTCTGGGCACCAATGGGCCCCCCACTTCTAGGGAGCTTCCAGCACTCACACCCAGCCTCCCCAAATGCAAGAGCCATGGGCCACCTATTCTCTTCATCTTCACTAACCAAGCCCCTCCCCAAGCTATGTTGATGGGAGAAGCCCTCCTGTTGGCACAGCGCTATCTGCACCGGGATTAGGCTGATATAACTGCATTGCTTAGGGCGGTAATTTTTTTACACCCCTGAGTAATGTAGTTACACCAATCTCATTTTGTAGTGTAGACCTGTCCAAAGAACCTTGGGAGTAAAACTTCACCTGCTCCTCTGCTTTACTGAATCCAAACACCAGCAAAGCTTGTCAGGCCCAGATGGAGGTTGGCAGAGAGTCAGGTGTGTGCAGACATGATCCCTTCAGCAACTGTAGGCACCATGGCTTAGCTGGCTAAAACCACTGTTTTGTATACAGGAGATCCTGGGTTCAAGTTCCAGTGGTACCTTACTGAGTTGCTTTTGGGGGACCTGGTATTGGCTTCTGTCAGAAGACAAGATTCAGAGCTAGATGGACCTTCGGTCTAGCCTAGTGTGGTTTTTCTTATGGTTTAAATTACACTCACAGGCACTGAGGATAGAGTTACTGAAAGTTTGGGAGTTAGGAGCTGATAGGTCAGTGGTCCAGTCCCCTCTCAGACGACCTCCTCCCTCTGGGACAGGGGCAGGACTGAGCTCTCACACCAAATGTTCATTGTGGCTGCCAGAATCTGTGGGCAGCTCGTTTAGTTTATGCCGAGGGTTGAGTCCTATTTTGTGCACCGTGTCTGAGAATGAAAATCCTAAACCACCCTTTGAAATGACGAATGCAGCAGGACGTGTCATTGTCCCCGCCCCAAAGCAGACAGACCGATGGAGAAATGCCATGAGTCCAGGGTAATACTCCCCTGCGGTTTTACCATTTCCACTTGCTAAACTCCCTCCCAACCTTCTGGGCTCCTGGAGCAGGGGACTGAGCCTGAGCCGAGACGCGGACACTGCAACTTTACAGCCCAAGCCACATGACCCTGATTAACGTGACACGGGCCAGTCGTGGGTGTTTCATTGCACTGGAGACGTAGCCTAATGTTATGTCTGCACTGCGATTAACACACCCAGGGCACCTGTCGCAAAGCCCGGGTCAGCTGACTCAGGGTTATGGGGCTTGGGCTGCAAGACTATAAAATTACAGTGCAGACAGAGGGGCTTGAGCCCAACCTCTGAGACCCCACGAGGGGTGAGGGTTTCCGAACCCAGGCTTCAGTGTGAACACAAATATCTGCACCACAGTTTTTAGCCTCTCAGCTTTAGCTTCATGAGCCCACGTCAGATGGCCCAGGCCAGCCACGCTGCCATCTTTATCCCAGGAGAGATGGACTCTAAGGGTATGTCTCCATTGCAATGTCAGCCCAGGTGTGGCACGCTGTGCTCAAAGCAGCACCCTGGAAGCCCCATATTCACCACTCTCATATGATGATGATACGGTTTGTACAAAGTCTGCCTGGTGAGGTATCATTTCAAAAGTCTTGGTCTGTTGAACCTTAATATTGTGTTGGATTGTGTGTGTAGCATTGGCTGGGAAGTTTTGCTCTGTGTGTGTGACTGAGATGAGGTTGGGAAATGCCCACCACCAGCCTTTCAGGTGTGACAATGGAGGAGCCAGACTCGCTGCTGGCCCATTAAAGGGATCCACACTGCCAAGGACTATCCCAGGAACCGTGTACAATGCAGACTTCTCCGAGATAGCACAGCGACAATGGACACTGCTTGCTCACATCCTAGCAAAGGTACTTCCTAGCCAGTTGGAAGAAACTATGAAAGGGGAGGGTAGAGACATCATGAGTTAGCCTCTCTCCCCCACAACTCAACAGCTGGAAACACACCTGGATGACAAAACTGATTCAGAAATCAGAAGAGAATAATAATAGTACATTCAAACCAAAGTCCCCAAACAGACTAGTAGTGGTTTTTCAGCAGAAAATTTTCAGTTTGGGGAATTTTGTTTTCTGTCAGACTTTGCCAAGGGAAGCAGAGAGAAAATGGTTGAGTTGCCTCCTTCAGAACAGCTTGGCCTAGCCACTAGGTCTGGTTCACTGTTGTGGCCTTGCTCAGGTTGGGGGTATTTTAATTATTTGGGGAGGTCCCAGGGTGTTTGGGGCAGATTATGAGGCTGTTCCCTTTTGAGATAAAAACTAAGAAATGCAGGACTAGAGAATTTTTTTAGAAATCTGGGATTTAGATATTTTATTTGAAGCAAGGGGGGAGGGGCAGCTGAGATTCTGAGAAGGCTTTTGTTTGCAAGAAGCAACATTGTTTGATCTGTCATTGTACCAAGGGGGGAGATGGTTGTCTGTAAAGGAGAATGAAGACTAAATGCATCCCATGAGGATGGGATTTGAACCCTGCGTGCAGAGCACAATGGATTAACAGTCCATCACCTTAACCACTCGGCCTCCTCATCTGAGCTGCTAAGATAGGGACAGGAGGAGAAATCTAAGGCTGGCAGAGATAGAGCCACTAAGGAGTTTTTAAATACTAAGCATAAGCAGGGGCTGAATGAGCTCCCCCGTCACATCTAGTGAGGAGCTGGGGGAAGACTTCAGGAACAGGCCGTGTTTGCATAGACATCCCTACTCTGCCTAGCTATGCAGCATGATGGGGCCGCTTCCCCAAAATGACCAGTTTGGGATGGTGGTTGGTTGCAAATCACTTTAGGATTGAGTGGAATGAAATGTTATTTTCCTCCCTGTACGAGTGAAGGGCAGCAGAACGTACCTAGGCCGTCCTGACGGAGGGGTGGGTGGGTGAGGAATCGCTTTCATTGGATGGCAGAGAAGTGATTGAGGATGTCACCCTAACCCAGTGGGCCCCAAACATTTCACACTGCGCCCTCGTATCCATGGCTGTGGCCCCTCGGAAGCTGCAGTCGAGAACCAGGGCTGGGAGTGGGGCCGTTGCTTGCTGGGGAGAGGAGTGCGGACAGGAGTAAGGGGGTCGAGGCCGGGCTAGGAGCCAGGGGCCCAGGCTGAGGGTGGGGTTGGGGAAGAGCTGGGAGAGAGTGGGGCTGAGTGGGGCTCCCTCCCTGCCCTCCATGGGGGCTGGCTCAGGCCCTGAGGTGCCCCCATCAATCTTCCTCTGTGTCCCCCTAGGAGTCACGCCCCACATTTTGGGGACCACTGATCCCTACTCGCTAAGCAGGGGCTAGTGATGCCAAAGCCCAGGGAAAGGGAGAACAAGTGCGGGAGCCCCAGCACCGGAACCATGGCCCCACTCCACTTCTGTGTGTGGCTCCGCCCCCTTCCACCCCTTCCACCCACGGCCCCACCCACTGTCACCTCTGTTCCACCCCTTCCCCCACTGGCCCCACCCTGTCACTCCTTTACCCCTGCCCCGCTGCGGCCCCGAGACCAGAGAAGCTCTGTGCCCCTGCTGCAGCCCCCGGGCCGTAGCAGGGAGTGGGAGCTCCTGCAACCCTGGGGCTGACATGGAGGAGACTTTTCCGGGGGGCCTAATTTGGCCAGGGCCCCTAGTCATGGGCCCCACTGCCCCCTTGACGACGCAAGGTTTGGGGAGGCTGAGCCCCCCCGAGCCTCCATTACGAGCCGCCCAGGCTACCTCTGCTCAGTGGGTGGCCAGTCTCTCTGTGTCTCTGCTGTTCGTGCTGGGGAGCCTGGCTGGCCTTAGGGGTGGGGCCCCCGGCAGCCGCCCAGGGCTCCAGGGGGTCAAAGGGCACCGTGTGGCCGTGCAAAGGTGCTCACTGCTCTCCCCTGCCCCAATGCTCCTCCGTGGCCCCATAGAGGCTGGGGGGAGCGAGGAGCAACACTATGTGCTCCCTGCGTCCTGGTCACTGTCCCCACCTGGGCTGGGCTGTGAGGGGAGCATCAGAAGCTGCTGCTCTCTGCCCTCCCCTGACGCAGCCCGGCTGAGGAACGTGACCTGGATGCAGGGAGCTCGGATGATGTCCCTTCTTGCCCCCCTGCCCCTGCTAGGGAAGGCTGCTGTGTGGTGTCTCCATGGCTGCACTGTCAGTGATGAAGGTTTCTCGATCCCATTGTTCCAGGGTCATCCTACTAGATAAAATTGAGCAAGAAATGCTTCCCAGTGGTTTTTAGGACTGGAATTGCTATTTTCAACAGTGATTGTCATTTTTTTTTCTAGTTTTGTTTGTTTGAAAGGAAGACAGTGATATTGCACTGGCAAATTCCCCATAGAAACAAAGAATAATAAAGGCACCTCAACTTTTCCTCATTTATGGAGGACAGTCTTATAATATGCATCCAGATATCCTCCAATCACACAAGCTGAAAATTGTTCCATTTTACTGCAGTTCTGTAACCATGCGGGAACCAGTCCTGTGTGTGTTCTGTGCACATCCAAAATTCCTGCTGAATGACCCGCCCTGGGAGCAAGTTACCAGTGACCCAGGGCAGGGGCAGAAGGAGAGTGCAGGTGTGGGGAGGGGAGCCCAGGGCTGGGGCAGCAGAGGGTGTGTGGGTGGGGGAGCACTGGTGGGGAAGGGGGAGCCCAGAGCTGGGGCAGCATGGGGTGTGTGTGGAGGAGAGCCCAGGGCTGGGGCGGCAGGGGAGTGCGGGTGGGGGGGAGGCCCAGAGCTGGGGCGGCAGGGGGGTGCGGGTGGGGGCAGCAGAGCCCAAGCTCGGGCAGCAAGGGTTATTGGGGGGAGCCCAGGGCTGGGGTGGGGGCAGCCAATTTTTGTTTTCCTTGGGGCGGCAAAAAACCTAGAGCCGACCCTGCCTCCACCCACCGTGAGGTAGACAGGAGCGGATCATTATTATCCCTACTCAAAAGAGGGAGAAGCTCAGGCTGAGAAAGGAGAATTAACTTGTCTTAGGTCACACAGCCAGTCAGGGCAGAGTTGGGAATAGGACCCAAGAGCCCTGATTTTCAATATACCTACCCCTGGAAATTTCCACTACATGCATCCGACGAAGTGGGTATTCACCCATGAAAGCTCATGCTCCAAAACATCAGCTAGTCTATAAGGTGTCACAGGACTCTTTGCTGCTTTTACAAACTAACCATCAGATCTTGAATTTCAGACATTGAATGACCTGAATAAAGAGCTCTGTGATGAGCTCCAGACCAACAACAGTGCACAGGAATTATTCAGCAAGTATTTGAGGAGAACTGCAATGTTAGAGAGAATCATGAACTGCTCAGAGACAATTAATGCAGAGAAGCAGCAAAATTCATCAAACACAGAACTAGTTCTGACTTATTTCCTTGGTCTTAAAAGAGACCAACAAGGACCTGAGTCTCCTCCCTGTCAATAACCCCCTGCTCAGCCAATCAGGGGAGAGACTGAGGACAGGAGGCTGAGGGTTCTCACCAGAGAGCCCAAAGGATGGCCCAGGTCACTGGTGGGGATCACTGCCCGAGCACTATTTCAGCCCCACATTTTTGGGTGGACCTCCCACAGTGGGAACTGCAGAGCACTCCCCTGCAGCAGATGGATCAGACTGAACAGGTTTCAAACCTCCAGGAGGCTCTTACCTTCTAAACAGGGACAGCTGTTTTCTAGTAAAATCACTAAAAGGGAAGGAGAAAACTCGAAAGAGGTTCCTCCTGGCGCTCACGTCCGTGAACCCGAATACTCCCTCAGTCCTCAGAGAGAGACCTGGAGAAGGAGACTTGCTGAAGCAAAGCCACAGGGGTCTCTGAGGTTTCCCTGGCCCCTCGCCCCGTCCTGCCTGGCTGATGTCAGCATCTTTCTATGAGGTCACCACCTCCCCACCACCTTTGACCAATAGTCTGAGGTCCTGCAAAAGGCCTTTGTGATGTCACTGCCACACCCCTCCCTTGCTGGGCTAATGTCCTGTCCCTGGCCAGGCACTTTGCAGGTTTGAGCTACTCCCTGGGGATCACCCCACTCAAGGAGCATTCGTTCTAGGCAGCAAGCCGGCTAGACAGGGAAACATCAGACGCTGCTCCCAATGCTACACACAGTTTTTCAGAAATTAGTTGACTTTATGGCCAGAAGAGACCATTAGAGCATCTAATCTGACCCCCTGCATATCACAGGCCTCCTGTATGACACAATAACTACTTTGGGGGCAAACACGTTCCAGAAAGGCACCTAGTCTTCATGAAATGACATCAAGAGATGGCAAATCCACCACTTTCCTTGGTAGCTTGTTCCTGTGATGAATCATCCTCGCTGTTGAATATTTGTGCCTTACTTGTAATAAGAATTTCTCTCTTTTCACCTTCCGGCCATTGGGTCTTGTTAGGCCTTTCTCTGCTAGATTAAAGAGCCCTTTAATACCCAATCTTTTCTCTCCATTAAGGCACTTCAACACTTCAGTGAAGTCACCTTTCAATCTTCTTTTGATCAGCTAAACAGGTTGAGCTCTTTCAATAGCTCCCTAGAAGGCATTTTTCTCCAGCCCTCAGAACATTTGGTGGCTCTTTGCTGCCCCAGCTCCAATTTCACACCATCTTTTTCAAATGAAGACACCAAAACTGGAGGCAGTATTCCAGTATCAGTCTCACTGATGCCATGTCACCTCCTGTGAGGTTATTGACATAATCTGTAACTGTATAGATCACCGTTGCGGCCACTGTTCTATATTTGCAGCCAATATTGTAGAAAGGTTGTCGTGTAAGGGGTCTATGGAGAGGTTCTGATTGGCTGATTATAATGATGCTATCTCTAGATGTGTATCATTTTTGTGCACCTCTATAAGAGGAAGGGCAATCGCCAGGTATGCGACAACCACCGTGGAATCTCGCTGCTCTCTACAGCGGGGAAAGTTCTTGCACGGGTTTTGTTGAACCGACTGATCACTCACCTGGAGCAGGGCTTACTGCCAGAATCACAGTGCAGCTTCCGCAAGGGGCGTGGGACTATTGACATGATCTTCGCTGCGCGTCAGCTACAGGAGAAATGTCAAGAGCAGAACCGTGAACTCTACACAACTTTTGTGGACCTCACGAAAGCGTTCGATTCTGTCAGTCGCCAGGGCCTGTGGAGGATCATGTCGAAATTTGGCTGTCCATACCGATTCATACAAATGGTACGTCAATTTCATCATGGTATGATGGCTCGTGTCCTGGATAATGGTGAAACATCTGAGGCCTTCCCAGTCACCAATGGCGTCAAGCAAGGGTGTGTTTTAGCACCCACTTTGTTTAGCATGATATTCTCTGCCACTCTGACTGATGCCTTTCAACACTGCACTGAAGGAGTAGGCCTGAAGTACAGAACCGATGGGAAATTATTCAATCTGAGGCGACTGCGTGCCATCACCAAGGTGAAGGAAACTGTACTTCGAGACTTTCTCTTTGCCGATGATTGTGCTCTGAATGCTAGTACAGAGCCAGAAATGCAAGCCAGTATGGACAAGTTTTCATCTGCATGCAACAGCTTCGGCCTCACCATTAACATCAAGAAGACTGAGGTCATGCACCAGCCAGCTCCCCACACTCTGTACTCAGAACCGTCCATCACTGTAAATGGACAGAGACTTCAGGCAGTGGACCACTTCACGTACCTGGGCAGTACCCTTTCTCGAGCAGTGTCAATCGATGAAGAAGTAAAGTGCAGAATTGCTAAAGCCAGCTCTGCATTTGGCCGATTGCGCTCCAACGTCTGGGAACGTCGAGGGATCAGCCTACCAACGAGGCTGAAGGTCTACCGAGCAGTGGTGCTTCCAACTCTGCTGTACGCCTGTGAGTCGTGGACTGTCTATTGGAGTCATGCACGAAGGCTCAATCACTTCCACACTTCCTGTCTGCGAAGGCTTCTAAAAATCAGATGGCAAGACAAAGTGCCCGATACTGAAGTCCTTATCAGAGCCAGTCTGCCGTCAGTTCACACACTGCTGATGAGAGCCCAGACCAGATGGGCTGTACATGTTGTGAGAATGTCAGACGAGCGCATTCCTAAACAGCTCTTCTACGGGAACTCGCCCAGGGAAAGCGCTCCCATGGAGGACAAAAGAAGCGGTTCAAGGACACGCTGAAAACCTCTCTGAAGTCCTTTGAGATTAACACCGCCACATGGGAAACCCTCGCACTGAACCGTCCAGCATGGCGCAGCCTCATTCACACAGGCAGTAATACCTCTGAGGCGAGGCGTACTGCTGAGGCTGAAAGAAAGCGTGAGCTGCGCAAGTCCAGAGCTGCCCGCACATCATCGACAGTGCCATCACATGTCTGCCCAACGTGTGACAGGACGTTCCATGCCCGAATCGGACTGATCAGTCATCTTCGGACGCACAGAGTCCGGTCATCGAAAGAATGGGTTGTTGAGGTCTTCATCGACAACGATGGACGAACATCATCATCATCATTTTTGTAGTTGACGTTATGAATATTGGCTCTATGCTGCCTGTATTTCAAACTTGTGCTCTGCTTCTGGCGAACACCCCAGATAAGTTGGTGTCAGTTCTGCCTAGCCTGCTTAATGGCCCATTAAGGATCATCAGCTATACAATCGACCCATTGAGAGAATGCAGATATGCCTTGTGACTCAGCAAGGTCTGCAGGGACCTGCCTATGGACAGAACTCTAAGCTTTTTCTATGCCACGTGCTGGATAGAGTGTCTTTGGGACGAAGAAAGCAAAGACAACATGGCAAGAGGCTATAAAAGGCTGATGCCTCGTCTCCATCTTATTTTCAGTCCTGCTTCATCTCTCCGGAGGGACTTTGCTACAAACTGAAGCTCTATACAAAGGACTGAATGCCCCATCCCAGCTGTGGATGGACTCCAGAGACTTGATTTGAACCTGCAGTTTATTCCATCACTGCTACAAGCCTGAACCAAGAACTTTGCCATTACTGTGTGTAATTAATTCCTTTTAAAATTTTAACTCTCATCTATATTTTTCTTTTTATGAGTAAACCTTTATATTTTAGATGTTGTAAGGGAAAATCCAGTGTTATCCAAGGCCTTGTAGGCCCAGGCCTCATGTCAAGCTGCCAGGGCCAGCCAGACAAGCCAAGTAGGGGGGCACGGAGGAGACAGTGGAAAGTCCTAACAGTCCCTGACTGAAAAACAATTTTGTAATATCCCCTACTGTCAACATGTAACCGCATAGAACAGATAAGTAATAACAGGAAAAGCCTAATATGGAAGAAATTTACTCCTGCTCCAATCAGCATTAACTTTGCAATTTTTTTTAGCAAAATAATAAGGAAATTATGTATTTAACTTGCATATTATGATTGTGGTTTTAAGCTTTATAAGGCTGTCTGTAACCAGCTTTGGGGAGGCTGTTTCCATAACGGTTCTCCCCTGCGTGCTTCTAATCAATAAAAGGCCTCCCATCTCCTAGAACTGGAAGGGACCTTGAAAGGTCATTGAGTTCAGCCCTCTGCCTTCACTAGCAGGACCATTTTTTTTCCCCAGATCCCTAAGTGGCCTCTTCAAGGATTGAACTCACAACCCTGGGTTTAGGAGGCCAATGCTCAACCCACTGAACTATCCCTCCCCCCTCAGACTGATTGATTTTTCCATAACAACGCTAAAGGATTTGCAAGAGCGTGATTTGTGGGTAAGATCTGACTTGTCTATTGACCAGCATCTGGGGTTTGGTCCTTTGGGATCCTTTGAGAGAACCTTCTTTCTTTTACTGGGGTATTGGTTTTCATAGCCATTCATCCCCCTAAGGAGCGGTGCTAGTGGTGATAGAAGGGAACTGGAATAGCTGAGGGAATTGCTTGTATGACGTCCAATTGGCCAGTGGGGTAAAACCAAAGTCCTCTCTGCATGGCGGGTGTGACATGCTTTCATAGTAAAGGGCACCCAGCCTCGGGCTGTGACTGCCCTGCTCCAAGCAATTTGTCCTGAATTGATACTCTCAGCAGTGTCCCGCCAGTGGTGGCATCGTTACAGGGGTCGTCCGGGATTACAGCTGGGAACTCTCCGAAGCTCAGGATGCGCTTCCTCAGCTAGGGGAAGTATGTAACCCACACACCTCCAGGGGGTGGTGGGGTGTCCCAGCTAGTGGCCCCGAGATCACTTAGAGGGAGCAATAAAACATGTCTTCTATACAGCCCTCGCTAACAGCCGGGTGGCTTTTAGTTCATGCTGTAGAGGCCCACACACTAAGCTCCAGAGGTCCCCGGTTCAATCCCGCCCACCACCGCGTCACCAACTGGATCTGTCAGCATAACAGAGGCAGCTGCCACCCCAAGGAGAGAGCTGCCATGCCATGCCCGGCGGAGAAGAGGCACCAAGCAGTGAGCTGACACCCTTCAGAGCTTCCTGTGATAAACTGTGAACTTAGGACAATAGCGGGGTGGTAAGAAGTGTTGCCCTCAGCGTGGCCTGGGTCACAGCCCACCCTGGGCTTCCCCCCTATGCCATCTGATGCATCCTTCCCCCCAAAAGGGCCGAAACCCTGACCAAGAGGCAACATGAGCAAAGGCCATCACGAGGCATCTGTCTTCGAAAGTTTGCAGAGGATGTGGGAGCAGAAAGGGGAGAGAGGATGACGGTGGCTCTTGGGAAGAGGGAAGGAGGAAGCCTTATGGGAATCTCTTGTTTACCGCCATCAACCCAACGATCAGATCATTGATGCCTAGAATCTTCCCGGACATGTTGTAATTGATTGGATCTAGGTTTTAAAATGGGTACCACATTTGCAGATGGAGAAATGTCAGGGAGTTGAGTGGAAAGCCATTGCAAGCTCAGCTAATTAGGCAATGTGGCTTATGCCCCATCTAACAAGCTCCTTAAACAATAGCTCCCAGTTTTCATTTGCATTGTTCTGTTTAGTGTTTTTCTCCAAAACTAAACCTTTGGGTCAGCTTTGGAAAGTTGGCCCTTTCAGCGCACCAAATATAAATATTGCTGGTGGGGACTGCCCTCTATTGGTCATAAGAACGGCCATACTGGATCAGACCAATGGTCCAGCCAGCCCAGAATCCTATCCTCCCACAGTGGCCAATGCCAGGTGCCAACGAGGGAATCGACAGAACAGGGAATCATCAAGCGATCCATCCCTTGTCGCCCATTTCCAGCTTCCAGCAAACAGAGGCTGGGGACACTTCAAGAGCATGGTTTTCTATCCCTGCCCATCCTGGCTAATAGCCAATGATGGACCCGTCCTCCATCAACTTATCTAGTTCTTTGGTGGACCCTGTTATAGTCTTGGCCCTCACAACATCCTCTGGCAAAGTTCCCCCAGGTTGACTGTGTGTTGGGTGAAGAAATACTTCCTTTGGTTTGTTTTAAACCTGCTGTCTATTCATTTCATCGGGTGACCCCAGTTCTTGTGTTATGAGGAGTAAATAGCACTTCCTTACAGATCCAGACTAACACGGCTACCCCTCTGATACTTCCTTATTTACTTTCTCCAAACCCGTCATCATTTTATAGACCTCTATCCTAGCCCCCCCTTAGTTATCTCTTTTCCAAGCTGAAAACTCCCCCCAGTCTTATTAATCTCACCTCACATGGCAGCTGTTCCATACCCCAATCATTTTGGTTGCCCTTTTCTGTACCTTTCCCAATTCCGATATATCTTTTTGAGATGGGGGACCAACTCCAGTATTCAAGATGTGGGCATACCACAGATTTATACACAGGCAATATGATATTTCTGTCTCATTAGCCATCCCTTTCCTAAGGACTTCCCAACATTTTGTTGGCTTTTTTGACTGCCGATGCACATTGAGTAGATGTTTTCAGAGAAGTATCCACAGTGACTCCAAGACCTCTTTCTTAAGCTGTAAGAGCTAATTTAGACCCCATCAGTTTAGATGTAGAATTGGGATCATGTTTTCCCATGTGCATTACTTTGCATTGATCCACATTGAATTTCATCTGCCTTTTTGCTGCCCAGTCACTCCGTTTGGTGAGATCCCTTTGTCACACTTTGCACTCTCTTTTGGATGTAACTAAATTGAGTTGGTTTGTATCATCTGCAAATGTTGCCACCTCACTGTTTACCCCTTTTTCCAGATCACTGAGGAGTATGTTGAACAGTGCTGGTCCCAGTACAGACCCCAGGGAGACACCACTATTTACCTCTCTCCGTTCTGAAAACTGACCACTTAGACTCTTTGTTTCTTTCCTTTGAACCAGTTACCTATCCCAGAGAGGACCTTCCATCTTATCCCATTTTGCTTCAGAGCCTTTGGGGAGAGACCTTGTCAAAGGTTTTCTGAAAATCTAAGTATACTATATCCACGGGATCGCCTTTATCAACATGCTCGTTGACTCCCTCAAAGAATTATAGTAGATTCATGAGGCATGATTTTCCTTTACAAAAAGGATGTTCATTCTTCCCCAATGTAAGCGGGGGCAGACTCACCCGGCGGCGCCTCCTGCTGGTCGTCTTGGAAATTAGCTCTCCAGCCGTCAGAGCGCCCTCTGCAGGCCGGTGATCTGCCTTACCGCAGCTGGCCCCCTGTCCCTCCCAGGACCCCGGTGCCCCTTTTACCCTGGCAGTATCCCCCCAGTTCTGGGTCTGCCCCTCCCAGGGGAACCCCCACCCACTATCCCCACATCACCTCAGTCTTGGCTACTGCCCAGTCTCCATCCAGCCCCCATTCACTGGGGCAGACTGCAGTATGAGCCACTCATCACAGGCAAAGGGGTTTGGACCTGCCGCCCCTGCTTCCCCCTGGGCTGCTCCATTGCAACCCTGCACCTATTCAGCCTATAGTCAGGCCTGCAGCCTGGGGCTTTCCAGGCCAGAGCTCCCAGCTCCTCTGGCCCTTCCCCAGCCCTGCTCCCACTCTAGGTGTCTTGCTTGGGTCCCTGCAGCCAGGCCGTTCTCTCGCTACAAGCAGAGGGAGACTGACTGGGCTCCTGGCTCACAGCCTCTTCTAGGGGCCAGCTGGGCCTGACTGGGGCATGGCCACAGCTGAGCCTGCTTCCCCCAATCAGCCCAGGCTCCTTGCCCCAGCCCTCTCCTGGGCTGCTTCAAGCCCCGCAGGGCAGGAGCAGGTAACCACCCGCTACACCCAGCAAATTCCGTTCACCGATGGGTCTAATCATTGGGCTCTACAATTCCACCCAATGAGCCTGGTACTGGCGTTAGCCTCAGTGGCCTGTAATTGCCAGCTGTGTCTCTGGAGCCTTTTTCATACACTGCTCCAGCCAGGGACTAAAGGCCGCCCCAGACTTTCCCCTTTTCCCTTCAGGGAAATCAAGTTCAAGTTCTACAAGCAGCTAAAGAAGCCTCAACCCTGCATCTGAATTAATGTCACATTTCTCACTGCCCGACACAAACAAATGTCATTTCAATCCCAGGTGAGTCCACTTCAGTCATTCCTCAGCCCCATTCCTTCACCCTCCTGCCTTAGCTTAGGGCATTGCACTACCCTGTGGGCATTTCATGTCCCTCCTCACTTTCACATACAGACACAATTTCCTTTGCTGTTCAACGAACAGCAAAACCTTTCTGTGTCTCTAGTCTGAGCCAGGGCATTCAATTCCATTGAAACCTTCTCTCCTGCAATGGCAACGGCCAGACAGAGGAGACGTGGCCACCTTCAGCCCTGAGAGTGAGATATTCACTCTCCTTTCTTCAAGCTGCTGTTGTTATTCCATAAAACATGTACCATGGAATAAAAAGCTGCATTTACTCCAGGGTGAGGAAAGGAGCCACCAACTCCCCGAAAAATCTCTGTGCCCCAGAGAGAACATGCCCCTGCTATTGGAATCACTGATGTGCTTCAGCTACAATGGGGAAAGCATCTGCTCTCATGGGGGTATAGCTCAGTGGTAGAGTGTTTGACTGCAGATCAAGTGGTCCCTGCTTCAAATCCAAGTCCCCTCTAATAAGCCTTTTATTTATTTTTTTTATTTTTGAAAAAAAGGGAAAACATTTTCATTTCCAATCTCCATTATGTTCAGGAGCTCCACTATACAGGGATGCTTGAAATGAGTGTTACATTCAACATTTCACTGTTCAAATGCATAAAAACCTAGCAAACCTGTCCATCAGCTGAAATCAGTTCCAAGCCTCTAAGTGTCTAGTTTATGTTTTCATCAATTAAACAAAGGGATCATAGGAATGTACATTTGCAGATCCCTCTTCTCCAGGGCTGTGCTGTGCAGAAGAACAAGAACCACATCCAGTTGGGGTTCAGGAGTCTGACGAGCAAAGGCCACTTGGTGCAGGCTAAAGTCACCAGCACTTCGGCTCCTTTCCATTCAACCAGCAGCTGGGCCCCCAGGACAAGGCATGAGAAAAAGACAGTGGCTGTGAGCAGGAAAATAGCCACCAAGAAGCTGGCTAAAGCTGTCAAGATCCCCAGGGAGGTCACCATGCCCATGTCTAGAATGTACTGACTGCAGCGGAGACCAAAAAGGCAGAGAAAAGCCCTCAAAAGTTCTAAGCTGCCAAGCCCCAGAAGGTGATCACAATCCTACCTAAAATCAAGACAGGATAAGGCTAATGTCACCTCCAAAGCCAGGGCTAAGAAGGTAACACTGAGAAAGAAGTGGAGAGATTTCCATTGGGATGACTCCTGCTCCCCTAATGGCTCTGTTATGAATCACCATGGACCACCTGGAGAGATCAAAGTCCTGCAGGACAAACAGCCCCATGGACAGTATAATGAAGTGGTGGCAGTGGGGGGGAAGTGCTGTGTTTTGTGTAACACCTGCCAGGTGAGTGATGCACTGACAGGGCAGCTGCCCATGAGCTCATTCTCTTCGATCTGCTTCTGCTGTTATTTCAGAGTCAGCACGAGCGGGAGTGTGTCCCTGTCACTTCACCAGCTCTAGACCAGGCTCTGTCTGCAGCCCAGCTCTGATTAATCCCACTTTTTAATGTATTCCTACTGCGATACTTTCCCAGTTCTCTGCCTCATTCGAACATTCTGGTCAGAGACTGAACATGGGGAGGGATGGACTAATTTGTGTGACATTCGGTAAGTTGCCATCCTATGTGATTGAAACCTCTGCTGCAGGTGGGCAGGAGCCTGTTACACACATAAAATAGCTAAGCTTGACCAAACTACCTGCTACACATTCAAACGTTCCTGTACACACACACACTAGAAATTAGGGCTCTCAGAAATGGCAACTTTCCTTTAACACAGATCATAGTTTTCTGAACTTCCAGAGGCACTGAATAGCAGCTGTTTAAAGGTACTGTGCTTTTATTTCATGATCAGCAGCAGACCCTCTGTAAATTTACCACCCGTAGAGCTGATTGTTTCTAACTGCAGGGTTAGCCAGACCATTCAGTAACATTATCGCTCTGTTTACAAAGCCTTTTGTTAGTGATGATCATGAGACTTATCCTTTCCTGCTGTAATTCTACTGACTCCAGTGTCTCTTTCCCCATTTCTGGTTCCAAGAAAATAAATTAAAACAACCTTCAGAACTAACATGCTGTGGGAAAGTGGAAATGTTGATAGCTCAAATAATTCAGTTTCTTCTGTATCGTGTGTGTGTGTGTGTGTGTGTGTGTGTGTGTGTGTGTGTGTGTGTGTGTGTGTGACTGACCAGTGGGGCTTTTTGTTTGCTCCTGGCAGGTACAACCATGTCAGATTTGTCTGTGGGGAGGGGCCAGAGAAAACAGACACCCTGGCCTTCCATCTTGGGGTTAGGCAAAGGAATAACAACCCTGTCCCATAAAAAACAAAAAATGTTACAGAAACAGTGGTAGGAACAGTGCTAGAGAAACTGGTAAATAATCACAATACCCAGGCTTGAAGTAATCAGAAACACAGAATTCAAAAAGCAAAGCTCAGGGGATATTTGGGGTTTATTCTCTGAGCTTAGCCATGTGCTATAGCACAGGGAGCACTTTTGGGAGTCTCCCATCCCACAACGGGGGAAAGGAAAAGGATTCTTAGGTTCTAGCACAGATTGAAGGAGGATGGTGATAGGGAATAAGGGAATCCCTCTGACTTACCCTAACTACATCTGTTGTTACAATGGGTGAAATGACTTTTTTTCCCTATCCTTGCCCTGTTCCTGCTCTTTGTTATAGTTCAATATAGTTTAAGTGCGGAAAATGATCATAAAAATATCTGCTCCCCAGCACAACCTGCAGCAACATCAGAACAACTGGGAATGAAACAATGTGTTCCCCAAGGGAGAACTTGATGACTAACAATTGCTGTGAAATGGGGGAAACAATATAACCGTGATGCTCAGGGTTTGTTTAGACTAGGTAAAGTGACGGAGTTTAGGTCAGCTCAAGGGGAAAGCTAATGCCAACCCCTGCACCTGGGCTGCATCTGCACTACAATTTTTTACATTAAAATCACTAACTTGAGCAGCCAATGCCATGTACAGTCCTAGTGGATGTCAGACACAGGTAGTTTTTGCCTCAGTGTAGCTTGTTGGGATCAAACCTCTCCCCCCCCCACCTGGAGGGATGAACATTCCTGGCAGGAGGGACACACACTCCTGTGACTCAAAAGGAAAGGAGCTGATAGAAAAGATCACAGGACTGACCCCAAAGAAGGGTGAGCTGCAAAAGGCAGAAGCAGGCAACTGATCTGGTGGAGCTGAGAGACCACGGTGAAGATGGTGCAAAAATCACTATGTGGGAAATGAGCAAATAGGATTAAAAAAAATTTTTTTTTGGCTAACCCTAGTCAAGGGATTTATTACAGTTCTCTCTCATGTGGATTTTCTGATGTCTAATGAGGCTTGAGTGCTGATTGAAGCTTTTCCCACACTCAGAGCATCCATAAGATTTCTCACCCATGTGGATTTTCCTATGTTTGATAAGGTGTGAGCTCTGATTGAAGCTTTTCCCACACTCAGAGCATCCATAAGATTTCTCACCCATGTGGATTTTCCTATGTTTGATAAGGTGTGAGCTCTGATTGAAGCTTTTCCCACACTCAGAGCACATGTAGGGCGTCTCTCCTGTGTGGATTCTCTCATGTACGATAAGGTGTGAGCGCTGATTGAAGCTTTTCCCACACTCTGAGCATGTGTGGGGCGCTTCTCCTGTGTGGATTCGCTGATGTGAGATGAGGGCTGAACTATCGATGAAGCATTTCCCACACTCAGAGCGTTCATAAGGTTTCTCACCTGTGTGGATTGTCTGATTTCTGATAAGGGCAGAGCTCCGACTGAAGCTTTTCCCACATTCATGGCATGTGTAGGGCTTCTCTCCTGTGTGGACTCTACGATGTTTGATAAGGGCAGAGCTCCGATTGAAGCTTTCCCCACATTCATGGCATGTGTAGCGTGTCTTTTCCAAGTTGATTCTGTCGCTTGTTATAAGGTCTGAGTGGCTACTAAAGTTTCCCTCTGGCCTCCCCTGAGTCTCACAGGCTTGTGTTTTTTCTGGGAGTGCACAACTCCCGGAAACATTCCCTTTGGATCTTCCTGATAAACTTCCATGTGGTTCTCCTTGCTCAGCATCTTCCTGATGGGGTTTCTCCTCCTCATTCTGACTCACCATCCCATCGCCTGATGGGAGACAGAGAGAATCCAGGCATAGATCACTACCTGCACCGGAAAGAAAGAAAATCTCAGAGAGAGGAAGGGAAAAAGGGATGAACAATCCAAAATATGTGTGGGAGAGATCAAACCTATCAGGAGCTGATTCTCCCCAAAACCTTCCACAGAGGAGAGAGGAAGGGATCAGTTTTGGTCTGCATCTCATGAGAGCATTCAGGGGAAAGAGAGATCGGGGAGGGACCTGCTGCCAGTTGTCAGTCAGAATAGGAGGGAAGCCATGAGTGACATCTGCCATAATGATTCCACATCTGCAGGGAACAATCCTGAACTTGGAGAGCTCACAGGGTCTTTGTAGGGCATCCTGAATGTTTCCTGCATTCCCACACACTTGTTGAGTTGATTAAACCAAGTCCTCACCTGTGCAGGCAGCTCTTTGAAGCACTTCTTTCTCAGAGCCCTGGAGGTCTGGGTCCCACGGCTCTTCCCCTCATTCCAGCTGGGAGATCACATCAGGTTTGGAAACTGAAAACCCTACTGCAGGCAAAGAAAACCAGGGAGGTCAGTGGAATTTGTGGGATACTTGTCACAAAGAATAGTCCATGGTTTTAACCCCCAGCTCATTTTTAAGCAGTAACATCCCAAGGCCAGCTTCCTTGGCTCAGAGTGGCAGGAGAGTTATTATGATTATAAATCATATGAATTACCTTAGTGCCTAAGGACCCACTAACAGTGGGTCTCCATTGTGCTAGGCACAGTACAAACCCAGAATAGTAGCTGGGCCATGCCCTGAAGAATTTGCAATCTGAATAGACAAGGCAGACACAGAATGGGGGAAGGGATAGAACCCATTGTCAGAACAGGCCTGTAAAGCCTATAGTTTAAGGACTTAGGGGTATTTTTACAACTTAGCTAGTTACAGGGGTATAAAACAAAGAATCAAAATCTCAGTCCACCTGTGTCTGGGCCTTCTCTCACTAGGATAGTCTGAGGCCTTGTTCTTAGGCTAAGGAGTTTGGCAAAGCAGCAAGAGAAGCCATTAGCTGGGAAGCGAAGGGTCACATCCTCACATCCCAAACCAGTCACACTGAAATAAGGTGCTACTGGGCTGTTAGGAAGATGATCCTGTCCTGATAGTGCCCATCACCACCAGATAAAGAAACAGATCTTAAGATGGTTAAAGAAAACTTAGTTTGACAGCAGCCTGTCTGGCAAGAAATCACTTCTCAATGGTTGTGAAACCCTCATTTCCGTATTGTTCTATCTTTATGGCCCCCACTTTTCCATTGTTAATCTGTCTGGTTCTCTAATTGTTTCTGTCTGCTGTATAATTAATTTTGCTAGGTGTAAGTTAATTAGGGTGGTGGGATATAATTGGTTAGAGAATTATGTTACAATATGTTAGAATTGGTTCGTTACATTTCAGTAAAATGATTGGTTAAGGTACAGCTGAGAATATTACTATATAAACGGGGTCAAAGAGGAGGGGGAAGGGAAATTGGAATCATGTTTGTTAAGGTGTGGGGGGAAAACAGGAACACAGGCGAGGCTCAGCTGCATCAGAGCTGGGAAGGGGGACACGGGATAAACGCTCTGTGGCATCAGAGCTGGGAAGGGAACACTGGGGAACAGACTGTATCAGTACATTGAGATCAGCCCGACTGGTGTGAAGAGCTTCGGAATATGCTTCCTTGGAAACTAACCCCAATAAACATGGCATTGTCTGCGCTTCGGACTTCTGGTCTTTTGCTGCTTCCTGTCTGCGTGACAAGAACCAGGGAAGTGGGAGGGTGAAGGGAAAACCTCTAACAAAACTGACATGACCTGATAACCAAGAGGTGAGCCTTAGAGGAAGGTTTTAATACACTTTGGAACGGATCAGGGATTCCCCTGAGGACTGATGAGGGGCTGATGGTAAATACGCATTTAGATCCTTTTCTTGTTTTGTATCTTTTCCCCATAAGGATGAACCTCTGGCACTGTCGTGGATCCATAGGATCTGTGCAATGCCCTGGCTTTTAAACAGTCCTTGGGAGCTGCCCCTTGTGTGCACTAGACCCCCAAGGGCTCCCACTCTTCCACAAGGACAGGCCATGTAGCTTCAACACCTGAGACTGAGCCTCTGGCTTCAACAATCCTACTTCAACCTGTGAGCTCTGCCAGCAGGTCCAGCTGAACGACACTCCTGTTCAGAGACTGTTCCTCAGTCAATGCACAGAGCAAGTTTTTGCTGTGACACTGGGCAGACTGTTAAAATATAGCAGGGTTTATTAGTCAACTGAAACGCAGCATTGGAAAGTCCTTAGATTAGCACAGGGAAGTGAAGAAGACAATATAGTCCATACTGGCCAATGCCCTTGAGCCAGGCTGCTGTACAAAACAGTTTGTTTTCCTTTCACTGTGCCTGTCCATTTGCCTACACTCCAGTAGAGCTCCCTGCGTCTGCGAGCCCAGTTCTTCCTGCTCCCAAAAACATAAGTCTATGTATGCTTCACTCAGCCAAGCGGAGACACACAGGTGAGAATTATTCCCTTGTCTCTGTCGGGTATTCCACTGATGTAGGTTGGTCCCAGCCTGTCCTTAATAACCCATTTGTATCACCCCATGACAGCTACGTGACAAAACACCTCATGTCTCCTGCTCGTTCTAATCACAGCAATACCAACCACAGAGGGAAACTGAGGTGCATATTGGCATCATACAAGTATCACCAAAATTCCCACCTCTCTCACACACACACTGCTCACAGCCCCTGGAGAGAAAGCAACGCACAGGAACTGGACGTTAGTCCAGCGAACACAGTGGAGGACAAGCTGCAATCCTCACACCCTGGTGAAAAAGGAGAGGCATGTGAGTCCCTATCCAAGCACGTGCCCGGGATGACAAGCCGCGGGGGCTGCCTTGGTGGTCCCTGTGAGGGCGGCAGTCAGGCAGCCTTCGGCGGCTTGTCTGCGGGAGGTGCGCCGGTCCCGTGGATTCGGCGGCAATTTGGCAATGGGTACGTTATGTAGATTGATCCTTGTCTATGATTTCAGTTATAACTGTCTCCATTCAATCAAGTTTCTGTGTGTTTCACCAAATTTCATCTTCTCAATTAACTGTGAGTAGCCATGTACAAGGGCAAGTTGTGCCCCAATACGTCATCTTATAGGTGTAAAAATTGTCCAGGCTACACCACCAGCCTGTGACATCATCAATGAAGTGCCCATTTGTGCCTGGGTAGGGGCCCTGCTGTGGGAGGGAGGATGCAGCAAGGACTCAGGATCGGTGGCCGGGGTCGCTGTGCACGGAGATGGGGAGGTTATATGGGGAGGGGGGTAACGAGTGGGAGAGGGAGGTCAAGAGTTAAAATAATAATATTTGGGGGAAACATGTATATAAGTGAAACTGAACAGAAAGAACTGGAGTGTAGGCTCTAAAACGGGTCGGCAGCTTACGGCATGCGTGGCAAACGATTTTGAGCGGCACACAGCTGCCTGCCGCGGACCCGGCCCCCAGCCCCACCGCCCACCGCTCTCCCCTGCGGGGGCAGGAGGCAGAAGCTTGGTCCTGCGGCAGCCAAGCTTCCCCCTCCCCTGCTTCTTCCCCCAGCAGGATGCTTTCCTGCCCCACCCCCTCTCCATCCCTGAGCCAATCAGCTGACGGCCTTTGCGAGGGGGAAAAGCGGCAGCGTCCACACAGCTCCGTGCAGGACGCCGAGAGAGGTGGGGACGGAGCCTGGGGGAAGGGGGTGGAACAGGGCACCTCCCTTCCAGCCCCCTGTCATGAGCCACTCAGGACAGGGGGTGGGAGCACCCCCACGAGCCGAGCACCCCAGCCCTCTGCCCTGATCCCCCCCACATACACTCAGCATTCTGCTCTGCACCCCCATACCCCCAGCCCTCTGCCCTGACCCCCCCCAAACTCAGCATTCTGCCCTGCACCCCCCATCCCTCTGCCCTGACTCTCCTCCCACACTCAGCCTTCTGCCCTGCATCCCCACAGTCCCATCCCTCTGCCCTGAACCCCCCAACACACCCAGCCCTCTGCCCTGCATCCCCACATCCCCAGCCCTCTGCCCTGACCCTTGAACCGCCCCCCACCCCAGCCTTCTACCCTGAACCCCCTCCCCCAGCCTTCTGCCCTGACCCCTGAACCTCCCCCAGCTCTGGGGTGCCGGGGTCCCGGCCGCAGGCTCTGCTCAGCCCACAGTCGGCCTAGGAGAACAGAACCCCAGGCTGGCAGTGAGCTCAGCAGGCTGGCGGCGTAAGATCAGCATTTTAATTTAATTTTAAATGATGCTTCTTAAACATTTTGAAAACCTTGTTTGCTTTACATACAATAGTTTAGTTATAGACTTATAGAAAGAGACCTTCTAAAATGTATGACCGGCACGCGAAACCTTCAATTAGAGTGAATAAATGAAGACTCGGCGCAGCACTTCTGAAAGGTTGCCAACCCCTGCTCTAAAACAACAAGGCTTGGGTAGGGATTCGGGGTTAAAGGTCTGGGATCCCCCACAGCTCTAGATCCCCAAACCTCTCCTCCCTCCCACTGACCCATCCAGCCCACTTCCTGGGTGCCCTTCCTCCATACTCCCCTCCCCTTCTTCCCATTACTCTCAGCCGGCACCACCTCCCGGCACCTTGAGAGCATCTTCTGTTCCCTTCTCGTCTCTCACAACCTCATCCCCCATTGCGCCATCTTACCTCTAACCCTGCACACACCCTCCCCATGTACAGGCACCCCAGAATTATCTACTCCCCCTCCTTCTGCTCCTCTCACATGGCTCTGTTCTCCTTTCACCTCTGGGCTCCTGAATGACAACATTATATTCTCTTCTATCAAAAGATGAGCTCATCTGACTGTCACACAAGCCATGCATCGGTCACACACCTATTTACTCAATTTAGAATTCTACAGGTGGCATATTTTCCTCTGAAAATGAGGAAAAGGCATGAAAGCGACAGTTATTACTGTAGCCAATAAGGACACATTAAATACAATTTCAAAATGACTGATGACAAATGTCTAAAAATTATTCTAGTGGGTGGGAGATAAGGCAAAAAAGTGGGGGCAAGGAAACTTGTCAAAACTTATATGAATAAAGGTATAAAGTTATTACTACTCAGATTCTTCAGAGACCCCACAGCTTCTAATAACCCAGGGGACAGGACTCCTTACCCAGCGAGGTCACAGTCACATAGTTCTCCTGCATGACATCCCTGTAGAGGGCTCTCTGAGCGGGGTCCAGCACAGCCCCCTCTTCCCTGGTGAAATACACAGCCGCCTCCTCGAAGGTCACCGGCCCCTGAAAGAGCAAGAGTCCAACACTCAGGACCTGCTGCCCCACTCACACCCCCACACTCATGGGGCAGAGGAGCCAAAGGGAAGCTCTGGGTGGCTCACAGGCAGGAGTCCCACCCCACCCCGCTCAGAGCAGCCAGGAAACGCCAGGGGGAGGGGACGAAGCGATAGCCCCTTGTCTCTCCCAGCAGATCCATCCCCCCACCACTAGCCACAGACGGGCACAGGAGATGGAGGCCCTGGCAGGGTGCAGGGAGAGCTCGCTGGCAGGGAGCCCAGCGCTGTTCTCATTGTGAAGAGCTGGACGGGGCCAGACTTAGTGGGGGGCAGACGACATGACAGTCCAGGGGGGCCTGGCTGAGGGGGTTCCTCCAGCAGGGGTGTCCTGTCTCTCCTCCCCCCACTTCTCTTCAGCTGCCTCCCCTGCACCTGTTCCTGCAGCCCTGCCCCCTCCCCCCACTTGGAGCTGCCCCTGCCAAGCTGCTCCCAGGAGCCTCCTGTGTGCTGTGCGGGGGGTGGGGGCAGGGCGGGTTGCTGATGTCGGGGTGGCCCCACCCTCCTGCCTCTGTGCCCAGTCTCTGCTGAGCTGAGGTGGGAGGACAAGATTCTGTGCTGCTGCCTCTAGGTCAGGAGTGGGAGCTGCTGGGCCCTGCTGCCGTGTGAACGAGCCTTCGGACTAGTGAGTGCCGCTGGGCTGGAAGCAGGGCCGGCTCCAGGCACCAGCATTCCAAGCTGGTGCTTGGGGCAGCATTCTGCAAGGGGCAGCAGTCCCCCTTGTTTTGCCCCCAAGCAGCACGCCGAATTGCCGCCGCGGGCAGTGGGGGACAGTCCGTGTGCCCTTAGGGCAGCAGGCGCGTTTCCACGGCAGCGGCAATTCGGCAGCAGCTTCTATGTTTAGCTGTCCGGGACGGTGACAGCTAAACATAGAACCTGCCGCCGAATTGCCGCTGCTGCGGAAACACGCCTGCCGCCCTAAGGGCACACGGACTGTCCCCCCCACACACCCAGGGTGGCAATTCGGCGCACTGCTTGGGGCGGCAAAAACTGTAGAGCCGGCCCTGGCTGGAAGTGACAGCGGGTGTGTCTCACCCTCCCCCCACACACACACTCACCCCACAACAGACACGTCAGTTACTGTTGTTACTCCCTTTTACTTCCTGTCAAAATGCACAAAGTACATGTAGTCTCTGTAATTTTATTCTCTCACATTCGGTCAGGATGACAGTGCTGGTAGTTTAGCTTTTTAACTGGTCTGTGCATTTCATCATTTTATTTCTGTCTTATGCCTAAATTCAGTTCTCTGAGTAACGAGTTCTAAAATGCCTCACCTGTCCTGGCTGGCGTAATTATCATTATTACTGTTAGTAACATATTGTGCTTTATTGTGTGGTGTTATAAATAACTAACACGTTATGTCATATAGAATCACTATATGCTAAATAGAGAATCGATTGATCAGTATGTAGCGAGAATAATCATGTATTAGGTATCTAAGTAAATAGGGTTGAAACACAAGGCCTGTAGGCTGAGACCTGCAAGATTTTAGCTTCACTATTTTAGGCCTTGGAGCTAAGAAATGCTGACAGAAGTAAATGGC
>ML123532.1:0-11796 GCA_003846335.1 Cuora mccordi
GGGGCTGGGCTGCAGGGGGGCAGCAGGGGGCTCTCTCCCGTGCCAGGCAGTGCCGATACCCTGACACCTTTCCTCTCCCGGGCTTTGCAGGGCCGGGATCCTGTCCTGTCTTCAGTGTTTGGAGGACCAGGGAAAGCAGCTGCTCAACGACCTGGACCGGGTACGTCGGTCTGGGGGCGGGGTGATTCCAAATTCAACCCCAGCCGCGCCCCATCTCCCCAGCCTGGCTCAGGGGGGCGGGGGATGGGGCCTTTCCCCTCTAGGGGGTGCTGGCTCCCACCTGGCCCCAGGGCAGGGACTGGCTGGCTCAGGGGGGCAGGGAATGGGGCCTTGCCTTGGAGCCCCCTAACCATTCCCCCCACCCCACTTCCGGGGCTTAGCCCCCCCCAGACACTCCCCGCCCCCTGTCCCCGGAGTTGCTGGTTTCTTGGCCGTACGGTGCCCTGAGCTGCCACGGGCGGGTCAGTCCGTGGGCAGGCGGAAGGATACGTGGCGCTAGTGCTCAGACAAAAGCTAGTCCCCCCCTCTGAGCACTGTCCTGGCACGGGGCGGATGGAGATGTGGGGACGAGTATTTCCAGGGGCGCTGTGGGGCAGGGCGGGAGGCTCAGCAGGGGGCGCTTTCCCCGGGCAGGCAGGGCTGGCCCCACGGCGGGAGGCTCAGCAGGGGGCGCTTTCCCCGGGCAGGCAGGGCTGGCCCCACGGCGGGACTGGGGGGCCCGTGGGCTCAGCTCTCTCCTCTCGCCCGTAACAGGTGCGCCATCCGCAGGCTGGGGTGGTGGAGGAGGGCGAGGCCCTGGCGGCCCCGTCCCGCCGGCGCCTCGTGGTGGAGGTGGTGCAGGGGCCGCAGGAGCCCCGGGGGCGGCTGGACCAGCGGCTGGACGAGGTGGAGGCGCAGCAGAAGACCCTGCAGAACATCGTGACGGTGCTGAGCCGGGAGATGGGCCGGCGCGAGGGGGCCAGAGGCTCGGCCAACAGGGGCTCGGCCAACGTGCTGGGGGAAGCCATGGCCCGAATCCTGTACCTGGAGGAGAAGGTCAGCGCTCGCCCCACAGCTGGAAGGGGGGTCAGAACCCCCCTTGCCAGATCACCGTTGACCTCTGACCTCTCCCATTTGGCCCCTGCTCCCAGAGTTAACCTATGACACCGGCTTGGACCAAGGATTTGACGTTTGAGTCATGAGCCCTCAGATTCAGCCTCCGGCCCCATGGTTTAGCTATGAACTTTCGGGGTTGACCTATGACCCCACTGCTCTCAACTTTGACCTCTGGTCCCATGGTTGCTCCAAGAGCTTTCAGAGTTGACCTGTGACTTCATGGTGACCTGTGAGTTCTGACCTTTGACCCCCTTGCATTGGACCCGTGGTTGGCCCATGTGCTCTCAACTTTGACCTCTGACCCCTCCCATTCGATCCAGGGTCCAAAAGTAGACCAAAGACCTTTCCAAGTTGCCTTATAACGCCCCCTATTGGCCACCACCTTGCACCTGCTCCCCCATGGGTCAGCTTGGGCCCATGAGGCCTGAACCTTGACCCATGACCTCATGTTTGACACTTGACCCATGACCTTAGCCACATTGTCCTGTCTCCTCCCTTGTGGTATATTGCACCCTGCCCATGAGCATCCCAGCCACCGACTGGACCCCAGACCTCAACTCCCACCAACTTCTCCGTCCCCTTCCTTCCAGGTGGCCCAGCAGGACACGCTCCTGGCCCTCAAGGACGTGATGATCAGCAACCTGGGGGCCCGGGTCGAGGCCCTGGAGCAGACCTCCTACAACGGGCAGTTTTTCTGGAGGCTCCCTGACATAGGGCGAAAGATGCAGCAAGCCCTTTCCAGACAGACACCTGCCCTCTACTCTCCCCGTGAGTGCCATCGCCGAGGAGCAGAAGGAGATCCCCCAGCATGCACCACACCTTGGCCACAGCAATAGCATGTGGCAGAGAGTTCCCCCAGCCCTACACCATGTGTGGGTCAGTGCAAGAGGTAGCAAATCCCCCATAATGCACCTCAACAGGGATGCATCACCATGGAGGATATCCTGGCTGTGCTAACATCCAGGAGCAGGGAGTTCCGCAGGTTAACACCAGCCTACAGCAAGGAAAACAGTAGAGGATGTTCAGAAATCCCCCGCAATGCTCTCCATGGAGGCAACATGCCTTCTGGGAATATTTTAGATACATAAAGATCCAATAGACAGTCCTGCAGGCAAAACACCAAGACCAGATGGCCATGTTGAGGTCTGTGACCCTATAATGCCCCTCACCAGACAGCAAAGCCCCACAACTGGAATATCCTCAGCACAATGATTTCCTGTTGTGGGGAGTTCCAGAGGTTAACAGTGGGCGGAGTATAGCATAAATCCCACATAATGCACCTCAGTGGGCATTATCCCCCAGAACACTTTGGGCATGGTGAAATCTAGTGGCAGGGAGTTCCACAGGTGAACACTATTCAAAGTCATTAGCTTTACGGCAGACAACCAGGCAACAGTGGTGGGAAGTAATAAATCCCCTGTGATGTGTCAGTCAGCCTGGAATAGCCCTCGGCACAACAATGTCATGGGGCCTGGAGTCCCACACGTTAACAGTGTCCCCAGGTCAGTGCATGGGGGAGGGAAGCAGAAATTCCCCCACCACGCAGTCGTCTCCTGTGAAATAGCTTGGTGTGGTAATATCATGGGGCAGGGAGTTCCACAGGCACACGCGTTTGTCAGTGGGAGAGGCAGATATCAGTCATCTCTCTCTCTCTGCCTCCGTCAGCCTTTTACACCAGCCGCTACGGCTACAAACTCGGCCTCAAGGTTTACCTCAACGGGGACGGCACCGGGGCCGGGACACACATCTCCCTCTTCTTGGTGCTGATGAGGGGCGAATACGATTGCTGGCTCAAGTGGCCTTTCCATCACAAGGTGAGAGGGGCATGGGACACGGGGTCTTTCCCCTCTAGGGAGCCCCACGGACCTCTAACGACCTTTCATCCTTTCACTCCGCTCCCCAGGTCACCTTCACGCTCCTGGATCAAGTCGGCGAGCGTCACATCTCGAGCTCTTTCCGACCGTCGGAAGCCTCCTCTTCCTTCCAGCGGCCCGTGAGCAACTGCAACATAGCCAGCGGCGTCCCCGAATTCTTCCCCCTGTGCCAGCTCCACGCCCCGGAAGCCACCTACATCCACGAGGACACCTTAGCCTTCAAGGCCCTGATCGGCGACACCAACCTCTAGGGTGGGGCAGTTCACCTGTGGCTCACGGGACTGGGGCTTGGGCCTCACTCGGGCCTAGAGACATAGCCGACAGCTTGGACTCCCGGGTTGGCGTCTTTCAAGATGGCTGCCCGCACCGCCTCTCCCCTGCCAAGCCTTCATCCAAGATGGCTGCCCGCACCGCCTCTCCCCTGCCAAGCCTTCACCCAAGATGGCTGCCCACAACGCCTCTCCCCCACCAAGCCTTCGCCCAAGATGGCCACCCACACCGCCTCTCCCCTGCCAAGCCTTTGCCCAAGATGGCCACCCACAATGCATCTCCCCCCACCAGGCCTTCACCCAAGATGGCCACCCACACCACCTCTCCCCTGCCAAGCCTTTGCCCAAGATGGCCACCCACACCGCATCTCCCCTCACCAGGCCTTCACCCAAGATGGCCACCCACACCGCCTCTCCCCCGCCAAGCCTTCGCCCAAGATGGCCACCAAGACCTCGCTTCCCCTCCGATGGCTTCATCTAAGAAGCTGGACATGAAAAATGGAGGTTGACCTTTCTTGGTAACCACCATGGAAGAGGTTTTCAAGACAAGATGACCCTGAAGTCTCTTCCCAGACGGCCACTCATGAATAGGTTCTGCCTCCTTTGAAAGCTTAGTCCCAGACAGTGGCCACGAATAATGGAGGGTGAGCCCTCGGGGCAGCCATCTTGGAAGAGACGAAGGTGGAGGGAGACCCTTAAGTGTCCAAGATGGCTGACCATGAGAACTGTTGTGGCAGCCATCTTGGCCGCTGTTCTGATAGTGGAGGGAGATGTAGGATGATCCTCCAGCTGGTGGCCCCCACCTAAGGTCTCCCTCACACAGGGAGGGTCAGCTATGGGGAGATACAAAGCCCCCCCCCCCCGACCCAACAGTATGGAGCTCGCCTTCAGTGCCTGCAGTTCCCCCCACACCTCAGAGAGCAGCTGCACGGCTGTTCCTGGGGGGGTTGTTGACCAGCTCTTATTTTTGTAGACCCTACACAAAGTCATACCGAACGCGACCTCAGCAGCAACGTGCCAAGCAGCTCTGGGCTTTTCGGGAGTCCCATGACCCCGCTGGTCAGGGACGGCCAGAACCGGGGCGTTTTTGTTTTCAATACGCCAAAGCAGACTGGACTATTTAAGAGGGAAAATATTTGTAACTGAATTAAACTCTTATTTATTTAGTTGACATTAAATCTATTTATGGATCACAGCAGCTGCTCGGGAGGGTCGGCATTTTGCACCCCCCTCCCAAAAATTAAAGTGGGTCCAATGGAGAGAATTGAAATTGAAGTGTGCGGTTTCCCCTCTAGGGGATGCTGGCTCCGGGTGGGGGCACTGGCTGGCTCAGGGGGTAAGCAGTGGGGTGCAGGTCCCCCCCTAATTGAGACATGACTCGGAGCTAAATTGGTTCAATTCTTTATTGTGTCAAAGATCTCAGAGGCAGTGAGAAGCTAAACACCCCCTCCCTCTGCCCTAGGGGCGCTCCTACTCCACATCACAGGGGCTCCTAGGAGCCCCCTAACTACTCTAACACACACACAAGGCACCCCTGTCTTTGCGGGGGGGCAGCCCCCTTTACACAGCTAGAGGTCTGGGGTCCCCAGCTGCCCCACAGCAGGCCTATCCAGCCTGGTATCCCAGCGCTGCCACCAACGATCAGCCCCAAGGACCCACAGCTGCTACAGCTAACGGGGGAAGGGGTCGTGCTATTGGGGTCTGGCAGTGGGGAGCGAGTTGTGTTTCAAGGGGGTGAGAGGGGTTATCCCCAAAACACCAGCACCATAGATTAGTGGATGAATGGCAGAGGGGGGCAGCAGGAGGGCTGGAAGATCCTAACCACAGTGAAAGGTTCCCCTTAATTCAGGGCTCTCAGGTATCGGGGGTCCTCCAATGCCGTGGCTTCAATATTGGGGTCCCATGGTATAACATGCCTGTATCCCCCACGCCTCCCTCCCCGGTGGAATGATAAATCAGGCTCCCCCAAACCCTCCACTATCCCAGCGGGACATAGCTGGGTTCCCCAAACCCCCATATGGGGATGTAACATCTCCCTCCCCAGGCCACCCACTAAGTATAGATGGGTCCCACCCGCCGTTGCTCCTGGAGAAGGAACAAAGGGACCCCCAACAATTTGGGGGGCCCCACCCAATGGGCTCCCACCCTCTCCTGCTAATGGAGACCCCCTGCTCTCCACCTCCCAAGAAGGCAGGACCCCATTATTTTCAGGGTCCACATGATGTGGTAGGTTCCAAATATGCCCCCCGGCTTCTGGGGGCTTGGGGGACCCCACTTTCCAGGCAGGTGGGGAGGCAGTAGGGGGAAGGGTGATCACCACTTCCCAGATGGGCAAGTTGAGGGGTGCCCTAGGTTTGGGGGTGCAGGGCGTGGGCTGGGTAAGACGGGCGCATAGGGAGGATGGGGGGGTCAGGGGCTCCCCCCCGTAGCTGGGGGGCCGGAGGCACTAGCGGTCGAGCTTCTTGTTGATGAGAAGGGAGCAGGAGCTGAGGGTCCCCCCCAGCTTGGCCACCTCGCTGCAGGCGGCGGGGATCAGGGTGAGGTCGGCCAGCTTCTGGAACGGCTGCGGGGAGACACACGGGTCAGCAAGGCATTGTGAGTAAGGAGGAGCCATTTCCAGGCCCCTCCCTTTGCATTGACAGCCCCACCCACTCCTAGCCCCGCCCTCCTATCGCAAACCCCGCCTCCAGATCCGAAAGCCCTGCCCCCATCCACTCCACACCACCCATCCCCTATGCCCCACCCACCCGCTCCTAGCCCTGCCCCCAGCTCCCCAGGCCCCGCCCTCCTATCCCAAACTCCGCCCCCAGGTCTCCCATGCCCCGCCCATCCACTCCTAGCCCCGCCCCCAGCGCCCGAGCTCCGCCCCCTCACCGGCAGGCTGCTGGGGAACTCCTCTGGGCCGCGGTGGAGCAGGGCGCTGCCCTTGGGCCCCAGGCGCACGAAGACGCAGTTCCCGGCAGGGTCGTCCGGCACCGTCAGCGTGTCGTAGTGGTGATCGGTCAGCTGCTCCATGCTGGGGGGGGGGGGGGGCGCGGGGGTGAGAGCAGGGCCTGGGGTCCCCCCTCCCCCGCGCAGTCCTTAGAGCAGTGCCCTGAGCCCACCCAGTCTGCTATCCCACCGCTCCCACCACCGCTCGCCCCCCCGGGCCCACCCAGCTCGGTATCCCACCGCTCCCACCACCGCTCAGCCCCCTGGGCCCACCCAGCCCGGTATCCCACCGCTCCCACCGCCGCTCAGCCCGGTATCCCACCGCTCCCACCACCGCTCAGCCTCCCTGAGCCCACCCAGCCCAGTATCCCACCTCTACCACCACCGCTCAGCCCACCCAGCCCAGTATCCCACTATTGCCACCACACCTCAGCCCCCTGGGCCCAGCCAGCCCGGTATAGGCCCCGTTACCCTCATGGCTTTCTTGGCAGCCTCACTGCTTCCGATGGCGATTGTGTCCGGCCCAGCCATGCTACAGAAACTCTTCAGATGGGAGGAGCCCGTCACGGGGACCGTAGAGACAGCAAAATCCTGGCACCCGGGGAAGGGTGAGAAAAACACAGGCATGGACCCCAGCCCTGCCGGTGCCCCTCACTCCCGACCCGCAGCCCCTGCTAGCCCCGCCCTGCCCCCCCCCCCCCCAGCTCTGCCGGTGCTCCTCACTCCCGACCCACAGCCCCTGCCAGCCCAGCCCTGCCCCCTTAGCCCTGCCGGTGCCCCACAGCCCCTGCCAGCCCAGCCCTGCCCCCTTAGCCCTGCCGGTGGCCCTCACTCCCGACCCACAGCCCTGGGAAAAGGGAGAGTTGCAGGGTGGGAGCCGGACTCCTGGGTTCGATCCCTGACCCTGCCAAAATTTCAGCTCACCCGAAAAGCATCCGCCACCGCCTCCGCCCCTCGGTGATTGGTCCATTTGGAGATGCCCACAAAGAACTCTCGACCTGTAAGGAGACAGGAAGGGGCGGGACAAGGCTCATTAACCCTCGAGATGCCATGGCCAAATTAGCTCCCATTGCTTTGGCTTCACTCAGATGCACCCAAGCTGGAGCTGGCCCCTCGGGTGCCCCATCAGCCCCACCTCCCCTTGGCCCCCACCCCCTAACCAACCTCCCAGTGCAGTTGGGAATTGACCAATGCCCTTAGAACGAGGCAGGAGGGGAAGGGCAGGGAGCCAGGACTCCTGGGTTCTCTCCCCAGCTCTGGGAAATGAATGAGGACTAGGGGGTTACAGGAAGGCTGTTTGCTCCACACCGCCCCCCTGCTGGTTCACACCCAGGGTTCAAGCCATGGCTACTTGTCCCGTCGCCACCAGGGCTGGGGCACTCACCTGTGAACAGCACGTCGCTGCCGTCCAAGGTGGCCCCATCGTCCGTCACCTCCACCACCCGCATCTTCAGTTCCTCCAGGACCTTCTTGATGCTGCTGATCTGGATCGGGCCCCCCGCCCCGAACAACAGAGATTAACTCTTGCAGGGGATTCCCCTACACCCCCCCTCCCCCTCTACACTGGCCCATCCCTTAGCAACCCCATGAGATGAACTACCAGACAGGCTTCAGGGCCTACACCCAAGGAGAGAGAGATTGGGAGGGTTCTGAAACGGCCACCAACACCCCCTTGCCGGTGCCTCCCCAGTTGACACCCTTGTCCTCCCCTGGCAACCCTGCCAACATGGGCTCTTTGACCCCCTCCAATGGCTCCCAATCCAGGCCTCTGGCACCACTACTACAAGGCAGGCTTCAGCGGCCTACACCCAACTTCAAGAAGAGATGATGAGGGTCCAGAAATGGCTGCCAACACCCCCTCCCCGTTGACCCCAGCTGACACGCTCACCCTACCCAACCAGCCCCAGCGACACAGGCCCTTTGACCCCGCCCCACGGCTCCCAACCCAGGCCTCAAACTTCACTACTTCTAGGCAGGCTTCAGTGGCCTGCACCCAAACACCAATCAGAGATTGTGGGGGTTCAGAAAGTCAACATCCCTCTTCCACGTCCCCGACCTACCCCACCTGTGTGCGCCCTCATCCCCCGGCATTCAGCTCACGCCTCCAGAGTTACTAGCACCCGGCAAGGTTCAGCAACACGGGCTGGGCTCCGGAGGGTGGGAAACGAGATATGGGGCCTGTCCCCTCTAGGGGCGCCGGCTCCCACCCGGCGTCAGGCCAGGGACTGGCTGGCTCAAGGGGGCAGGGAATGGGGCAGGGCCTGTCCCCTCTAGGGGGCGCCGGCTCCCATCCGGTTCCAGGGCAGGGACAGGCTGCGGAGGGGCGGGGGTTCCCAAAAGGTCTCTGGAGGCGTAAGGGAGGGGTTTGCATCACCAATGAGGTCATGCTGGAATGAGCAGTTGCCTCGGCAACTCAGGTCAGGTGACCAACTCTCCTCTCCAGACCCCAGTGGAGGGGGGGGGAGACAAGTCCCAGGGCCTCCCTGGAGGAAGCAGATGGAGAATTAGCCTCCACCCCACCCCCGCTACAATAATTGATGGGTTAACGAGCCGAGCACTGGCACTGCAGGACCCCACTCCCCTCCGGGGAAGGAACCCAGGCGTCCTGGTTACCTCTCCGCGCCGCGCTGGCTCCCAGGGCCGGGTGACGAGCGCCGTATCGCCCTGTATCACAGCCGCATCCTCCACCAGCACCGAGCGGGGCAGCCCCTCGTCCGCCGCCAGCTCGATCACCTGCAGCCCCAGCTTCTGCCGCAGGATGCCGGTGTAGACCCCGTACTGCCGGTGCGCCTTGGCCAGGTCCACCGGCTCCGCCCCGTCCCCGGCCGGCTGGGCGGCCAGCGAGTCCGGGACACTGCGGACGATGGCGTGGGTGTATCTGCCGAAGGAGGAGGGACCCGCCATGGCTGGGAGCTCGCCCCTGCCCCAATCGGGGCAATCCCCACGCCGGAGGGCGAGAGAAACTCCTCAGTCGTCTCCCCGCAGGGGTCTCCGATCGGCCGGCGGGTCTCCCCTCTCACCGGCCGATCAGTGACTCCCGATCACCCGACCACAGTCAGTTTTTCGGATCAATTTCAATGGACCCCCGGGCAAATCACCCACCCGGCCAAGCCCTCCTGGGACCCCGTTCTCCCTGAACCCGACCAATTTCCCAGTCAATGAGTCAGTTTCCTCTGATCAGTGTCACGCCCTGGGCACCGACTCCCCAGTCAGCTGATCAATTCCATCTTCCGGTCAATATCGCCCGGGGGGGGGCACCCCTCCGCCAATCGGTCCTGCTTCCCGGCAAGCCCCGATTATCCGACCGAGAGCGTCTCCAGCCCCAGATCTCGGCTCAACTTCTCCCCCCTTCTCTCTTCCTGACCTGCGGCCACCGGCCAATCAATTTCCCCTGGGGCCTGCTTCTCCCACCAGCCGATCCATTACCCCGGGGCAGGGGGCCGATCGATTGCTCGTTAGCATTAACGACCCAAGCAAGCAATCAGCCACTCAATTTCTCCTCGGCACCGAAGTCTTGGATCAGTGCCCCCGTTGATCCATTTCTTCCGAGAGCCAGTTACCCCGTTAACCAAGTCCCACCGCATCGGTCTGTCAACTTCCCTTGGGACCCAATTCCTTTCCTCCAGCACCAGGTCGCTGCGGTTTCTTCCTCAGTTAAATGCTCCGCGGATCGAATCCCGAGCGAGGGGAGCGGGTTAGAGCAGGGCGGGGGCTGGGAATCCGGACGCCTGGGTCCTATCAAGTTCTCTGCTCAAACAATCTTCATCCCGGAGTCCCCGACGCCAGGGGAAATTCTTTGCAGATCTCGCTCGCTCCAGACGGTATAAAAATACAAATTCCCTCCCCCTTTCCAGGAATCTGGGGAGGAAAAAAAGCTATTTGTTGCGTCCGCACAAAGGAGAGTAGATCCGCCAGCACCTATGAGGAGAGAGACGCACACGGTTAGGGTCGGGTCGGTTTTCTCAGCTCCATCCGTCCCCTCGAAAAAACACCCCCCGAAACCCAGCCCCGCCAAAGTCAGTCTGAATTCGGCCCCTCAAGAACACAGGCCACACACGTCTGCTTTGTTCAGTCGTCTCGTATTCCCTGCCTTGCGCACGCACCCCCAAATCTGCCCCAATGAACGTCACCCCCAGATCCGTCCCCAAGTCCTGTCCCCCACTAAGACCCCCCCCAAATCTGTCCCCATTAAACTCGGAAATACACCCCTCCATGAAGTCGTACCCCAAAGATCTGCTCTGAGTTCTGTCGCTCATGAACGGGACCCCCCCAAAATGGTGCTCAGTCACCCTAAAAAGCTGTCTCCCCAAACTGTCCATGACAAAGAGCCATAGAAATCAGCCGGATTCTGCGCACCCCAAAGATCTGCCCCCAGAGCCAGCCCCGTACTAACAGGGACCCCAAAAACTCATCCCCTTGGAAGTCACACAAACAATCTGCCCTGTGCCCCAAATCTCTGTCTGCCACCAGTCCCCAAATGCTCCCCCCCCCCCCGGTAACTCACACCCCAAACGCCCTGCTGGACTCTGCCCCCCTGACAGCTTTGAGCCCAGATCAAAGATCTCAGCAGTATCCTGGGTTCTCTCCCTGGCTCTGGAAGGGGAGTGGGGGCTGGTGGGTCAGAGTGGGGGGGAGCTGGGGGCTCGGACTCCTGGGTTCTCTCCCCGGCTCTGGGAGGGGAGTGGGGGCTGGTGGGTCAGAGTGGGGGGGAGTTGGGAGGTCGGACTCCTGGGCTCTCTCCCTGGCTCTGGGAGGGGAGTGGGGTTCTGGTGGTTAGAGCAGGGTGGGGGCTGAGAACCAGGACTCCTGTGTTCTCTCCCTGGCTACAGGAGGGTAGTGGGGGCTGGTGGTTAGAGCAGTGGTCTGGGAGCCCGGACTCCTGGGTTCCATTCCAGGCCCTTCTGCAAATCTCTCCTGTCCCTGAGACTGTTTCTCTCCCCACCCCCCTCCTCGGTCTGCCTTATCTTCAGGACAGGGACTGGATGTGACTTGTTTGTGCAGCCAACACACAATGGGGCCCGTGTCCAGCTGGAAAGAGAACTCAGGAGTCCGGAGGTGGGGGTGGGGAGGAAAAGGAAGGGGAAGGGGGGGGGGCTGGGAGCCCGGACTCCTGGGTTCTCTCCCCGGCTCTGAGAGGGGAGTGGGGTCTGGTGGTTAGAGCAGGGGGTGGGGGCTGGAGCCAGGACTCCTGGGTTCTAATGGAAATTGTGGTCTCAGTGGGGCAGGGAGCAGCGCCCAGTGTGGCGGGGGAAGGGCAGCGTGATGCCCGACCGGGGGGGGTCTGGGTGGGACCCCGATGTCCAGGCAGCGCCGCCGAGAGCAGGTCCCGGCCCTGCTGAAAAAAGTTTTCAGGCCCCCCAGGAAGGGCGGAGCAGCTACACCGGGCTCTGGGCCCACTTCCGGACCGCCGGGCCCCGGTACTTTGTACCGGCTCCCCCCCGCCCGCCCCCAGCCCTGTCTCTGGGGGGGGGGTCTGTGCAGCACCTGGCACGCTGGGGGTTTAGCTGCTCCTCTGAGTTAACAATCCGCGGTCGGGACAGTAACTGTCCCGTAAGCCCTGGGCATGGAGGGGGCGGGACCCGGTCAATGCCACTGGTTCCCCGGCCCGTTCCCCGCCTGCCCCCCCC
>ML123532.1:14041-28379 GCA_003846335.1 Cuora mccordi
GCAGGGGCTGCGGGTCGGGAGTGAGGGGCACCAGCAGAGCTGGGGGGCAGGGCTGGGCTAGCAGGGGCTGCGGGTCGGGAGTGAGGGGCACCGGCAGAGCTGGGGGGCAGGGCTGGGCTAGCAGGGGCTGCGGGTCGGGAGTGAGGGGCACCGGCAGAGCTTGGGGGAGCCCAGGGCTGGTCTAGCAGGGGCTGCGGGTCAGGAGTGAGGGGCACCCCCCAGTCCCATTGATAGTTTCTTTAGTCACGTGCTCTCGGGGCTGCTCCCTTTCACGTGGGTTGCGCTGCCCCCTGGTGGCCGCTCTGGCCAATTGCAGCCACTCCACACAGACCGGACGCCTGGGTCCCAGTCCCCCGCCCGGACGCCTGGGTTCACTCACCCTCTCCCCTCCCCCCTAGGGGACGGCTTGCGCTGCTACACCTGCCTGTTCCCCACCATCGCGCCCCGGGACTGCCTGAAGTTCATCACCCCCTGCGCCCGGCCACGGCGCTGCCTCAGCTCCGTCGCCAGGGGCCGCCGAGGTCAGACCGGCCGGCCGGGCACAGGCCCCGTCGGGTGGGGGGGGGGGGGGCGGGAACCCAGCGGTGCCGGCGGAACTCCCTGCGGCTGGATTTCAGCAGCACAGCAGGGAGCCAGGCCCCGGGGGCTGAGCTGGGCTGATGGTGGCAGTGGTGGGATCCCCGGCCGCAGGGGCTGGGAAGGGGCCGGGGGTGCTGCCCTCGGTCTCCGTCTCACTCCCTCCCTCCCCTGCCCCCCAGGTGCCCTGGAGCTGCTCGTCTATGAGAAGAGCTGTGGGGAGGCCAAGCTCTCTGGGGCCCGGGGGACGCGCTGGCTGCTGGGGGCCAATTTCACCTACTCCACGGCCTGCTGCTCCAGCGACCTCTGCAATGGGGGGCCCTGCCCGGCCTGGGGGGCGCTGGGGGGCGCCCTGCCCCTCGCCCTGCTGCTCTGAGACCCCCCCGAGCCCCTCCCCACTGCCTGGGGCCTCAGCCCCTGACCCTCTGAGCCCCCCACCCAGCCCTACCCCCCCACCGTCCTCCAGCAGCTCTGAGACCTTCTCTCTAAGCCCCCCCAACCATCCCAGCTCCTTCTCAGCCCCAGTGCCGGGCTCTGTCCCCCTCCAAAACCCATTGAGAGCCCCCTCCCTCCTCCCAGCCCACCCCACAGCACCTGGGACCCCTCCTCTTCCCCCTCTGTCCCCCCACTTGAAAGCCCCAAGATGCCCCCTCCAAGACTGACTCCCGCTGAAGATCTGTGCCCCCCCCAAATTGTGCTTGGGAAATAAAGAGTTAAAAGCCGCCCCCCCTGGGGGGTGACTGATTGGAGGAAATGGGGGGGTGAAACTGGGGGAGGGGTTACAGAGTATTGGAGTTGGTGGGGGAAGTGGGATCAAGTTAGTGGTGGTTCCAAGCCCCCCCGAGAGCAGCACTAGCCAGGTGGGGCATCGAAGTGTCCGGCTACCTCGAGCCATGTGACCGCTGCCAACCAATCAGAAGCTCTGAACCTCCCCACTCCCCCAAAACTGCCCTCCCTCCCCCCAACTGCTCCAAGATTCCTACCCCCACTGCCAGTCCTGGTCTCTCCACCCCACACGGCGCTGGGAGGGAAACAGGGCCCCTAGGAGTAAGAGCCCGGCACTGCCGTCCCGGACGCCTGGGTTCCATTCTCGGTCTCCAGCTCCCTAGGGGTGAGCGCCCGGCGCTGCCGTCCCAGACGCCTGGGTCCCATTCTCGGTCTTGCGCTGCCATCTCGGACACCTGGGTCCTATTCCCCAGCCCCCTAGGGGTGACAGCCCTTTGCTGCCATCCCGGATGCCTGGGTCCCCTCCCCTCCCCCAGACTCTCATGACTTCACCAAGGGGAGTTTTAAAGGTTTATTTACCAGGTTTAACATTTCAGCGCAAATCCCCTGCCCCCCTCCAGGCCGAGTACAGGCCCCTCCGAAATCAGCCCCCCCCTCCTCCGGGCTCTGCAGCCCCCATGCTGGGGTGGGGCCCCGCCGGCCCCCCAGGCTATTTCAGGGCCTTGGCCACCGTCTCGTAGGCCAGTTCGATCTCCTCGGCGTCGGGGCAGGTGCTGGCGAACTCCTCGCGGGCGTAGGCGTTTCGCAGGTACCGGTGGATCCCCTCCAGCGCCTCCGGGATGGTGAATCCCCGATACTTCTTACACACCACCTGGGGGGGGCACGGGGGTCAGGCCGGGCCGGGGCCCACGGAGCGCCGGGGACTGACGGGGCCACGGCCTGACCCACGGCCCTACAACTCCACAGCCTGACCCACGGCCTGACCCACGGCCCTACAACTCCACAGCCTGACCCACGGCCTGACCCACGGCCCTACAACTCCACAGCCTGACCCACGGCCTGACCCACGGCCCTACAGCTAAACCCACAGCCCGACCCACAGACCTACAACTCCACAGCCTGACCCACGGCCCTGTAGCTAAACCCACGGCCCGACCCACGGCCCCGCAGCTACATCCACGTCCCTACCCATGGCCCAACCCATAGCTAGATCCATGGCCCCACGCACAGCCTGACCCATGGCCTGACCCACAGCCCTATAGCTAAACCCACAGTCCTGCAGCTAGATCCTGTAGCTAAACCCACAGCCGGCCCCACAGATACAGAGGTTGGTAGATCGAGACAGCACCAGCCAGACCCACCCGTCCCGCGCTCACTGGCCGCTCCCAGATTCTCAGCCGGGAGCCGGAGCCCCCGAGAGCGACAGAGCCGGGGAGAGAGTGAAACGCCGTCCCGGGCGCGACACGGAGCCCGAAAAACAGCCGCAGAGAGAGCCCGGCTGCAGGATCCCGAGCGACCGAGCACGGCCCTGGGGCAAGAGGAGAGCGCCCCTGCTGCCCCCTGCCCCGCAGCGCCGCGCCCCCTTCTGCCCCCCCCCCCGCAGCGCCGTGCCCCCTACTGCCCCCCCCGCAGCGCCGCGCCCCGGCTGCCCCCCACAAGGCTGGCAGCGGCGCCCCCCGGTGGCCGGCCCCCACCTGCAGGACGTGCAGCTTGGGCAGCAGGTTGCAGTCGGCCAGCGTCAGCTCGTCCCCGTCCAGGAACTTGCGGCTCGAGCGCGTCTCGTCCTCGGCGCTCGTCTCGTCCAGCTCGTCCGGCAGCGGCGCCGCCAGGTAACTGTCCAGCACCCGCAGCGCCTTCAGCAGCCCCTTCTCCAGCACTGCCGGCCAATGAGACGCACGAGCAGACGGAGGGCAGCCAATCGGAACGGAAGGTCATCGGAATGGGGCAGACAGAAAGGCAGCCAATGGGAATCCAGCGGAGATGGAGGGCAGCCAATCAGAAGAGAGGGTGAAGGAAGCAGGGAAGAAAAAGACAGGTGGCCAATGAGAACAGAGCAGAGATGAAGGACAGCCAATCAGAAGAGAAGGTCATGGGAGTGGGGCAGTCAGAAGGGCAGCCAATGGGAATCCAGGGTGTGGCATCCAGCCAGTCACGAGAGGGTAAAGAGGGGGAAGCCAATGAGAATCAGTAAGGAGATATGTGGCAGCCAATCAAAAGGGGGAGAAGCTCATGGGAGCAGAGAGGCAACCAATCAAAATCCAGGGAAGCTGGGAGCCACCCAATGAGCGTCAAGGCGAGATCAGAGGCAGCCAGTCAGAGGAGAAGGTAACCCGGGAAAGCCAGGGATGTAGCCAATGAGAATCTAGTGCAGATGAGGGGGCACCAATCAGAAGAGAGGGTAATGGAGGCAGCCAATGAAAATCAAAGCAAGATCAGGGTGATCCTATGGCAGACAGCGGCAGCCAATGAGACCCAAGGGAAGACCAAGGAGCGACCAATGAGAGGCAACAGAGGGATTATAGCAACAGAGAGAAGGAGCCAATTAGAATGAGGAGGGAACACAAGGGGCAGCCAATGAGAGGACAGAGCTGGAACCAATCAGAACCAAGGGGAGAGGAGCTGCCAAAGGGACATATCCAATGAGAACTGAGAGGAGACACATGCCGCCAAGAGAGGGAGCCAATGAGAAGCAGGGGATGATGTGGGGTGGCCAATGAGACCAAGGGGAAGAGACACAGAGGGGCCGACCAATGACAAGAGGCAGCCAAGAGAAAGAGCCAATGAGAACAAGAGAGAGATAAGTAGTGGCAGAGAGACAGCCAATGGCAATGGGGGGGAGGTGGGGGTTGACTGAGAGGCAGCCAATGGGAACAAAGTGGAGTCAGACAGGCAGCCAAGGAGAACAAGCAGGAGATGGGGGAGGGTGAAGGTTCGCCCAGGAGGCAGCCAATGGAAAGACAGAGAGCGACCTGGGGCAGCCAATGAGAAGTGAGGGGTTTCCCCTCCCCCTCCCCAGGGGGATTCCCCTTCACCCCTCCCCCCGCCCCAGGGATCCCCCTCCCCCACTCACCGGGGTCCTGCGCCGGGTTCGAGTTCTTGATGTAGGCGGAGAACTTGGCGAAGATGTCGAGCCCGGCGGTGTTGGACTCGGGGTTACGGGCGGCCAACCTGGGGTACCTGGGGGGGGCAGTGAGAGATGCAGGCATGTGGGGTCCCCCCTCCTTTGTCATCCACCCCCCCAGACACCCCCTCCTCACACACTCCAGCCCCCCCAGCCTCCCCTCCAGCCTCCAAAACCTGCCCCGATACCCCTCCCTCGTGACCCCCGCACCCGAAGATCCAGCTCCCCCACCCTCCAAAAAACAGGAAACACACCCCTCCCCCACCCCGGAAAGCCCCTCCCCGGAGTTCTCAGATCCCCCCAGTTCAGCGACGCGGTGGGCGGAGCTACCCGCCGGGCGTGGGCATCTTTCCTTCCCCGGTGGCCAGCGGAACTCCCTGCCACATGACAGGGCTCCCGTCCGGCCCTTCCCCCGCCCACGCTCCCTGCCCCCCTGGGACCGGCTCCTTGGCACGTACTTGGGGGGGCACAGCACCTCCTCCAGGAACTCCTCGATCTTGTTGGTGTCGGTCCGGACCTCGGTCCCGTACATCAGGAAGGGGAGCTGCCCGCCCGGGCAAAGCTTCTGAACCGTCTCAGTCCTCCTGCAATGAGAGGCAGGGGCTGCAGGTGGGGAGTGAGGGGCACAGGGGGGCTGGACTGGCAGGGGCTGCGGGACGGGAGTGTGGGGCACCAGCAGGGCTGGGGTGGGGGCAGGGCTGGGCTGGGCTGGCAGGGGCTGCGGGTCGGGAGTGAGGGGCACCGGCCACGTCTCACTCACCGTTTCGTGTCCACCGTGGTGACGTTGAAGGTGACGCCTTTGAGCCACAGAACCATGAAGAGCCGCTGGGAGAAGGGGCAGTTCCCGATCTTGGCCCCATCACTGCCGGCCTGGCACAGAGCAGAAGGGTCTCAGCATCCACCCAGTGCCCGGCCCCACCTCCCCCGGGCCCCGGAGAGGGGCAGGATCATCCCCAGAGCTTCCCCCTGCCCCCCCCCCCCCCGCCGTCCTGCCCTGGAGCTGCCATCCCTCCATGGGGCAGGGCTGCCCCGCCCCCCAGGGGACTCCCTGCTCCGCCCCCCTCGCGTTATCTAGGCTGCAATACCGGCAGCCACCACCAGGAGGCGCCACTAGCTATAACGCCTGATAGGCGTCCTGCTGCCATACCCGCCTTGGCCACCAGGTGGCGCCCCCTTGCTAGACAGACGCCATTGGGGGGTGTGGCTGCCATACCTGCCTTGGCCACCAGGTGGCGCTCTACGCCTGCCCTACAGGGACCCTGCAGCGGGCTCCCCATAGCCCCCCTCAGCTCCCCCAGGGGCTGCGCTCCTCCGCCCCCCCCCTCCTGCTCGGTGCCATGGGGGCGGGGCAGGGCCTGGATCTCCAGGGATATGGGGGGGGCGCACCCCATGGGGGTGAGGCTCTGACTGACAGGCCCTCTCCTGACAGTGCCTTGGGGGCTGACGGGTGGGGGGGGCTGGGGGAGGGGGTCGCAGCAGGAAAGGGAAGGGCCTGTGGGGTGAGGTGGGGTCTGCAGCGGGGCAGGGAGGCAGCGGTGTCTGGGGGCAGGAGGGGAGGGGGTGGGTGCAGAGAGGAGGGGGTGTCTAGGGGGGGCAGGGGTGGGGGCAGGAAGGGTTGTCTGGGGCACGAGGGGATGGGGAGGGGCCGAGAGGAGGGGGTGTCTAGGGGGGACGGGAGGCAGGGGTCTCTGGGACGGGAGGGGGTGTTGGGGGCTGGTAGGAGTGTGAGGTTCGGGGCAGGAGGAAGGGCACAGATCTCTGGCTGTTGGGGAGGGAGTTGGCTGGGGGGTTAACCCCTCCCGCCCTCTCCAGTTCAGGGGGTCACAGGACACCCTGCCCCCCCCCAATGCAGGGGTCACAGGGCACGGCCCTGGAAACAGGATCCCGGCTCCCGAGCCAGATCCTGCTGCCTGTTGCCAACACCCGCCAGGCCCCCAGCCAGTTGCCAGGGAGACGCCCGGCAACCAGCCCCCTCCGCCAGGTGACAGGCAGTGCCCGTTGCTGGGCAGCGGCTTCACACCCGCCCTTTCTACCAGCACCCACAACCGGTGCCTTTGGATACACAACCTGACACACACAACTACCCCTGCAAAGGGTGGCTACAGTGACACAAGGCCCCACCCCTCTCGACTGGGCCACACCCACAGCCGGTTGCTGTAGAAACAGGTCACACCCACACACAAGGTGACAGGCCTGACGGGTCGCCATGGAGAAACAACACACTCTGTCCAGTGATGGTTATTACAGAGACGCACCCGCCCCTCCCTGCTATAGCCGGCAAACCCGGATGCCTGGGTTCTCTCCCTGGCTCTGGTAGGGGAGTGGGGTCTGGTGGTTAGAGCAGGGGGCTGGGAGCCTGGACTCCTGGGTTCTCTCCCTGGCTCTGGGAGGGGAGTGGGGTCTAGTGGTTAGAGTGGGGGGGGCTGGGAGCCTGGACTCCTGGGTTCGCTCCCTGGCTCTGGGAGGGGAGTGGGGGCTGGGAGCCAGGACTCCTGGGTTCTATTTTTTGAGTGACTACCTGTCTCTGGATGAGGGATGGGACATGGGGCCTTCCCCATCTTGGGGCCTCCAGCTCCGACTCAGCCCCAGAGCAGGGGCCCAGCTGGCTGGGGTGGGGGGGCGCAGTGGGGGTTGGACTCCTGGGTTCATGGGTTTACCTTGAGCCAGGGAGGGGGAGGCAGCCGGTGGCTTTGGGGACGATTCATCCAAGTCCCAGAAGAAAAATGTTAATGCTGGGCAGGGAGTAGCAGGGGGTGAGGAGTGAGGGGCACTGGCAGAGCTGGGGGGGGGACAGGCCTGGGATATCGGGGCAGCGGGTCAGGAGTGAGGGGCGCTGGCAGCCCTGGGGCGGGGGAGAGACCAGGGCTGGGCTATCAGGGGCTGCGGGCCAGGAGTGAGGGGCACCAGTAGACCTGGGTGTGTGTCATATGCCCTATACCGTGAAGTGCTGCAGTGATTCCCCTGTGACTATCCCCTCCCTGCTCTCCCCTGTGGGTCCAAGCCCCCAGTATCCACCTTCACCCAGTCCTCAAACAACCAGAGCCCCGAGATAACACCCGGCACCCCCATTCCTACCTCCAATCTGTGCCCCCTCCTCCTGGGCCGGCGGGCCCCATCCCTGCCTGACACTGAGAAAAGGAAATGCAGGGCCTGTCCCTTTAAAACCAGCCCCCCTTTCCGTGTAACACCCCCCCCCCCCCCCCGCCCCTTACACCAGCCCTGGAGACACATTCCAGCCCCAGGGACTCCAGGAGGGCTTTATAGGGAGACTCGCCCTTCCCAGGTACAATCTGCCCAGGCGGAGCCGGGAAACGTTGCGTCAACCCGAGGCAGGTTCTTTACTGCGCTGTGGTTGGGGCCCGCTCGCCCCCTTCCCTACAGTGATGTCACCCCAGCAGGTTATTTCAGTCACATTCCTCCACCCTCTTGGGTTAAATGGTTCCTTCCTCTAACTTCAGTCCCGCCCCCCAGGTCATGGATCTGCTGTGGGGAGCAGGGCGGGGGGTCAGCAGGGGGCGCTGGGCTGCGGGGAGCCGGGTGAGGGGTCAGCAGGGGGCAGGGCAGGGGGCTCATCTGGGGCCTTTCCAGAATCAGGGCCCCGCACCGGGTGCTGCACAGACACGTAAGGAGAGAGGCAGGCCCTGTCCTGACGAATTTACTCTCTACCTAGAGAAACCAGAGAGAAATCAGGATCCCCATTCAACAGATGGAAAAACTGAGGCACAAGACATCAAGTGACTTGCCCAGGGTCCTCCCTCCTAGGACTGGGGAGAAAACCCAGGAGTCCTGGCTCCCCACCCCGCTGCTCTAACCCACTGGGCCCCACTCCCCTCCCAGTGCCAGGGACAGAACCCAGGAGTCCTGGCTCTCCCAGCCCCCACTCTAACCCAGCAGACCTCACTCCCCTCCCACACCGGAGTCCTGTTCTGCCGTAACTAAAGTTACACTAATTTGCAGCCACTCTGAAGTCCCAGGCGCCGCACCCCAGGGAGTGGGTGAGCCCAGCCCTCAGCCCTGTTTGGATTTTAAACAGACGAAGAAAATCTGGTCCAGGAACCTGCTCCAGGGGAAAACAACAGGAGACAAGCGGGGGTAGCTAGGAAGGAAAACCAGACACAGGAGGGACCCATGCACAGCTGAGGATAGAACCCAGGAGTCTGGGCTCTGAGCACCTCCTGCTCTAACCACTAGCCCCCACTACCCTCCCAGAGCCAGGGAGAGAACCCAGGAGTCCTGGCTCCCAGCCCCCCGCTCTAACCACCAGCCCCCACTCCCCTCCCAGAGCCAGGGAGTGAACCCAGGAGTCCTGGGTCCCAGCCCCACCCTGCTCTAACCCACCAGCCCCCACTCCCCTCCCAGAGCTGGGGAGAGAACCCAGGAGTCCTGGCTCCCAGCCCCCCCTGCTCTAATCACTAGCCCCTCCCTTCCCCTCCCCTGGGAGAGAACCCAAGAGTCCTGTTTTGTATCCCTGCCCCACCCTGATCCAGACACACAGGAGGAGTGGGACAGACCCGTGAAAGAGGCAGACAGTTTAACCGAGCCCATCCCAGTTAAACCAGCCAGCGAGCGAGAGAACAAAAGGCAGAGGAGGACGGAAGGAGAGCGAAGCAGAAGAGGAACTGAACAGAGCCCCCGGCTGTGTAAACAGAAGCAGCCCCAGTTTGATTGTCCAAGGGGATCTTCAGACCAGTTGAAAAGTTTTCCTCCAATTAACTTTTCCCCAAATCAAATGTTTCAAACTGCTGGCAAAAAAAAATAGTTCCTGCAGAATCATCGGTTTTTCCCCATCTCGGTTTAAAAATTGCCCCAGTTTCGGGTGTTTCAAACCCCGCTCCGGGCACACTGGTTTCCGAGCGGCTTTATTTCGGTTTTGCTTAGTCCAGTTTCTCACCACCGGCCTTGTTTACACGGGAAACGCGCTTCAGTGTTTGAACGGATGCAGGTGCTCCGGGGATGCGTTCGGCGGCCTGGTGGTGGTTTCACGTCACCCTACGTGACAGAGTTGAGTCTTTCAGCCGGATGGGCAATTAATTCGGGTTGGCTGCATTCGAGGTAGCGTAGTCGAGCTGCAGTGAGATCGTCCACAGGACAAATTAACTCCCAAGATCCCCAGAGTGGGCGGATTAGCCACCGATCGGTTGTGCCATTTCAACCCGAAGCCTCAGACTAGGCCCGAAACAGCTTTCAAATCATGCGCCAATTTGAGCGTTGGAACATTTTTCATTCCCGAATTGGGACGAAAAGCCAAAATCTCAACATTTTACGCCACCCGGAAATCTGACCAAAAAACCCGCTTCCGGTGAATCAAAACATTTGGTTCATTTCAGAGTGTTTCATTTCGGTCTGGATCTTTTTAAAACTCAAACTTCCAACCCAAAAGTCGTTTCCAAGTGAAAACAGAAGCTTTTCATTCCAAGAATGGCAAAAACCAGGATGGGTCAACGTTCGCCAAACTTTTCCTCCCTGATTTTTTCGCCCGGAACAGAAACGTTCATTGAAATTGAAACTTTCACAAAGGAAATTTTGGTGCTGGGAAACTGGGTGTTCCCCACGCAGTGCAAAATGTTTCATGGAGAAAATTCTCCCGCACCCCGTACAGCCGTTGGCTCAAGCCAGGCACAAGGAACGCCGCACTCAAGGGAAGATTGATCCAGGACTTTCGTGCTTTCGTTAACCCGACCGCTCGTCGTGATTTTTCAACAGCTCTTTTTGCATTAAAAAAAGTGTCGCTTTGTTGATAACGTTGGCAAAACAGGGTCGGTTTTGACAAATCGCCTGACTAAAAAAAAAACCCACCGACAAAAGTTGACCGAAAGTTTTGTGGCTACATTTTCGAAACAAAACAAAAAAACATTCCGGTTTTATGATTCAAACCGGCTTTTTATCGGGACACTTAAGCTAATCAGACCGAAAGAAGTTTTTTTTTTAAAGTTTGAAAACAGGAAGACAACATTTCGATTGACCCAAACTGACCAAACGTTTGCGGTTTTTCAGTCACGTCTGGTGGAAACGGCCACTTTTCTCTCTCGATTCAGAGCTCTAAGATATTTGTGGGCCGGGGAAGCCAGCACCAACCCAGCTCGGCTCCGCGTGGGGCGATTTCAAATCAGGTTAGAGGCGTCTCAAAGCAGTTTGTATCCGAGGGAGGCAAAACCGCTGTAAAACCAGGGATCACGTGCTGTGCCGGGGGATTTCAGATCTAGCAGGGGCCAACGGCTGGAAGTTGAAACTGGACAAAGTCAGAGGGGAATAAGGTGTAAATGTTTTAACTGGGAGGGGAGTTAACCAGTGGGACAACTTGCTGAAGGATGTGGAAGAGTTTCCGGTTTTAATTCAAGATGCAAAGATCTGCCCAGGCTGGGCCAGGAATCGACACAGGGAAGTGCCAGGCCTGTGTCAAACAGGCGCTGGATCACAACGGATCCTCAAATCTAGGAATTTCGCAGCCCCTCCGGGGGCTGAATATTGAAGTGCAGGAGTCCAGGTGCTGAACAAAGGGGTGGACGCCACCGGCGAGCAGCGAGCTCAGGGCCCGTGACGCTCAGTGGTTTTCGATTTGGGCGTAGGCCAGGCCGGAGAGAAACAAAACCCGCCCGCCGAGGGAAGCCAGCCATGCAGAGCCCGGGTGTATTTGCATCCGGTGCTAACGTTAGCGTCTGTCAATCCGACTTTCCCACCTAGGCCGGTCCAGCACGCGTGTCTTCTGCCGAGCCCCTGACGTCCCGGCCACGCTTGGAAACGTCTCACACGCAGGTCTGGGAGCGGGATCAGGCCGGAGCTGGGGCGGTGGCTCAGGTCCTTGGTCATTTTGAGAAGGTGGAGTTGGGGGGGATTAATTGGGTGTGGGGGGGTCAGACAAAGCTTCTCTCTGGTCGAGGGCCCGGCTGAGGAAGCGGTTTCGTTTTCAGTGTCGGAGGAGAGGAAGGATGCAGGTCGCAAAGTTAATCCCCCCCCCCGCCGCCAAAAAAAGAGAAATCAATCGAAAAGCTTCGCGTGTTTCTAAGCCACAGAGCTCGTCTGACCAGCCCCGAATTCGGGGGACACGTCGGGGTCCCCCAAGCAGCAGGTTTCGCACACACGCACCCCAGAAAAGAGACGCACCCCCGAGAAGTGCCCCCCGTGATCTGTAGGGCACGGGCCAGACCCCGTGTGTGGTGGTGGGGTGCCGGGGTCCCGGCCCAGCACAGTTTAGTTCTCTCACGGCCCAGCCGGGCGTGGCCAGTTGGGGCCGTGGCACTTCGGGGCCGGCCGGCTGCAGCGGCCCGAGTCGTTGAAGACACTTCCCCAAACGGGGCCGACGTGAGTCGCCGAGTGACCCCGGGGAAGAGCGAGGGGGGGGAGGCGGGACCCACCGAAAGGCCGGGCAGGGAAAAGGGGGAGCGAGGCAGAGCCGGGGGAGGCAGGCGGGAGAGGGACGGGGGCCGGGGCCGGCGGGACGGGGGGGGGGGGACGCGAACCGGATCCAGGCGAGGGGTGGGAAAGGTGGTGTGGAAAAGGCAGAAGGGGGTGAAGGGGTGTGAAAAGGAGGGGTGTGAACGGGGGGAGGGGGTGTGAACGGGGGGCAGGAGGGGTGTGAAAGGGGAAAGAGAAAGGGGGGGCATAGGGGGGACAGGAAGGAGTCGGACCCCCCACTTCAGGGGGAAGGAGTTGATCCCCCTCCCCCCAGATAACCAGCTCCCCCCGCCCCTGGGGGGGATTCAGAGGGAGGGAGTGAAGGGGGGCTGGGGGGGGGGTCTCTCTCCTCCCTCCCGGGCTCTCACTCTCTGGCCCCACTCCCGCTGGGGGGCGGGGGGGCAGGCCGGGCTCCCCCCGGGAGGGGGGTCACTCCGGAGCGGCTCCGGAGTTTGGGGCGCCCCCCCCGCTTACCTTCACAAACAGCTCCACCTGCGTCTGCTCCTCGGCCATGGCCCGGGGCTGGCTCCGGGACGGGGGGTTAGAAACGGACAAATCCCCCCCGCTCCGCGGCTCCGGCGCGTTTCAAGGCTCCCCCACGGGGCGGGAAAAGCCGGGGCCGGGCCGGGGGGCGCGAATCGCCCCACTTCGGAGTCCTGCGAACAACTCTCGGCGCAACACGGAGCCGATCCGGAGCGGCGGGTCCGCCCCGCCAGCCCCACCCAGGAAGAGAGTGAGTCACCGGGGAGGGGAGGGGAGGGGGCGGGCTGGGGCGGGGGGGGGGGGGGGGGGGCGCCCCCCCCGGGGGCTCGCCGGGGGGGGGCCTGCCTCTCTCTCCTGCCAGCCCCGCCCCCTCCCCTCCCTCCGTCCCTCTGCCCCCCGGCCCCCTCCTTCCCCCGCGCCTCTGCCCCCCACCTCCCGCCCTCTCCCCTTTCCCCCCGCTCCGCTCCCCCCGTCCGGGACAGACAGACGGTGCCAGTGACAGACTCGCGTCCTCCGGGGGCAGCGGCAGACAGAGCGGCCCCCACCGATCAGGACTCCTGGGTCCTCTCCCAGCTCTGGGAGGGGAGTGGAGTCTAGTGGTTAGAACAGGGGGGGCTGGGAGCCAGGACTCCTGGGTTCTCCCCGGCTCTGGGAGGGGAGCAGGATCTAGTGGTTAGAACAGGGGGGGCTGGGAGCCAGGACTCCTGGGTTCTCTCCCCGGCTCTGGGAGGGGGGTGGGGGCTGGGAGCCAGGAATCCTGGGTTCTCTCCCCAGCTCTGGGAGGGGAGTGGGGGCTGGTGGTTAGATGGGGGGGGGGGCTGGGAGCCAGGACTCCTGGGTTCTCCCCGGCTCTGGGTGAGCAGGGTGCTGGGTACAGGGAGGAAAGACCCACGTGGCCGTGGCAGGGCGGAGACTTGAAGCGACACAATAAACCGCTGTCTTCAGCCATGAATGGGGAGCCCCTGGCCAGAGGCCACGGAAATCCGGTGTCAGTCATTTCAACGGCTCACAGACCCGCGGGCAGGAAAACTGGAGGGGGCGGGCAGGGATGTAAAATCACCCCCCACTGATAACTGACACCCCCCCGGGGGCTGCGGGTCGGGAGTGAGGGGCACCGGCAGAGCTGGGTCCCATGTTCCCCTCCCTCCAGCTCTGTTGTTTACCAGGGTCGGGGGGGGGGGGGGAGGCTGATTACAAAGCTCCCCCCTCTCCCCCCCCAGCGCCTGCTGCCCCTCCCCCACCCCCCATGTGTATCTGTGTATCCTGCGCTCTCGCCACCCCCCCACCCATCCATCCCCCCCAGCTAGCTAATCCCCAGCCCCCCCATGCATCCTTCCATGCGTCCCCTGCCCCCCTCCACTCCAGCACCCCCCCCCCCCAGCTGCCCCGCCCCCTCCGCTCATGGCAGCCGCCTGCTCTGTCAATATTGACCTTGGCAGCTGCCCAGGGGCCTGTGACCCCTGCGGGAGGCCGGGGCCCGGAGCCCGGATCTGGGGGCTGGGGGACACCCCAGGACCCCGAGCTGCTCCCTGGGGGTCCAGCCGGGCTCCTGCCCACAGGAGGCTGATTTAACCCCTCGTAGCCCATCCCCCCCCCAGCAAACCCCGAGGGAGCCCCTGGGCTGCAGCTCTGCCCCGGTTACCCATTAACCAGCAGCAGCTTCCCCTGCCCTGGGGCTCAGCCTGCAGCCCTGGGCCAGCACCGGGGTCCCTGGGTAACCAGCCACCGCACCCCACCCCAGAGGGGTCCCCGTATAACCAGGCCCCACCCCAGAGGTGGCTGCATCTTGGGGTCAGTGATGGGGCGGCCAAACGTAGGGGCCCAGCGAGCCATGAACAAGAATCCTCAGACGTTCGAGGGCCGCGAGATGCCCACAACCTGCCCCGTGGGGTGGAGCTGCCAGGGCCTGATCTCTCCCCACTCCCCAGGGCAGAAGCCCCAAGCTCCCCCCTGCCGGGTCTGCTAGGCGGAGAAAGAGGGGGAGGCCTTGGGGGCTCCGTGAGCTATAACAAGATGGGGGGGCTGCAGTTCACGGCCTGG
>RQSS01040181.1:0-19083 GCA_003846335.1 Cuora mccordi
ACTGCTGCTTATTGTTACCCTTTGTACCCCTCGCTCACCTCCTGCACGTTCCTGCTGCTGTTACGCAATGTTGTCATCTCAGCAGGATCATAAACGATGAGGGAGGGGAGGTTTCATAGTGGTAGCTATGTTAGTCTGTATCAGCAAAAACAACAAGGAGTCCTTGTGGCACCTTAGAGACTAACAAATTTATTTGGGCATAAGCTTTTGTGGGCTTGAACCCACTTCATCAGATGCATGGAGTGGAAAATACAGGAGCGGGTATAAATACATGAAAAGATGGGAGTTGCCTTACCGAGTGTGAGGTCAGTCTAACGAGACAATTCAATTAACAGCAGGATACCAAGAGGAAAAATAACTTTTGTAGTGGTAATGAGTGGCCCATTTCAAATAGTTGACAAAAAGGTGTGAGTAACAGTAAGGGGAAATTAGTAGGGGGGGAAATTAGGTTTAGATTTTGTAATGACCCAACCAGCCCTAATTCAGTCTTTATTGAGGCCTAATTTGATGGTGTCCAGTTTGCAAACTAATTCCAGTTCTGCAGTTTCACACTGGAGTCCGTTTTTGAAGTTTTTTTGTTGAAGAATTGCCATTTAGGTCTGTTATCGAGTAACTAGGGAGATTGAAGTGCTCTCCTACTGGTTTTTGAATGTTACAATTCTTGATGTTTGATTTGTGTCCATTTATTCTTTTGAATGAGCCCCTGATGGTGTGGCTGATGTGGTTAGGTCCTATGATGGTATCCCTTGAATAGATATGTGGACAGAGTTGGCACTGGGGTTTGTTGTAGGGTTTGGTTCCTGGGTTGGTGTTTTTGTTGTGTGGTGTGTAGTTGCTGGTGAGTATTTGCTTCAGGCTGGGGGCGCTGTCTGTAAGCAAGGACTGGCCTATCTCCCAAGGTCTGTGAGAGTGAGGGATCGTCCTTCAGGATAGGTTGAAGATCCTTGATGATGCACTGGAGAGGTTTTTGTTGGGGGCTGAAGGTGATGGCTAGTGACATTCTGTTACTCTCTTTGTTGGGCCTGTCTTGTAGTAGGTGACTTCTGGGTACCCTTCTGGCTCTGACAGTCTGTTTCTTCACTTCAGCAGGTGGGTATTGTAGTTTTAAGAATGCTTGATAGAGATCCTGTAGGTGTTTGTCTCTGTCTGAAGGATTGGAGCAAATGCGGTTGTATCTTAGAGCTTGGCTGTAGACAATGGATCGTGTGATGTGGTCTGGATGGAAGCTGAAGGCATGTAGGTAAGTATAGTGGTCAGTAGGTTTCCGGTATAGGGTGGTGTATATGTTGACCATCGCTTATGAGCACTGTAGTGTCTAGGAAGTGGATCTCTTGTGAGGACTGGTCCAGGCTGAGGTTGATGGTGGGGTGGAAATTGTTGAAATCCCAATGGAATTCTTCAAGTGCCTCCTTCCCGTGGGTCCAGATGATGAAGATGTCATCAGTGTAGCGCAAGTAGAGGAGGGGCGCTAGGGGACAAGAATTGAGGAAGCATTGTTCTAAGTCAGCCATAAAAATGTTGGCACACTGTGGGGCCTTGCAGGTACCCATAGCAGTGCCGCTGACTTGAAGGTATAAATCATCCCCAAATCTGAAATGGTTGTGGGTGAGGACACAGTCACAAAGCTCAGCCACCAGGTTTGCTGTGACATTATCGGGGATACTGTTCCTGACGGCTTGTAGTCCATCTTTGTGTGGAATGTTGGTGTAGAGAGCTTCTACATCCAGAGTGGCCAGGATGATGTTTTCAGGAAGATCACTAATGGATTGTAGTTTCCTCAGGAAGTCAGTGGTGTCTCAAAGATAGCTAGGAGTGCTGGTAGCATAGGGCCTGAGGAGAGAGTCCACATAGCCAGACAATCCTGCTGTCAGGGTTCCAATGCCTGAGATGATGGGTTGTCCAGGATTCCCAGGTTTATAGATCTTGGGAAGCAGATAGAATACCCCTGGTTGGGGTTCTAGGGGTGTGTCAGTGTAGATTTGTTCCTGTGCTTCTTTAAGGAGTTTCTTGAGCAGATGGTGTAGTTTCTTTTGGTAATCCTCAGTAGGGTCAGAGGGTAATGGCCTGTAGAATGTAGTGTCGGAGAGTTGTCTAGCAGCCTCATGTTCATATTTCAACCTATTCACGATGACTACAGCACCTCCTTTGTCAGCCTTTTTTATTATCATGTCAGAGTTGTTTCTGAGGCTGTGGATGGCCTTGCGTTCTGCATGGCTGAGGTTAAGGGGCACATGATGCTGCTTTTCCACAATTTCAGCCTGTGCACGTCAGCGGAAGCACTCTGTGTACAAGTCCAGTCTGTTGTTTTGACCTTCAGGAGGAGTCCACACAGAGTCCTTTTTGTAGTGTTGGTAGGAAGCTTTCTGTGGGTTAGTGTGTGGTTAAAATGCCCTGGGAATGGTGGGTAGAGCTAGACATTAACTAGGGTGTCTTGATAACTTTTCCCCCTAATTTTGAATTGCTATTTTTCTCCCTCATTCTCACTGGACTGAGCCTATTTTCTTGGGAAAAAATAATGTGGCCACATAAAAGAACAGCCGATAAAATCACATTGTTAGTTTCCCTCTGCTCCTTCCTCTTCAGTTACCTGGGATTTGCCACATTCAAACTGAAAGCTGCAGCCCGACGCTTATCTGGCACCTGGCTTGGGCTGGGGATGCACTTCAGCCTCTGGAGCAATAGAACTCACGGTGTCTCTGCAGAGTCACTCGGAGCAGCCCCAGGGCTGTTGTCACTTTCTGACATTTTCATTCTCAGGAGCAGAATGGTGGGAACCCGGAGGAGATTTAATAGACAAGACAGAACTCTGTGAGCTCAGCTCAATGCCCCCTGTAACAATAACCCAGGGGATTGCTAGGCCCCTAACAATGCACAGTGCAACACACAGGTGATGAGATGTACGCTAAGCCAAGGTCCAACGGCCAATAGGAATCTGACCATTGACTGCAATGAGCACTGGCTCATGCTCCAAGGCCCGGAGAGTCTCAGACAGGCCAGAGGTAACTGACACAGAGGTAAATTATCTTTGAAAACTCATGGTGATTGGGGGAGGTCCCAGATGACTAGAAAAAGGCTAATGTAGTGCCCTTCTTTAAAAAAAGGGAAGAAGGAAGTTCCAGGGAACTACAGGTCAGTCAGCCTCACCTCAGTCCTGGAAAAATCATGGAGCAGGTCCTCAAGGAATCAATTCTGAAGCACTTAAAGGAGAGGAAAATGATCAGGAACAGTCAACATTGATTCACCATTGACAAGCCATGACTGACTAACCTAATTGCCTTCTATGAGGAGATAACTGGCTCTGTGGATCGGGGAAAGCAGTGGACATGTTATTCCTTGACTTTAGCAAAGCTTTTGATACAGTCTCCCACAGTATTCTTGCCAGCAAGTTAAAGAAGTATTGCCTGGATGAATGGCCTATAAGGTGGATAGAAAGCTGGCTAGATCGTCAGGCTCAACGGGTAGTGATCAACGGCTCCATGTCTAGTTGGCAGCTGGTATCAAGGGGAGTGCCTCAAGGATTGGTCCGGGGGCTGGTTTTGTTCAATATCTTCATTAATGATCTGGAGGATGGTGTGGACTGCACTCTCAGCAAGTTTGGAGCTGACACTAAACTGGAAGGAGTGGTAGATATTCTGGAGGGAAGGGACGGAATACAGAGGGACCTAGACAAATTAGAGGATTGGGCCAAAAGAAATCTGATGAGGTTCAACAAGGACAAGTACAGAATCCTGTACTTAGGATGGAAGAATCCCATGCACTGCTACAGACTAGGGACCAAATGGCTAGGCAGCAGTTCTGCAGAAAAGGACAGTGGATTAGAATCTGGATATGAGTCAACAATGTGTCCTTGTTGCCAGGAAGGCTAATGGCATTTTGGGCTGTATAAGTAGGGGCATTGCCAGCAGATTGAGGGACGTGATCATTCCCCTCTATTTAACATTGGTGAGGCCTCATCTGGAGCATTGTGTCCAGTTTTGGGACCCACACTACAAGAAGGATGTGGGTAAATTGGAAAGAGTCCAGCAGAGGGCAACAAAAATTATTAGGGAGCTGGAGCACATAAACACCATGGTCAAGTCACCTCTCGCTCTTCCTTTTGATACACTGAACAGATCGAGCTCTTTCATTCTGCCCCAGAGGGCATTTTCTCCAGCCCTCGAATCACATTTGTGGCTCTTTTTTGCACCCTCTGCACTCATTTCGAACACCTTTTTCAAAATGTGGCCATTAGAACCGGGCGCAGTGTTCCAGGGTCTGTCTCACCAGTGCCAAAAACGGAGCTAAAACCCCTCCCTGCCCCTGCTCACTGGCGAGGGGGTGTCCAGCAGAGCTGCTTTCCCACCCTTTCTAACTGTCATTGTTCCTCCTCTCCCAGTCAGTTCCTCATCCCCTTTTTTCTGTTTCCCTTCTCCTCCTTCCCCTCCAGGCCACTCCCTTCTCTTCACCTCCCCCTGCCATCAAGCAGGGCAGAGGTCAGCAACAGGCACCTCCCAGCAGTGACAGCAGAACACATCTTGCTGGGGAAGGAGAGACAGACAGACTGAGACCCCAGCAGCCATGGGGACACCTGGTCAACCAGGGAAGAGGAAACGTAAGGCTGAGGGTCAGGAACCTCCGACTCCAACGTCTTTAGCTGGTAGAAAGCTAGATGATACCATTTGTCACATCTGTCGGGATTATTTGACAGACCCAGTGACTATACAGTGTGGGCATGAATTCTGCCGGGTCTGCATCACCCAGCGCTGTGCGGGAGTGGAGACAGCCGCCTATCCTCAATGTGGAGAAATGTTCCAGAAAAGAGCCTTCAGGTCCAACATGCAGGTAGGCAGCATAGTACCATTCATCAAACAACTGGGGTTAAAGCCAGGACAAAGGGGAAGGGACGGGAACGTCTGTGAGGAACATGGCAAAGAGCTCGCATAGTTCTGTAGGGAGAATGTCAAAGCCCTTTGTGAGGATTGCAAAGAATCCCTGGCTCACTGCTCTCACACTGGGATTCCCATAGGAAGGGCTGCCCACGAGTCCCAGGTAGGAGTGTTTTTGTTTGCTAATTAAATCCCTTTAGGGCCCTGTGTCATCCCCTCTCTGGACAGTTACCAGTCTGTTGTGACCAGACCTAATCACAGAATCCCATGTGCTTCTAAGACTTCAGCTCTGGGTCTCTCAGCTGCACTCCCAGTTTCAGACTCCATGTCTGCCCCCCTTCTTTGGGATGTGGTTCTCTGCACCCTAGCTGTCTGAAACCCCAGACCCAGAGCCACAGCCCTGCCAAGCTCCCACTTGGTTATACACGCTCCGGCAGATTTCTAGCTCACTGTGGGCATGCTGAGTTCTCAATTGACCCCTGCAGGGACAATGTGTCAGGTGAGCCAGGAACACTGGCTTAACAAAGGGATTTCCTAACCATAGACACTTGTATTTGTAAGAAAGCACAGAGAGAGTTACAGATCTACACAAAATAACAAACAGTCCTGAGACAAACTGCCCCCATCCTCTGTGTCTGGTCGCACCCCTTCTGTCACTATGGCTACACTACAGCCTATGTTGGCAAAACTTCTGTTGCTCAGGGGTGTGAATATTCCACCCCCATGAGCAACATAAGTTATGCCAACATAGGTACCGCAGCTCCCAGGGTTGGGTTTTTTATGCTAACAGGAGAGCTTTCTCCCATCGGCATAGAGCGTCTTCACCACATGTGCTGCAGCAGCGCAGCTGTATCGGGAGAGTTGAGCGGCCGCAGCCCTTCTAGTGTAGATGTATGACTCTGAGGTCTTGTGAGCATCTCAGGCAAGGCAGAGACCCTCCTGCTTTCTCTATCTCCAGCCTTGTCTTCTGGCATATGGTGGTTGATGGCCCCTCTTGCTCTGAGAGCATCCCTCCTTCAGTATAGTCTCTCTCCCCTTTTGCCGCATGGAATTGTCTGAGCTCCACGGACCAATCTTAATTGTCAAATAAATTCTTCACTAAGCTCCATCCCCATGCCAATAGCAGAGTCAGAGCTCCTTGGTTTAGTTACTAAAAGATGTTTTTTCTGCCTTTTAATCTTCTTAGCCTTGCAGGGGGAAGTCAGGTCTGGGAGAGGGCTCTTTAATCCAGCAGACAAAGGAAGTGAGATCTAATGGCTGGAAGTTAAAGTTGGACAGATTTAGGCTAGAAGTAAGGTGCCCATATTTTACCATGAGGGGGATTTACCACTGGAACAACTTACCAAGGGTTGTGGTGGGTCCCCAGGACTTTTGTCTTTAAATCATTACTGGGCATCTCTCAGAGGCCTGCTCTCATTCTCAGCCACAAGCTGATGCTGCAGGAATCTCTGGGGGAGGTTCTTTAGCCTGTGCTCAAAAACAGGAGGTCAGACCAGATGTTCAGAATGGCCCCTTCAGGCCTTATCGGCTGTGAATCTATCACTTATTCTGGCTAATGCTGCTCCATACAGCATTGTGGTTGACAAAGGTGCATGGCGGTGTGTTTAGCAAACTGTAGCCATAGAGGGGTGAATAAGGTAGCTACATTATTTGCTCAGATGAATGAAATTCATAAATACCTAGGGAAGCAGGGATGGCTGGGAATTTACCCTTCTGAAATGGGATTGCTCTGATCAGGAGAAGATTTTGTGCCTGAAAGTGTGTGGCACACCCATGGGGAATGGTCCCTGGATGTTTCTTCACTTGGTTTTATTAAATTATAGAATATTATTGACAGTTTCCCTGTTTCTCCTTTCAGGGGGAGGCAAGCACATTGAGCAGGTACTGTACATGCATTTGCCTTTGTTATTTTCCCGTGCGTTCCTGTTCGATGCACTGCAGCATTACTGCACTGAACAGCTGAGCTGACAGATGACAGAGAATCTCTTCTCTTTAGGAGTGAAAATGTGAACATTCAGGAACAGGAAGCCATTTCTACTCAACAGCAGGAGCTCAGAGGTAAATGAACACCACTCTCATATTCAGCAGTGCCTACCCCAAGCGCTCACAACTCATCAGTCAGGTCCCAATACATGACAAGGCTGGATAAAAAAATATCACAAGATTTTGAACAAAACCAATTGTATCACCTCATTTTTGAACATTTAAGAACATTCCAGGCACCCCATTCCCCACTCCCTACCCCCACAGTCTGTGTGTGCTCTTTCAGGATGCACAGCCAGTCTCAAGAACACACTTACACATGTGAACATCTCCTGAAATTGGGGCATTAGCGCCAATGGTGGAGGTGATGGTGGTGTTACCGAAATGTCGGCTCCGCCTAGCTGAGCGCCAATGACAGCCAGACAGGGATAAGGAAAGGTTGCTTTATTCTGCAGAAGAAAGGAGAGCTTTGTACTAAGATACAAAAACTCTAACTCCATACAAAAAACAAGAATCTTTATACACACTCACACACAGGCTTTGGTCGTGTTAGCATTTGATTGGTGGTTAGCAAACCCTGCACTCCTGCAATCTGCTCAGCAAAAACCAGTTCAGGACTAGCTTCAACTGCCTCTAGACTGATAAGGGAAGACAGTTCAAAAGTTCAGGCTACTGTGTCCCTGAAGTGTCCAATTTCCCCTAATGGTTGCCAGCTATTATAAACTGCTTAACTAGCTATTGGGGGGCGGGGGGAGAACTCTACTGACTGTCACAGTGGCTCTCCAGGTTTGTGTTCAGACTGCACAGATAGGGGTTGGTCACATACCGTCATGTGCAAACGCTCAGGTTGAGATCATAAGATTAGAGAGGCAGGATGGTCCAGTGGTTACAGAACTAGCCTGCTGTGCCAAAGATGTGCTGTGGGACCTTGGGTGAGTCCCTTAGGGACTGATTATTAAAGCTCTGTAGGTGCCTAAAAATGCAGATTAGCACCTAGTGGGATTTTTGGACATGCCCATTTGTCGAACTGCCACTGATTTCAATAGGAGTTAGGTGCCTAGTTGCTTTTGAAAATCCTTCTAGGCGCCTATCAGAATCTTTGGATGCCTCAATCCAGGGGTGAAAGTAACTTAAAGGACTTGCCGGTACTCCAGAGTCCTGCAGAGGGGGAGGGGCTCAACCGGAAGAGGCGTGGCCTCTATCGGAAGAGGTGGGGCCTTTAAATCCCCGGGCTTTTAAATCAGGATTTAAAGGGCTCAGGGATTCGGCTGAAGCTAGGAGCCGGGCCCTTTAAATCACCCCCGAAGCTACCAGCTGCAGAGGTGGCTGGGACCCCTGGGGTTTGGGCAGGGGTGAAAGTAATTTACATTTCTTACCCATATGGTCCAATCACAAGCAACCCACCTCTCCTATGTACTTCATTGATTCCTCCCACTGCATGACATAGATAGAGAAAATAAAGCTACTATTACTACTACCAGTACTGTCTGTAATAAAACTTTACTATTGGAATAAGCCTGAAAAAGTGAAAACTCACTGTCACATTTTTCTCCGTGTCTTCCCTCCTCCTCCAGCCAGGCTGTGAACACTAGGCTCTGTGCTTTCTCCCTGCCTGGCACTGAGCAGCAGCTGCAGGGGCTTCCCTCTAGCTTGCAGCAGGGAGCAGAGAGACTGGCTGAGGGAGGGAGAAGCCTGCCTCCTGCATAAGATCAGGAAAAAAAGTGACCCGGGTAACTACAGGCCTGTTAGTTTAACATCTGTAGTATGCAAAATCATGGAAAAAATTTTAAAGGAGAGAGTGGTTACGGAGCATGAGGCCGAGGGCAACTGGGACAGATTACAGCATGGATTTACGAAAGGTAGATCGTGCCAAACCAACCTGATCTCCTTCTTTGAGAAAGTAACAGATTTTTTAGACAAGGGAAATGCAGTGGATTTAATATATCTTGACTTCAGTAAGGCGTTTGATACGGTACCGCATGAGGAATTACTGGTTAAACTGGAAAAGATGGGGATCGAAATGAAAATCCAGAGGTGGATAAGGAGCTGGTTAAAGGGGAGACTCCAGAGGGTCGTATTGAAGGGGAAAATGTCGGGTTGGAGGGGGGTTACCAGTGGGGTTCCTCAAGGTTCGGTTTTGGGTCCAATTTTATTCAATCTATTTATCGCTGACCTGGGAACCAAGAGTAGGAGTGGGCTGATAAAGTTTGCGGATGACACCAAGTTGGGAGGTATTGCAAATTCGGAAAAGGATCGGGATATCCTTCAGGGAGATTTGGATGACCTGGTAAATTGGAGTGTTAGTAACAGGATGAAATTCAATAGTGGGAAGTGTAAGGTTATGCATTTAGGGATGACTAATAAGAACTTTAGTTATAAGCTGGGGACGCACCAGTTGCAAGTAACGGAGGAGGAGAAGGACCTAGGAGTCCTGGTTGATCGTAGGATGACTATGAGTAGGCAATGTGATGTGGCCGTTAAAAAAGCTAATGCGGTCTTGGGATGCATTAGGCGAGGTATTTCTAGTAGGGATAAGGAGGTGCTAGTCCCGCTATATAAGGCGCTGGTAAGACCACATTTGGAGTATTGTGTGCAGTTTTGGTCTCCCATGTTTAAGAAGGATGAATTCAAACTGGAACGGGTACAAAGAAGGGCCACTAGAATGATCCGAGGAATGGAAGGCCTGTCGTATGAAAGGAGACTTGAGGAGCTCGGTTTGTTTTCCTTAACCAAAAGAAGGATAAGAGGAGATATGATTGCACTCTTTAAATATATCAGAGGGATAAATACCAGGGAAGGAGAGGAATTATTTGAGCTCAGTGCTAATGTGGACACGAGGACAAACGGATATAAATTGTCAGTCAGGAAATTTAGGCTTGAAATTAGACGAAGGTTTCTAACCGTCAGAGGAGTGCAACTCTGGAACAGCCTACCGAGGGAAACAGTAGGGGCGAAGGACCTCCATGACTTTAAGATTAAGCTAGATAAGTTTATGGAGGAGATGGTATGATAGGATAACGGGTTTAGTCAATAGGTCAATTAAGTGCCACACTGGTAATTAGTAGAATGGGTCAATGATAAGATATTGTTAGCCTTTTTCCAGAGGGTATGGCTGGAGAGTCCTGCCCGCATGCTCGGGGTTCAGCTGACTGCCATATTTGGGGTCGGGAAGGAATTTTCCTCCAGGGTAGATTGGCAGTGGCCCTGGAGGTTTTTCGCCTTCCTCCGAAGCATGGGGCAGGGGTCGCTTGCTTAAGGAGTGGGGGGATCGGCTTATGTGGCCTGCATCTTGCAGGAGGTCAGACTAGATGATCATAATGGTCCCTTCTGATCTTGAATTCTATGATTCTATGATTCTATGAATCAGGCCCAGCTGGCCCCTATAAGAGGCAGTGAGCCAGGAGCCCAGGAAGTCTCTCTCTGTCTGTAGAGGAAGAAGGGCCTGGCTGCAGGGGGCTGGATACAGGGTATCTGAGTGGAGCAGGGCTGGGGAAAGGCTGAGGAGCTGGGGAGCTCCAGCCTGGAAAGCCCCAGGCTGTGGCCTAGCACAAGGCCAAGAGGTACTGGGGGTTGCAGGGGGCAGCCCAGGGATAGGCAAAGGCAGCAGGTCCAAACTCAACCTTGCCGGTGATGAGTAGGTTGATACTGCAGCCTGCCCCAGGGCATGGGGGCTAGATGATGATTGGCAGTAGCCTGATACTGAGGTGAGGGGGGGATAATGGGTTGGGGGTTCCCCTGGGAGGGGAGATCCTAAGACTGGGGGAGTTCCTGCTGGGGGCAGCACCCCAGATAAAGGGGCACTGGGGTCCTGGGAGGGACACTTGGGGCCAAGAGGCAGTGGATCACTGGCCTGCAGAGGGCGCTCCGAGCTGGAAATTGAGCTAATTCCCTGAGAGACCAGCAGGAGGTGCTGCAGGGGTGAGTCTGCTCGTCTACAGGCAGCTTAAGCACACTCCGGGGTGGGGAAGAGGAGCGGGAATGTGGTGTGCTCAGGGGAGGTGGTGGGGAATAGGCAGGGCCAGGGTGGGGATTTAGGATAAGGAATCGGAATAGGGGCAGGGACTTTGGGGAAGGGGTTGTAATGGGGGGGGGGCGTGACCACTCCACCCCTCTTGGAAGGGGTGGAGTGGGAGCGGGACTGGGGGCAGAGGCGGGGTCGAGCACCAAGGGGAAAGAGAAGTCAGTGCGTATGGCACTGACCAAGGACAGCAACTGTGAGTGGGGTGCAGAGAAGGGTCGGGTATGTGAAAGAGACTTTTTGGTTGCTGGACTTAAGAACCTGAGGGGAAAAGGACACTGCCCAACCTACTTGGGGTGGGTCTTTTGCTCATGGTTTATGTTTATGATCCCCTGTTTGTGGTGTTTTCCCAAATTAACACCGAGTTACTTCCCTCCTTTTATTAAAGGTTTCTTTTCTATACTCAGACTCTGTGTTTGTGAATGAGGAAGTATTGCCTCTTAGAGGTGCCCAGGGGTGGTGTGTAAATTTCTCAGGGTTACTGATTGGGGGCTCAAGTTGGTTCTGTGTTGTATCAATGGAAAGGAACCCCTAGATATTGAACCCGGCCCTAGCTGCTGCTCGCTCCACCTGGCAGAAGGGTTACAGTAGTATTAGTGCTCAACTGTAGATTTTTTTCTCTGCTCGCAAAGGGCAGAAATTGGCCTTTAGTGATCTGTGCGTTTATAGGGAGCTGGGGTTTTCAAAGCTGCCATGGGGTCTGAATACTCAATTTTTATTTAAATTAATGGGCACTGAATGTGCAAACGCGCAAAGCACCTGTAGTGCAGTAAACTTTATGTAGAAATTTGTACGTGTCAGAAGAATTGGGAAGGGAAAATGTCTGTTACAATGATTTCCCAGTGGGGCTGGAAGCAGGTAATTCAGAGAAGCAGAAAGGAGCTGAACTTTGTACTTGTGAAAGTTGGAACTAAATTCTGTACCTTTAGAACTGTCAGCTACACACTCTGTCACCACCAGGTGTGAACTGGTTTAGTTTGTGGTTTTAACACATACATTATGTGGGTTGAGTCCATGTTTAGGTGCTGGGGATTAACTCGTTTTGAGTTGTATGGAAAATTTGTGAATGTGCGCAGGGAGAGCTATGTTGGGCTCATTTCCAACCTCTAAAAAATCAAGAACAATTAACTGTCACTGTCTTGTTCCCAGGGCCTTTCAGAGAATTCTCTGCATCAGCTGCACTGGTGAGCTGTGGCTAGGATGCTGTAATAACACAAACACACTCGGGATTTGCATGGCTGCTCTGAGACGCTGCTCACACTGGGCACAAGATGCTCTCGCTCAGGCTGTGCTCAGCAGTGACAGGTAGACATGACACGACCTCCATTTCCTGCAGTGTTGGTAACCCAGGGCTGACGCACCAAGGGGACGAGCTCCACGTGGGGAAACAGCTGATCTTAGAGGTGATGCCTGTAGTGGCCCATCCATACACCCCTCCCTGGCCCATGCTGACCTGAGCATCTAGCTAAAGAAAGGCCTCTCCACCCCATTCTTAGCTGTGGCACCTCCCATCTACCCAAGCCCTAGGGGGAATTGTTCCCAGGTATCATTTTCCCAGGGGACAGGCACCACCCACAGGTCAGGAGTTGGCCTAGGATGGGGGTGCAGGGACCTCCGCAGACAGACCTTTCTGTATCTCTCCATTTGTTTCCATATTTTGTAACTACCGCAGAGCTGCATTAAGCTTCACCATAAACATGTAAACCCAGTACTGACCCCACTGATTTTAAAATGAGTAAAGGATGGACTTTTCTATTTGATTCTGAATATAATCAGACGTTTTTCCCCCTTGGAGGCCCATGGGAAGTGATGGTTCAGGCTGCAGCTAGGGAAGTGAGTGCTGCAGTGCCTGAAGTGGGGGCACCACAGAGCAATGGGGAGATGGGTGGGAAATGAGCAGAGCCCCCATTTCAGCAGGGGTTGTGGGGGGAAGGTATTTGCACAGAGACAATTCTGATGGGGTGGGAGGGGGCTACACGTATCTGATGGAGAAAGTGTAAAAACACGTGGGATGGAACAATTACAAATAATGTGCTGGTGTTTGAACGAGTGATGGGGAATGTCGCCATATCAGCATCAGAGCCCAAGCAGTGAGCTCAGGGCTGCTCATGCTGACACAGACGGCTCTGAAGGGGAAGGGGCCATTTGTCCTAAAACCCCATGGAAATTATGGACACAGCGCCCTGAGTAGCCCTAGACCAGTTGGGCCAGAGTCATTGTTGGGGACTGAGACTTGTCCAGTGTTTAACAGCATCCCTCACATGGGATCCCCGCCACTCCCATGTCCTGGCCTTTCCACAGCCATGTAAAGAGGTAAGGGGCAGGATTTCACCCTCAGTGACCATGTGCTCCATGTGTGTGTGTGTTTGTTCTGATATCCAGGACCAGGAGGCATTTCATACTTGGAGGAAGGGAGGGAGAATGTATCTCCCCTCTCCCCTCCCTATTTTAGCAGGCACAGAGCTCACACTGTATTTGGATGGTGCAGGGAGGGGCCTGTATTCACTGTTCCTCACCGCAGCAACCTTTGATGACAGGTAGCTGCCTCAGTGCCCGCTGCCCTTGCCCCACTGCCACCCTCCCAGTACCCGTCCTCATCCAGCTGTGAGGGAGAAGCACAGAAGTTGGATGTTTCTGCTAAAATGATCAGTAGTGAGATAATTGCAAATGGTGATAATTAAATTGTCATTGATCAGGCCTTAGTGTCAGCCTCCCAATCCCACTGTGCTGAGTGTGAGCAGCAAACAGCACTGCCTGCAGACTCAGGCAGATCTCCGTGGGCTGGAGCACTGCTTACACCAAGGTCACTTGCTCAATTATATCTTCATACCCATAAAAGCTGGGCACATTTTAATAAATGGAGGGTGAGTTTTTCACCCACACTTCAACCCCTTTATGGTCAGTCAAAAGACCAGAGCAGCATAAAAGGGCTCCAGAAGGCCTGGATGCAGCTAGGGAAGGATTCCTCCAGTGCAAGCAGTGCAGAGAACACCTGCAGGCTGCCCCCTGAGGATCCACTCACAAACCCTATTGTAGGGGTGTGGGAGATGAACCTGGGAAAAAGAGGAGGGTGTCAGGAGAGGGGGCCAGGGCACAGTGCAGCAGAGATCATGGGCCGTGCTGCTTCCCTTCACCCAGGATTTGGCTACACTTGCAGGTGTGCAGCGCTGGGAGTTAAAGCTGTCTTCATACAGCTGTGTAGGGAAAGCGCTGCAGTGTGGCCACATTTGAAGCATTTGCAGTGGTGTTGGGAGTGGTGCATTATGGGCAGCTATCCCACAGAGCACCTCTTCCCATTCTGGCGCCGTGGGTTGTGGGAAGGGGGCGGAGGGTGTGGGTCATTCTGCTTCCTGTCCCAATGCCCCTTGATGCGTCGCTTCACATCCCAGCAATCCCTGTGTTTCCCTCAACGTTTGGCATCTTTCAATGGTTTCTGTGCAGTACGATTCTGTGTTCCATTTCGGTCTGCAGGAAATGGAGCCCAAACTGCTGAGGAATATGCTGATGAGTCTCGCCAGCACATCACGTTTGGCAGTTGAGCTATTCCTTCAGCTCCAAAGTGACAATGAGGAGTTCCGACAATGATAGCGAGTCGCGTAATGTGTACAACACGAAATTGCTTGTGGCATTCACAGACATGCTCAACACCGTGGAACGCCGCTTTTGGGCTCGGGAAACAAGCACTGAGTGGTGGGATCACATCGTCATGGAAGTCTGGGATGACAGTCAGTGGCTGCAGAACTTTTGGATGAGAAAAGCCTTTCATGGGACTGTGTGAGGAGCTCGCCCCCCACCCTGCGGCGCAAGGACACAAGATTGAGAGCTGCCCTGCCGGTGGAGAAGTGGGTGGCTATTGCAATCTGGAAGCTGGCAACTCCAGACAGCTACCGATTGGTCGGGAACCAGTTTGGAGTGGGAAAGTCGACCATTGGAATCGTGTTGATGCAAGTTTGCAGGGCCATTAATCGCATCCTGCTAAGAAGAACCGTGACTCTGGGGAACGTGCAGGACATTGTGTCTGGCTTTGCACAAATGGGTTTCCCTAACTGTGGAGGGGCGATAGATGGGACGCATATTTCTATTCTGACACCACCCTACCTAGCATCCGAGTACGTTAATCGGAAAGGGTATTTCTCTATGGTTCTCCAGGCGCTTGTGAATCACCATGGGCATTTCATTGACATTAACGCAGGCTGGCCCGGAAAGGTGCATGACACACACATCTTTTGGAACAGTGACCTGTTCAGGAAGATGCAGGCCGGGATTTTTTTCCCAGACCGGAAGATCCCAGTAGGGGACATCGAAATGCCCATTGTGATCCTTGGAGACCCCGCTTACCCATTAATGCTGTGGCTCATGAAACCCTACACAGGGAGCCTTGACAGCAGCAAGGAACGGTTCAACTACAGGCTGAGCCGGTGCCGAATGACTGTGGAGTGTGCTTTTGGCCGTTTAAAGGGGCGCTGGCGATCTCTGTATGGGAAGTTGGACTTGGGGGAAAGCAGCATCCCCGCGGTTATATCCGCATGCTGTACCCTCCATAATATTTGTGAAGGGAAGGGTGAAAGATTCAGTCAGGCATGGACCACCGAGGTTCAACGTCTGGAGGCTGAATTTGCACAGCCAGAGAGCAGGGCTACTAGAGAGGCCCAGCACAGGGCTGCAAGGATTAGGGATGCCTTGAGGGAGGAATTTGAGGCTGAAAACCAACAGTAATGTTTGGTGCCTTGCACATGAGTGAAGTGCAGTGGCTACAATGTATTTCCTAAGCTGATTTGCAGTGCCTGTTTCTTTCCTGGGCTAAGGTATCTTTGACTTTCTGCAATAATAAAGACTGTTTTCAAAGCCAAGAATTCATTTATTGAAAAGAAAATTACTTTATTGACAGACACACAACTTTTTGGGAACCTAAAAGGGCAGGGGGGTGGGGTGGGGAACTGTACGGTCACAGGCTTGAATATGTCCTGTCTGGAGTGCTGTGCAATGACTGCTGCACTTCAGGATGGCTATACTGCATGGTGATGGGGGTTGAGTGCAGAGGGTAAGGGTCGTAGTTCTCAGGGCTGGTTGGTGAAGGTACAGGTTGGAGGCAGCTGGTGGTGGTAAGAACCTGGATGCTGGGGAAGGGGGTTTTGAGCTGACATGGAGGCACAATGGAAAGAGCTTTGGGACAAGGGCAGTGGGGGTGGGGGGTGGGCGCGGTAGTGCTCCGCCTGCATGGTTACGAGCACCTGGATAGAGTCTGCTTGGCGCTCCAGGATCCTTATCAGCTGCTTCGTGCTTTTCTTCCTCTGCGCTACGTTTTTCTGGCAGATCCTGCTTTTCCTTTCCCTCCAGTCCTGCGCTTTTTGATTCTCTGTGAGAGATTGCTGCATAACTTTTTGCAGCATGTCTTCTTTGCTTTTTTGCGGCTTCTTCTGGAGGTTTTGTAGTCTCTCAGCTGGTGATAACAGGGACAGCCGAGATCTCAAAGTTGCATCTGTAAAGCCAAAATGCAACACTTAACTGAGGCAGCATTGTTTATACCAGACAGAGTTATTCCCCCACAGTAACAGTCTTCACAATAGCATAACTTTCCCATACCAAAGAGAGCGCACATAACCCACTGGATCCCCGAAATGGTGAGTAAGGGGGACTGGTTCAGGGCTGTACTGGGGTTTCTGTGCGTTGGGGAAAACAAACAGCTGCAGAGGGCACCTACACTGAACACTATCCCAACATTTTCCACAGGAAGTTATCCTGGCAGATATCTCGCTGCTTCGGGTCACCTGGGAAGCATGGGAGGGTCTTCTACTGCAATGCGGATTCCGCCCTGGCCCCTATGGAGCTTGCCTGTGTCTTGCAATGGTCCCCCCACCCCTCGTGGCACAGTGGCACGGCCGCATTAGCCTGACTGGGACAAGGACCACAGTGGCTCTCCCAATAAAGTTGCGCAAGTGCATTGCCCACGCTCTGGCTGAAACTTTTGAAGAGATTACCGAGGCCGGTTACCCTGACGTGATAGACCACATCAATGCGCTGTTCTGCATCTAGGCATGCATGCATGCAGCCCTAACCCTCCCTCCTCTCCCGAAAAATTTCCATCCTGAAAATAAAAGCCGCTTACTGGGAACCCACTCCTCTGTTTGTCCTCCACCAAGTATTGGCTGCTGCAACAGGCAGCCCGGTCTTCGGCGGTAATTCGGCGGCGGGGGGCCCCCACCGTGGGTCTTCGGGGCACTTCGGCAGCGGGTCCCGGAACGGAACCCGCTTCCCCCCCGCCCCGGCCCCAGCCTCTTATCCCCGGCTCCCTCCTCGCCCGGAGTCTCAGCACCTCGCCGGAACAGCTGCAGCATGCGGCCGGCGGGGCCTGAGCTCCGTCCCGCTCAGAGCCGCGTGGTGAGGGGGCGGGGCTGGGAGCGCCACGCCGAGCGGAGGGAGCTGAGCTCAGCCCGGTGCTCCCAGCCCCGCCCCCTGACCACGCGGCTCTGAGCGGGGCGGGGCTCAGGGGCCCCGCCGGAGACTCGGCGCTTGATGCGCTGAGGCTCCAGGAGAGGGGCGGAGGCGGGAGCCTCCGCTGTTCTCTTGGGGGCCCTGCGGAGCCCGGGGCCTGGGGCAAATTGCCCCCTTTGCCCCCCCCCTCTGGGCGGCCCTGGTTTAAGGACTTGTCTACACTTAAATTTTATAGTGCTCTACTTTCTGGCTCAGGGGTGTGAAAAATCCCCTCTCCAAATCTGTCCGGCAGGGATCTACGCTGCTCTTGGTAGCTGCTGGATCTTTAGTTTGTCAGTTTGTTCCAATATCTCCTCTTCATTCCTCAATCCTTGATATTTATTTCCTGAACAGAGCAGCTCCAGGGCAGGTTACTCCCCAGCAACCTCTGTGGTGAAAACTGATGCAAAGAAACCAGTCAATCTCTCAGCATTGTCCTTACTCTCCCCAGTTGCTCCCTTTCCCTGCTGCTGATCCAGGGGACCCATTGATTCTCTCACAGGCTTCCTGATTCTGATGGACTGAAATATTTCCCTGGTATTTGTTTTATACCTCTGGCTGTTCACTCTGCTAATTGCATTTAGCCTCCTAATTCTCATCATCCATTTCACCTGATGTACTGCATGCTCCTTTCTGCTGGCTTCACAGGGTTAATATTTTCCGTTTGCAGAGGAATCCCTGTTTGGCTCTAACAACTCCTTGCACCTGGCCAGGTGGGGTTACTGTATTTCTCCCCTTGCTGATTCCTTTGTTGCTCGGGGGTTCAGGTAGGGTGACCAGATGTCCCAATTTTATAGGGACAGTCCCAATTTTGGGGTCATTTTCTTATATAGGTTCCTATTACCCCTCACCACCATCCCGATTTTTCACATTTGCTGCCTGGTCAGCCTAGGTTCAGGTGTCTGGCTGCTGCTGTAGCCTCCAGGCTGAGTCTAAGGCCATGGCTACACTTGCAGATGTGCAGCGCTGGGAGTTACTGTGTTCGTACAGCTGTGTAGGGAAAGCGCTGGTGTGTGACCACACTGACAGTTACCAGCGCTGCAGTGTGGCCACATTTGCAGCATTTGCAGCGCTGTTGGGAATGCAAACTGCTCGGTGCATTATGGGCAGCTATCCCAGCGTTCAAGTGGCTGCAACGTGCTTTTCAAAAGAGGGGGGTGGGGTGGAGTGTGACAGGGAGCGGGGGAGAGAGAGAGAGAGAGAGAGAGAGAGAGAGAGAGTGGATTTTTGGAGCCGACACTGTGTGTCAACTCCCTGCCTTGCAAATTCTGTGTCAGCTTCCTGCCTTGCAAAATCTGACCATTTCCTCGACCCCTCATTCACTCTTAAATGCAAATAGCCTGCAGACCAGATAAGCAGCTGCTCCGACAGACTCCCTTTCTCCCCACCCCCCGCTGTGCTGTTTCTCTCCTCAAGCAAACACTAGCTGTAGACATTCATCCCCCTGCCTGCCTCATTCACAGCAAACAGGAGCTGTGTTTGTTTTTTAGATAAGCAGCTACCGGAGCCCCAAGTTCACAACAAAACAGAGAGGCATCATAACAAAACAAAGAGAGAAAATTAGTTAAAAGCATTATGGGAAAATTCCAGAAGTCAGTTACAGCGTAGTAAGATTAATCACTGTTTACACTTGCACTCCAGCGCTGCATCACCAGCGCTGCAATAGTTATACCCGAGGCAGAGCAGGAGTACAGCCAGCGCTGCAGCCAGGGAGATGCAGCGCTGTATGTGCCTTGCAAGTGTGGA
>RQSS01040182.1:0-35155 GCA_003846335.1 Cuora mccordi
CTTTACAGGTAAAAGAGACCTTAACCCTTAACTATCTGTTTATGACAGCAGGTCCACCGGAGCCAAATGCCGCCCCCCAGGGAACGGCCGCCCCACGCGCCTGCTTGGCGCGCTGGGGTCTAGAGCCGGCCCTGACTGTAGGGGAGGTACTTATAATTAGCTGCAGTACAAATGTTTTAAGTCAGTTTGTAAACATTAGAATTCCAGAAAGGACCACGTAACTTGCTTGGCAGAGGTAGGTTATGTTGAGACATTTTCATTAAAAGGTGTTTCTTGTCACATAATGGGGAGTGGTCAAATGAGACTGTCCTCAGGAAGGAGAACTTACTTTAAAGCTTGGTGATGAGGCCCCAGATGTTTCATATCTTATCTCACCCACACTGAAGTCAATAAGAATGTCAGCTTTAATGGAATAGAAGCAGACGTTAAGTGTGCAAGGTAAACTAGCCTGAGAGTGGTGGTGATAGCATCTAGATTATCTGATGGAGCACTTTACATTTTGGGAGATTTACAGGGGAAAGATTACCTTAAGGGTGAACTAATTTTTCTTGACCTCGTTGCATCCATCCTTGAGGAAAAACATGTGATTTAGTAAAATAATTACGTATGTTAATTTTGTCCGCTGCTCTCTTTACTGAGGCATGTTTTGTAAATATAATCACTGACTAATGATGAATCTACTCTGACATTCTTCCTCTGGCAGACGTAAGGCCAAGCTGTGCCAGGGGAAAAAAATAATAATATCCATAAAAGATGTCAGAAAATAATCTTGCCAATAATGTTTTCCTTATCAACTTAGCTTATTGTGAATACATTGACTTTAAAAATTAAGTTTAACTGCTACCATACTAATATGAAAACTCAGGATGGTGAAATAGCTATAGTAAGAAACTACAAAGCCACCTTGAAGCAGCTCCATGATTTTGCATCAAGTTTTTGAAAATTTTGGGCATTACCTTCAGTTGGATTATCAATGTGAGAAAAGACTGCAAAACTGGAACCCTAGAAAACATTAAAACTACACTGTAAAAAAGACTTTTACTAAATGTAGTGGGACTCATGGCAGAAACTTACTGACTCAGAAAGATGTACCAACTCTGTTTGAATTTAACTCAAGAAAGATGCACAGAAAGTAACTGCTTATGCTGTCTTTCAGCTCACAAGACTTAAACGGATTCAGTTGCTCGGATCTAGTTATGAACCTAGAAGGAGACTGTGTGTACAATAAGAAACTAATTCTTCTTTGAGTGATTGCACGTGTCCATTACGGTTGGGGAGGGGAGAGGATGTGCCGCACACCTTGCACACAAGGGCTGGAGAATTTTCCCTAACAGAACCCAGAGGGGCGGCCACACGATGACCTGGTGTTCCTTGTGCTCTGAGCTAAGGTTATAAAGCAGGGGTCTCAAAGTCAAATGACCACAAGGTCTAGTGCATTGGCCCGAGGGCCACATCACTGACACCCCCACCCTCACTGCCCCGGCCCTGCCCCCACTCCACCCCTTCCATGAGGCCCCACCTCTTCCCACTCCTGCCCTGCCCCTTTCCACCCCCTTCCCGAAAGTCCCCACCCCACTGCTGCCCCTTCCCTGTCACCAAGGGGTGCAGGGTGTGGCAGGGGCTCAGGGCAGGGAGATGGTGTGTGGGATGCAAGAGGGGTGAGGGGTGTGGCAGGGGGCCAGGGTGGAGCAGGTGGCTCAGGGCAGGGAGTTGGGCTGCAGGAGGGGTGTGAGGCAACGGAGGAGCCCTCTGCCTCCTCCCTTCCCCCCCCTCTGTCCCGAAAGGATGTGCTGCCAGCGGTGCGGGGCTTGCAGTGCCACAGGGGGCAATCCTGCGGGCTGGATTCGGGCCGCGGGCTGTAGTTTGCCCACCCCTGGCCTGGAGGTAGGCAGAAGGGTGGGGGGATGTGGGGAACTTGGCGGGTCGTGTGTTTGAGCCCCGCAGGCTGCGTGTTTGAGACCCCTGTTATAAAGGGTAGAGCCACCATGCCCATCCTACAGTTCCTTCTTATCAGTGGTCAGAACATGCTCTCTGATCATTCCTTTTAGAGAACTTGCTGGGTTTAGTTAGTGGTACTGATTTTTGGGTCCTTAGACCTCTTTTTCTTCTTTTTTTAATCAATTGTTCACTATTAGTTGTCAGTGGACTCCAGACTTGGCATAGGTTCCTCCAGTACAAGGCAAAGGTCCCTTGTCTTCAAACCCTGCTTTGGGTGTCAAAAACCAGTGCTTGTGAGTGACTCGCACTCTCACTACCTGACGTGCCTCATGAGGGTGAAGTCAGGGACGGGCGTCTGATTTTTTTTTTTTTTTTAGGGGCTTCAAGACAAGAAGCAGAGAGAAGAACGTCTCCAGTACATTCTTGTGGAGGCCACTGCTGGCCTAATATCAATATCAGTTCAGTTGACTAGAGGGAGTTCCTCACCATGCGGGAGTTCTCCCCTGGTCTTACCTACAGACAGAGGGAGGAGGATATCCTCCTCACTAGAGCACTCCTTCAAGAGGTACAAGTGCTTGGAGCACCCTTACCCTCCAAAGCCAAAGAAGGGAATGGCCTCCACATTGTTAAAGTCCTCGCTGCGGAACTCTGCAACTGCAGAAGCTGCTAGCCACTCTGGTATTGAAGATAAAGTGTGTCTTTCAGCCTACTGCTCCCTTTTGTTGCATCCTAGTGGCTCGACCAACCTAGAGCTGATGTCTCTGATTCCCATACTGGGACTGGTGAGGCTGTCTACTTCTTCAGTGCAGATGCTGGAGCTGCTGCCTTTGCTCAAAGAAGGGCATTTTGGTACTGACTACCCCGGAGCCTTATGCAGATGTAAAGGATCTGCTGAGCTTCTCAGTACCACCCTGACCAATTATTCAGTCTGACAATGCCTTGCCAGGCCTGTTGTGACAATTGGAATTACAAATTTACCCAAATTGTGAGTTCAACTGTAAAAAAGTATGTAAAAATTCATAAAAGGTTATAATAACCTATAATAAATGTTAATGGGAAAAGGTCTGAAAGAAAGACAGAATAACTGAATTAGTCTAGACCAAAAGGCCAAGTTGATATGATTTCAACACAATCCTTGAATTCTGCTAGTAGTCTAAATAATAAGATGGGTGAACTAGAATGCCTTGTATAAAATGAGGATATTGATATAACAGGCATCACAGAATCTTGGTGAATTATGAAAATCAATAGGACACAGTAATATCAGGGTACAAAATATATAGGAATGACTGAGTAGCTTGTGCTGGTGGGGGAGTGGCACTATATGTGAAAGAGCATAGAATCAAATGAAGTAAAAATCTTAAATGAACCCAACTGTACCATAGAATTTTTATGGATAATAATTCCAGGCTCAAATAATAAGAATATAGCAGTAGAGAGATATTACAGACCACCTGACCAGGATGGTGATAATGACTGTGAAATGCTCAGGGAGATTAGAGAGGCTATTTAAATAAATTCAGTAATAATGGGGGATTTCATCTATATCCATGTTGACTGGGTACATATCCCCTCGGGACGGGATGCAGAGATAAAGTTTCTTGACACTTTAAATGACGGCTTCTTGGAGCAACTAGTCCTGGAATCCACCAGAGGAGAGGCAATTCTGGATTTAGTCCTAAGTGGAGCACAGGGTCAGGTTCAAGAGGTGAATATAGGTGGACTGCTTGGTAATAGTGACCATAATATAATTAAATTTAAACAGCTCTGTGGTGGGAAAAACACCACAGCGGCCCAACACTGTAGCATTTAATTTCAGAAAGGGTAACGACACACAAATGAGGAAGCTAGTTAAACAGAAATTAAAAGGTACAGCATGAAAAGTAAAATCCCTGCAAGCTACATGGAAACTTTTTAAAGGAACCATAATAGAGGCTCAACTTAAATGTATACCCCAAATTAATATACATAGTAAGAGAACCAAAAAAGTGCCACCATGGCTAAACATCAGAGTAAAAGAAGCAGTGACTGGCAAAAAGGCATCCTTTGAAAAAATGGAAGTTAAATCCTAGTGAGAAAAATAGAAAAGAGCATAAACTCTGGCAAATGAAGTGTAAAAATATAATTAGGAAGGCCAAAAAAGAATTTGAAGAACAGCTAGCCAAAGACTCAAAAAGTATTAGCAAAAAAATTAAGTACATCAGAAGCAGGAAGCCTGCTAAACAACCAGTGGGGCCACTGGACGATCAAGGTGCTAAAGGAGCACTCAAGGATGATAAGGTCATTGTGGAGACAATAAATTAATTGTTTGCATCGGTCTTCATGGTTGAGGATGTGACGGAGATCCCCAAACATGAGCCATTCTATTTAGGTGACAAATCGAGGAACTGTCCCAGATTGAGATGTCATTAGAAGAGGTTTTGGAACAGATTGATAAACTAAACAGTAATAAGTCACCAGGACCAGATGGTAGTCATCCAAGGTTTCTGAAGGAACTCAAATGTGAAACTGCAGAACTACTAACGGTGGTTTGTAACCTATCATTTAAATCAGCTTCCATACCAAATGACTGGAGGATAGCTAATGTGACACCAATTTTTAAAAAGAGCTCCAGAGGTGACCTTGGCAATTATAGACCAGTAAGCCTGACTTAGGTACCAAGCAAACTGGTTGAAACTATAGTAAAGAACAAAATTGGCAGACACATAGATGAACATCTTGTGTTTGTCTGTCTGTTTTGTTTGAAGGACTGTGTGCTGTGGCTGGCAGTTGGAAGCTGTGAGCTTCTAAACAAGGTTTGAAATCTAGAAGCCTCTGTTCATTAGCTGAGCCTTAGTCAGGCGATGGGGCTATCAGGAAGGCCAGAGCTTTATAAAGCAGTGAGTCAGCGACCAGGGGCCGCTAATAGGGAGTTTCGAGAGGGAGTTTGGAAGGGGAGTGGGAAGGGGGTGAGGTACACTTGCCATTCTTTAAAACCTTTAAACTAAACTATAATCAGAACTTCTTGATTTTTTTAAAAAATCCCTATCATTAACCTATGTAGCTGTAGGGGAGAATGCAGGCAGAAGCCTAGCAGGAGAGTGGGGGCTATCCTGTTTATTGCACTTAGTGTAGCATATATGATTACCTACCCTGTGGGCAGGTGGCATATGTGTGCATTTGGGCAAGGAGCTCCTGGCCCTCAGAGACCACGTACGGGCTTTGGAGGCCAGGGTGGCGGAACTGGAGGAGCTAAGAGAGGCAGAGAGATATGTTGATGAGGCTTTCCGGGACACTGTAGATTTGTCCTACCTGTGGTCAGACAGCCCCTGTGCTGTTAAGGAGGATGAAAGGCTCAGGGAAGGAAAGCAGTCAACGGGAGCAGAGGGAAACCTTCTCAAAGTTGGGACCCTCCTTCCAGACGATGTTGGGGTATCCTCTCGCACTGAGGTTCTCTCCAGGGGAAGGAACTCCAGTCATTAGGAAAAGGCAGGTGTTGGTAATGGGAGATAGCTGGGTTTGTGATGACCAGGAGAACCATATGGTGACTTGCCTGCCTGGTGCGATGGTTGCGGATCTCTCAAGGCATCTAGACAGACTTATGTGTAGTGCTGGGGAGGAGCCGGTGGTCGTGATACATGTAGGTACCAATGACATAGGGAAGGGTATAAGAGACGTCCTGGAGGCCAAATTTAGGCTGCTAGGAAAGAGACAGAAATCCAGGACCTCTGTGGTGGCATTCTCAGAAATGCTCCCAGTTCCACGCGCAGGGCCAGGTAGGCAGGCAGAGCTTCAGAGTCTCAATGTGTGGATGAGACAATGGCGTAGGGAGGAGGGGTTTAGATTTATTTGGAACTGGGGAAACTTGGGATAGGGGGAGCCTATCCAGGAAGGATGGGCTCCACCTAAACCAAAGTGGATCCAGACTGCTGGCACTTAACATAAAAAAGGTTGCAGAGCAGTTTTTAATCTAAGAGATGGCAGGGGGTGCGGGAGTGGGAGCCGATTGCTGCAAATGAGCAAGTGGATTGGACAGAGACTTCTCGTAGAGATTTTCTAGGGTTTAGTCAGAAGGAGAGGATGGAAGAGGATAAAGTATGGGCCAGATCAGATGAGAAACATTTACATAAAAAAGAATCTGACACATCAGAAAAGGGAAGACAAATAAACAGGGACAAGTTTTTAAAGTGCTGGTACACAAATGCTAGAAGTCTAAATAATCAGATGGGTGAACTAGAGTGCCTCATGTTAAAGGAGGATATTGATATAATTGGCATCACAGAAACGTGGTGGAGTGAGAACAATCAACGGGACACAATCATTCCAGGGTACAAAATATATCAGAAGGACAGAACAGGTCGTGGAGGGGGGGTCGGGTGGTGGCACTATATGTGAAAGAAAATGTAGAATCAAATGAAGTAAAAATCTTAAATGAATCCACATGTTCTATAGAATCTCTATGGATAGTAATTCCATGCTCTGTTAAGAATATAACAGTAGGGATCTATTATCCCCCACCTGACCAGGAGAGTGATAGTGAAGATGAAATGCTAAGGGACATTAGAGAGGCTATCAAAATAAAGAACTCAATAATAGTGGGATATTTCAATTATCCCCATGTTGACGGGGTACATGTCACCTCAGGATGAAATGAAGAGACACAGTTTCTTGATACTTTAAATGACTGCTTCTTCGAGAAGCTGGAACAGGAGCCCACAAGGGGAGAGGCAATTCTCGATTTAGTCCTGAGTGGAGCCAGGATCTGGTAACTATAACAGGATCGCTTGGAAATAGTGACCATAAAATCATGAGTGGTGCGGAGAAAGTGAATGAGGAAAAGTTATTTACTTGTTCCCATAATATAAGAACTAGGGGCCAGCAGGTTTAAAAGAAATGAAATTAATGGGCAGCAGGTTTAAAACAATTAAAGTGCACAGTCAACCTGTGGAACTCCTTGCCTGAGGAGGTTGTGAAGTCTAGGAATATAACAGGGTTTAAAAGAGAACTAGATAAATTCAAGGAGGTTAAGTCCATTAATGGCTATTAGCCAGGATGGGTAAGGAATGGTGTCTCTAGCCTCTGTTTGTCAGAGGGGGGAGATAGATGGCAGGAGAGAGATCACTAGATCATTACCTGTTAGTTCTCTGAAAACATCCACTCAATGTGCAGCGTCAGTCAAAAAAACAAACAATGTTGAGAATCATTAAGAAAGGGATACATAATAAGACAAAAAATATCATATTGCCACTATATAAATCCATGGTACACCCACATCTTGAATACTGCGTGCAGATGTGGTCGCCCCATCTCAAAAAAGATATATTGGAATTGGAAAAGGTTCAGAAAAGGAGGGACAAAAATGATTATGGGTTTGGAACAGCTTCCATATAAGGAGAGATTAATAAGACTGGGACTTTTCAGCTTGGAAAAGAGATAATGGGGAGTGGGGATATGATAGAGGTTTATAAAATCATGACTGGTATGGAGAAAGTAAATAAGGAAGTGTTATTTACTCCTTTTCATAACACAGGAACTAGGGGCCACCAAATGAAATTAATAGGCAGCAGGTTTAAAACAAACAAAAGGAAGTATTTTTTTTTCACACAACACAGAGTCAACCTGTGGAACTCCTTGCCAGAGGTTGTGAAGGCCAAGACAATAACAGGGTTCAAAAAAGAACTAGATACATTAATGGAGGATAGTCCATCAATGGCTATTAGCCAGGATGGGCAGGGATGGTGTCCCTAGCCTCTGTTTTCCAGAACCTGGGAATGGGTGACAGGGGATGGATCACTTGATGATTTCCTATTCTGTTCATTCTCTCTAGGGCACCTGGCGTTGGCCACTGTCAGAAGACAGGATACTGGGCTAGATGGACCTTTGTTCTGACCCAGTATGGCCGTTCTTATGTTGTTAAAAGCAGGAAATGTGGAGCCTAACTGGTGGACAAAATGATGAGGGGATGGGCTATTCCATCCATCACTCGCTTTTTGAGTCCTTAAAATAGAGATTCTGTGGGGAAAGTTTAAAAGAACAGCAAGAAAACAAAAGGCTACCGGAATGAATTTTACCATCATGGCTGCCACCCAGGGGCGGCTCTAGTAATCCAGCCGCCTCAAGCATGCCGCAGGGGACGCGCTGCCGGGCGCTGGTCCCGCGGCTCCGGGGGACCTTCCGCAGTCATGCCTGCGGGAGGTCCACCCGAGCCGCGGGACCAACGGACCCTCCGCAGTCATGCCTGCAGGAGGTCCGCTGGTCCGGCGGCTCCGGTGGACCTCCCGCAGGCATGACTGCGGGAGGTCCACCGGAGCCGCCTACCGCCCTGCTGGGAAAATGCCGCCCCATGCGCGCGCTTGGCGCGCTGGTGTCTAGAGCTGGCCCTGCTGCCACCCTTACCATTTTCAGGGACCCCAGACCTTCTTCATTCTGATCCTGAGAGGTGTCCTGACCACAATGGGCCAGAAATAGAGGTACCCAGATGACCTTCCCACCTCTGATGGTTCCAGCTGAATCCCAAACCACACCTGGGATGACAGTTATTACTCATCTTGAATACTGTTGAAGAGACTGTCAGACAAAGGGTGGGGGGGAGTTCCATCTAAAGGGAAAGGGAACAAAAATGTTGTTTAAATGAAAGCCTTAAAAGATTTGAAATGTATTAACTGTTTTTCCTTCTGTTCTTTATCTTTAATAAAAAGGTTAAAAGGACTTTTAATGGTGTATTTGTCATGTTGCTAAGCAGGCTAAGGTCTCTGCATACTAAATCCCGAAGCTTGTTTAACACTGTTTAGTGTTGGACCGTGACTGGGTTATGTTAACACCTTTAGCCCATATAGTCCATCTAAATTAATACATCAGGCCCATTGCATGTTGATTTCCACATCAGGATCATCGACGCTGGCAATAACATCAGGTCTAGTTCTGCTTCCAGTAATCTTGATGGCAGCTCCAACACCAATGACAACCCCTCCACTGCAGTGCACAGTGCTGATAAATAGGAAGCCCCCGACGTTATCACTGAAACTACAGACCCATCATAGATCCCAGGACTGATCTCTTGCAATGCCTGGTGGTACTGTTCCACTCTGGCCTTTGGAGTACTCACACTCTTCCTCAGAGTCTGAAGTCTCCCACTTCATGGAATCCAGAGCTTCCCCAAGGGATCATCCCTGCTCTTGTAGGACTAGTTCAGACAAAAGCAGATTGAGAGAATGCAGTGCCACAATTGGCCTCTGGTACCATACCAAGCCTATTATAGGCCCTACTGGGTAACATGCAGGATGCCTCTGGCATCTAGATCCTCATCTACTTCACTACAGAAATCAGTCACTGAGAAGAGAAGTCTCCCCACCCGGTCACAAAAGATCATCCAAAGTCAGTACCGGGCAACTGCTACATTACAGAAACCTACTCTTGATGGAGGAAGCTTCTCCACATGGAACTGATAGACTACTCAGTGTTGGTGTTGAGGATTGGCATTGCCTGTGCTTCAGGCAGGCCTCCAACATCAACAGTGCAAGACCATCCTTAGGAGGGTTCTAATCTGCTTCTTCCAAACACCTTGTCCTCTTCAGCCCATGAGGCCCTGGTACGGAGGTAGTCTTCTGCAGGTGGAGTTTATGGAGAAAAATCCCCACAAATCAGGCACTTTACAGCTAGCTACATCAAGGAAAGTTGCTCTCCCAGGTAGTGGTGTTAGTCATTTTCAACCTGTGGTCTGTGAACACCTGGAGGTCCACAGACTGTCTAAAGGGTTCATGAAAGGTGATTGTGAAAATAAAGTTTCAGATCACAGAAAAGGCATTCTGTTTTTCTGATTAATCAAAAGTATGTGAATACCCCCACCTACCATTCAAAACCTAAAGTGGTGGTGTGACTATTGAAGCCCACAATTTAGCGCCCTTTCTCATGCTGTGTCAAATGCTGTGCTGAGCACATGCCATAGTTATGGTTGAATTCTGTTCAGTCAGTTTTCAGTCAAAGACTTCTATGGTAGAGGTCTGCAGACCACAGATTGGACCCCTTCGGAAATTCACACCTCCATTTGAAATTTTTTAGGTGTATGTAGTGAGGCAGAGTGGCCTCGCTCTGAACAGCAGAAGGAAGGACCACTATACTCCCCCTTGGAGGGTGGAGCTAAATCCGCCCTGCCCCCCTCACGGAAGTCCCAAGGTGGGACAGGAAGTATAAAAAGAGAGCCCCAGTGCTCAGTTGGGGCTGGAGCACCAGAGGGAGAAGATGGCTCTTCCAGGGAGCAGGAATCTCAACAGAATCCCAAACAAGGCCCCAAGTGGAGCTGTGGCTGAAGGAGACAGACCAATGCCCAGAGGCACTGCCAGGACCGCCGTCAGATGGATTCCCTGAGGAACTGTGGGGACTGCCAGTGGCTATGTACCCTGAGGAGATGGAGGACTTTTGGACTGCAGGACCCTACACCCAGACTGTGGTAGGAAGTAGCCTAGGGGAACCAGATTCTGGCCTGGTACTGCTGCCAGAGTGTGAGGCAGTGTGTTGTGGGATTCCCCACTGACCCAGTGGTGGAACTCTCTGCCACAGATAGGGCCCTGGGCTAGAACATGGTGGAGTCAGGTGGGCCCACATTGTCCTACCACGCCACCCCTGCAGTGGCAGCCTCCCCACCTGAGGCCCAAGAGGCCTGCATTCATCTACCCAAGATGTCTACCTGAGCCAGAATGCCAGACTGCTTTGTTTGCTCTACACCTGCCTAAAGGGCCCAGAGCTGATAAACTATTTGTGCTCTGCCCTGCCCCAGGGAGCCACAGCTCCCTTATAGACTGTTAATTACTGTCAGCCCCATCCAGAAGGTGCTGGGCTATAGACTGTTTGTGGCTCCGCCCTGCCCAGAGGGCCAGAGTTTCCCCTACAAACTGTCACTTGCAGTCTGCTGGTAGGGACCATTACAGGGTCTGCAAATGGAAAAAGTTTGAAAACCATTGATCTAGTGTAATGGACATATGCAATCAATCTAGGCAATAAAAAGAGTTACTCACATTGTTGTAGTTGTGGCTGTTTGAGATGTGTTGCATATGTCCATTACACAACCTACCCTTCTTTCCCAACACATCAGAATCTATCATCTGAGTCTGGTACGAAGGAACTGAAGGAAGGGTGGGCTGGCTATGGCTTGTATACCCTTGTCTCAGAGCGCAAGGAACACCGGGGTGCACATGTCTGCTCCTTTGGTTACTGCCTGTGAAACTTTTCAGCTCTGGTTGTGGTGTGCCTCTCTCTCACACACACACACACACACACACACACACACACACACACACAAATGTAATGGACAATTGCAACATTTTTTGAAGAGCAACAGTTATAAGTAGGTGAGAAACCACATTTTAGTCCTTGTTGCCTTTTTGGTTCAGTAACATATATGAATCACAGAGAGAGATGGGCACTTCTCGCATAAAAGCGCTGCGCATTGAAATGTCATGGAATGACTCCTTTGTATGGGCATCAATAAGAGTAAACATAGACATAATCTATTAGTGTATTCAAGTAGTCATCTATTAGAGACTAATAAAATACTTCTTTGAATTAAACAAGGTCAACTTCTGTACATATTTATATAAAAATAAATTTTCATACTGAGAACGAGACTTATCACAAACTATGGGTGTGGGAGACTGGGTCGAGCAACCTTTTTCACCCTTTCAGCAATACTCTGTGCCAACTGTTTTGAATATAATTTGAACAGAGACTGGAACAATGATAAATTGTGCTTGAGGCAATGCTTGTCGTAGCTTATTAATTACAAAAGTCTAACTAGATGAAAGTGATGCCATTTTAATGGTTCATAAAATTTAGAGAAACTTGCTTAGTTTTCCAAAGAACAATACATAAACAAGTTAAACAACTGACTGACTGAAAAGGTCCCCAAATGGTTTGAACCAGTATTTATTAGGTAAGGTAATCTTTTATCATATTGATGATAGACACAAATTCTGCTTTCCCTTACAAATGCTACTGATGTGCAGTGCAATTGAAGGGGTGTAAGTGAAGGCAGAATTCAGCCCCATTAAAATGTTTCAGCAAGTATTGCGTTTCGGCAAGTGCTCTGTGGAGTCAGCTGCTTTGAAACAAACATATTAAAAGTTGCATCCATTATTCCTTTCACCTGTTCTCCTGTAAAATGATTTATGATTATTTAAAAACTGGCACAGCAGTCATGCCTGTAGCTTTCAGGCAAAATTTTGTATTGCTACTGTTGCATACCAGAGGAGCCGGGGGCCCTCTCAAGGTGCTCTGAAAGGACGAGGCCGACACACACCGTGCGTTATAGGCTTTATTGAAGGGAAAGTGACACACCCACAACGGGGACTCCGAGCGTTGCTGTCACTGAAACAGGGAACCCAGCGCCCTGAAGCTTGGCCTGGGGTGAAGTCCAAAAGCAAGCAATGGGTTAGCAATGCAAGAACCGTGGAGGTTAAATTCAAAGCCTTCGCTACAGTACAGGCAAGGTGCGCAATAGCATGATAATTATGCGCCACCAGGCCGGGGATGGAATGCCTATGGCAGCACCTCCCCTTACAAGGAGCGCTGCTATAAGTGGTAAAGTGAAGCCATACGGGGGTAGTCGTCTCCCTCCGGCAGGATATGGGCCCAGCCTTCTCCTGTTGCCAGAACCACGGCGGCTTGTGGGTCGCGTTGCGGTATCGTCCACCATACGCTCGCCAGGACGTGCCATGCTGTGTCGCTTGGAGCTTGTTTCTCTAAACCTGCAGGCGGTAAGGGGACAAGTTTACATAATGCCTCCCCTTGTTCCCATTGCACTGGCTCTGAACCTACATTAGACCAAGAAATGAAATTCAAAGACCGCTCCGAGCTCAGCCAATATGGGGGGTAGCTCTGCATTCCCCCAACTAGCGGTAGAACACAAAAAAGGCACGGGGGATCACACCACAATTGCGCTTGGGCGGGCCAAGGTATTACTGTCTGCCCTGCCTGCACAACTTTGGGAGAGGGGGCATGCAATACTACCACTCCTTGCGCGGGATCAACGATCCCCGGTGTGTATCTCAGGCTTATTCTTAACTTCGACGGTGCTTGGGGAGCTATCGTTAGTCGTTGAAATGGTGTCTGGCCTCCGCCGAGTAGGCGATTATTTAGCAGCCAGACGGCTTGTTCTAGTACTCCCGACCAACCGCGCAGCGTATGGGTGGGTGTAAGGCGGCAAATTTGGTCCTTGAGAAGCCCGTTGAGGCGTTCAACAAGGCCACTGGCTGTCGGCGTGTAAGGAAGATGATAGTGCCAGTCCACGCCGACGTCTCCAGCCCACGTCCTAATTACCTGGGCTGTGAAGTGGGTCCCCTGGTCACTCTGCAACGAGCGTGGGATTCCATAACGCGAACATAACTGTTGCAAGGCGGCCAACGTCGTGGCCGCCGCCGCGGTGGCACTTGGATGCACAAACAGCAGCCCGGTATAAGTATCCACTGCTGTCATGGCATATTGCCAGTGCCGCTCCTGTGGCAGGGGGCCTATGTAATCCACCTGCCAGTCTTGGCAGGGACTGGTGGCTCGATAAATCTTGCCCGTGGGGCCCGGGAGGGCAAGAGGTGTTACACGAGAACAAACCGGGCAGCTAGCGCGAACAGTGCCGCATGCTGCTAGCGGCAATGAAATGCCCTGCTGCGTATTGAGTCACGCGAGCCCCCCTGTGGCCCCCCTTCACATGGTAGTGCTCCGCTACTTGTATAATCTCACTGCGTGCCATATCGTCTGCAGCCGCATTCCACTGCGCCACTGTAGTGTCGGCCTTGGTGTGAGCATCCACATGCCGCACGGCCAGGGGGGCCTGCTTAGCATACTCTAGGAGCTGCTGCCATAGATCCGCCCCCCACAGGGGCCTGCCGGCCAATTCCCATCCCTTCGCCTCCCAGGCGGTTACCCAGGTGCGGAGGCCCTTATAAAGCGCCCAGCTATCAGTGTATAGGTACACCCGGGGCGGGGACCCCTCCACCACCAGGGTGGCCGCTCGCAGCTCTGCCCACTGGCTAGACCCGGCCGTTCCCCATGCCATAGCTACGATATCTGCATAAGGGGCATATGCCAGGGCCCTCCATTGTCGGGTTCCTTCGGCGGCATATGCTGCTGATCCGTCCGTGAACCACACATACTCCAACTCCGTGGCGGGCAGCTGGTCCACGGGGGGGGGGGCTCCTCCACCGGAGAGGGGAGCACTGGATCCTCCACGGGGGGGAGTTCGTCCATGAGGGAGGGCACATGTTCAAAACCAACGGCTCCCAGGAGCACAGCGTGGGGGGGGGGGAGAGCGTGGGCCTTCCCAGTAGCATACGGTGTTGCAAATAATGTTTCCATTTAAAGTGGGTGGCGTCTTGGGCAACCCCAGTCTGCACCTGGGCGGGATCCTTCCGCACCCAGCGTGCCAGGGGAATGGGGGTTCGCACTACCACGGGAGTCGAGCCTGTGATGCGTTCTGTGTCTTGTAGCGCCCATACCACTGCTAGAATCTGCTTTTCTAAGGGGGTGTAACCTGGCTCCGCCCCCTTCAGGGTCCGCGACCAGAAGCCAATAGGCTCTTTCTGCCAGGCCCTCACCTGTTGCCAAAGCCCCCAGGAAGCCACATCTGCCACCGTGGTGACTTCCAACTCAAATGGGATCCCCGGCAAGGGGGCGTGGAGTCGAGCGTGCGGAAGCAGAGCATCTTTGCACAGTTCGAAAGCGGTCTGGCGGCTACGCTCCCATTGCCATGGGGTTGCCTTGCGCACCAGGGCTTCCAGGGGCTGCATCAAAAAGGCAAGGTGGGGGATAAAGGCGCGCCAAAAACCAAGGAGGCCGAGGAACGACTGCAATTCCTTTTTAGTCTGGGGTGCTGGGTAACTCTGCACGGTCTGCTGGACCTTCTGGGGGAGTTGGCGCTCCGCCCCCACCCACATAATCCCTAGGAAAACGACCGTTTGCGCAGGGCCCTGTATCTTCTGCGGGTTCAGGGTCCAACCTCACGCTTCCAGGCCCGTTGCAACGGCGTGCAAGGCATCAGCCACCACTTCCCGAGAGGGACCCGAGACCATAACGTCATCAATATAATGATAGCTGTGGGCCGATGGGGGGAGCTGCACACGGGCCAGGTCAGCACTGACCAACTGGTGACATATGGTCGGGGAATGCTTCCACCCCTGAGGCAATATGCAAAAAGTATACTGTCGGGCTTGCCACGAGAAGGCAAACTGTTCCTGGCCACTCTCGGCAATGGCGATCGAAAAAAACGCATTAGCAAGGTCGAGAACAGCGTGCCAAGGCATGGCGGCCGCGGCTATATGCTCTATCAGAGTCACCATGTCCGGCACCACGGCCGCCAATGGGGGAGTCACCTTATTGAGCTCCCTGTACTCCACCGTCATTCGCCACGTCCCGTCTGGCTTCCGCACTGGCCAGATGGGGCTATTATAGGGGCTCAAGGTGGGTCTGATAATATTAGCCTCCAGCAGGGCGTTGACAGTTTGTGTGATCTCCGCCTCTCCCCCGGGAAGGCGATACTGCTTCCTGGAGACCACAGCGGTCGGGGCAGGCAAATTCACTGGCTCCCAACGCGGAGCGCCCCGCAATATGGTCAAGAGCCGCACCTCCTGTATACGCGCCGCACTCATAGCCAAGATGGCTTCTTCTAATGCTTTTTCACACACTCACTACTTTGGCCCCAGACCATGACCCCATGCTGTTCTTCCCTTCCTGTGAACTTTCTGTCCCCTTGCAGATTCATGTGTTGTTAGGGCTTCAATTTTATTTTTGTCACATATTGTTTAATTTAATTGGAGACAGGTAGACAGCTGCCTTCCTTTCGGTCTGGGAGAGAACCTCTCTCTCCCTTGTTGGGTCATAGACGTTAAAGCATAATATCAGTGAGTATATATGATTCTGTATATTGTGTTAATACATACATTCTACAATGATTTTAATCACCAGTCTGTCATTAGCTTTCACAGAAGACCTTACCTGATATACTTTTATAATACAGTAATAGTGCATACAATCAATTATTCAGTTCTTTATCATTTCAGGTTCAGCTCCATGGTCTACATAGTCCAATAAACCATTTGAACTGTATTCCCAGAGGGAGAAAAGCCATGTGGTCTGTGAAGACTTCATGCTGTTTTCTTCTCTGCTGGTAATAGTTGAGTCATTACCTTTTCCCTTTGTTAGCTTGATGACTTTGTTTACCTTTTAATGTAAATGCACTTTCATTGTCTCTGCTTGACAACCAGCCAAGCAAATACACATTCCATTGTCTAGGGCAGATTGCATTTATGCATTGCTTACCAAGCACATTTTAAGAATATAATTCTAGCACAAATCCATTACTTTTTGTACGCAACTCACACATACACTTTCGAAGAATATTAATAAGTTATTAGTTGTCCAATGACATATTACATGCCACCTTTTGGATATATATCATGACAACAGTGTGTTAGGTATAGTGAGCATGTCAGGCTTGCCAAGAGCTGCTGGCACAGAATAGTGAACCACCATTGGGCCTCTGTGTCATAGCAGGGACTACACTTTGTTCTGTTTTTGCACAGTGCCTAGTACAATGGGGCTATTTTAATAACAGGCCATTGACTGCAGTACCGGTCAGAAAGGGGCCGGGTCTCCACTTGGAACACCTATATGAATCCCAGTGCCAAATTCTGCAGGCCCTATTCAGTTTCTGAGAATTCCTCTAATCTCTCTAGGCATTAGTCTCTCTAGTTTTGTATCCATCGTACAGTATGTTTAACCTTTTGGGGAAAGGTTTTCACTGCTACTCTGTCCCTCAGGTATAAAGTTAGTTTCATTCTACTGTGGAAAGAAAGTATTTTCAGGCATTCATTCTGCGTTGATTTGTTTTGGAAATGTATATTGCATTATCTACTTACCTGACAAAACATTTACACAGCAATAACAAGATAAAAATGCAGTGTATACAAAGCAAATACTAATGGAGAAATTTAGTAAAATAACTCTATTCTTATAGCTGGCCAGCCAAATGGATTTTTTTCCATTGTGAAATGTGTGGGTCATGCTGATTTGGTCGCAAATATAAGGTTTTCTCAAATAGTAGCTGAATTAGGTATATTATATGACCATATTGATTCAGCCAGTTTTGGGGGGAAAATTAATGAATGAACCCATTTTGTATGATTTATTTATTTATTTGGGTTTTTTAATATGTAATTGTAATCCTAGGGATATTTCCTCCAGAACAGGGTTGAACCACATTAATATCCTGGTAATTCCGTCATTAGGTGGCAGAGATTTGGGGTTGCAAACTGGAGAGGGATTCCATGGCTTTCCAGTCCCATGGCTCATGGGGATCTCTGGGGAAGGCAAACACCAGATATGTGGAGTCAAGAAGTGGCAAGATGAAAGGGATGGCTGGAGTGAAGTGATTTAAATAATTAATTGACATAACGATTTAAATCACTTGATTTTTTTTAAGTCACTGCTTTCAGTCAGATTGATACTTTGTAAAACTAATTTGAAATTTATGCTATTGCTACTTTAAAATTTTAATGAACTAAATTATAAATGATGCTATTTTAACTGCCACTATTAGTAGGGCATCTTATTTCAATTTTACAAAACTATTTTATATATAGAAATTTAAGGCTCTGATCATGCAAGCAGCTAAGCAGATATGTGACTTTGTTCATATGCATAGTGTCATTAACTGCAATGGCACTACTCATGCTTAAAGTTAAACATGTGCACGAATATTTGGAGGAGCAAAACTGATTTATTACATTCTCATACATATGATCCTGCTACAGAGATGCTCTTTACTCCTAATTGTTTTAGGTAACTTGCTCAAAGCTAAATTCTTCTATACGGAGAATGTTATAAGTATTCCAGTGGAAGTGGTACATATGTTGACATCAAATTGCAATTCAGGACTCTGCTCTGTAAAAGAAAAATAGACTTTGCTGTTGACTTCAAAAGGGCCAGGATTTCACCCCTGAGAATATTGCTGAAAATAAAATACAATAATAATGATGAATATTAATAATAAACAGATATGTTACTTTTAAGTAAAAATTAAGGGCCATGTATTTAAAAATACTCAGCTCCTATCACTCTTAAAATCTTACCCTAAATTACTTACCTTAGAGCAGCGGTTCTCAAACTCTGGGGTGGGCCTCCCAAGGGAGGCATGGGAATGTGTCAAGGGAAGTGCAAGTTGGGGCGGGGTTGTTTTGTTTTGTTTTTAAGAGCTCTGGCTATCAGCCCTGGGTGGCTGGGGCTCATGCAGAACGGCTATGCACACCCAAGAGCTGGGGATAAAGTTGACAGCTGGAGCCTCACCACCCGGGCTCAGGCTCTCTTTTCCTCCTCCCCCAATTCCTCACAGGGAGGCAGCCCGGGCTCAGGTTCTCCCCCCAAACACATTGCCTCACCAGCCCTGGGGTGGTAGCAGCAGCGCACAAGTAAGGGTGGCAACGGGATGCTAAGTCTGCTGTGAAAAGTGATATTGATGAATATTACTTTTCATGTTCCTGCCCTTACTTGTGGGCTGCTACTGGCATGGCGCTGCCTTCAGAGCTGGGTGGAGGTATGTGTACTTGGGGGGGGTGGGGGTGGAGGAGGCATAAATAAACACAGACACAAAGAAGAGGTCCTTGATCAAATAAGTTTGAGAACCACTGCCTTACAGGGTAAAGAAATGATGGCTTTCAGGGCAATTAGATATTGTAACAGGGCCTGATCCTGCAACTCTTACCAGTGTGAATAATCCCTTTGATTTTAATGGGATTACCCACCTTAGTAAGAGCTAATCAAAATAATTATTTCAAGGTCTGGTTCATACATTTTGAGATCACACACATTAGTTCTTTTTCTGTGAAGAGTCGGTAAGTCAGTTTAATTTGCAACAATAATATTTAACTGAATAATTATAGAAGTGGGACAAACCCAAATGTACTATCATCATCATCATCATCATCATCCTGATCACTTTTTCTGTACTTTTGCATCCATTTCCTCGTACCATTTTACCTTTTTATACATACATGCAGCAGCTAGTACATTGTAGACTTGATCCTGACTGGGGCCTTTAAGTGCTACTGTAATTAGAACAGAACATAAGAATGGACATACTGGGTTAAACCAATCGTCCATCTAGCCCAGTATTCAATCTTCCGACAATGGCCAATGCCAGGTGCTTCAGAGGAACAGAAGAGGTAATCAAGTGATCAACCCCCCCCGTCGCCCATTCCCTGCTTCTGGCAACAGAGGCTAGGGACACTTCAGAGCATGGTTTTGCATCCCTACCCATCCTGGCTAATAGCCATTGATGGACCTCATTAACTTACCTAGTTCTTTTTTTAACCCTGTTATAGTTTTGGCCTTTACAACATCCTCTGGCAAAGAGTTCCACAGGTCGACTGTATGTTGTATGAAGAAATACTTTCTTTTGTTTGTTTTAAGTCTGCTGCCTATTAATTTCATTTGGTGACCCCCTAGTTCTTGTGTTATGAGAAGGAGTAAATAACACTTCCTTATTTACTTTCTCCACACCAGTTGTGATTTTATAGATCTCTATCATATACCCCCTTAGATGTCTCCTTTCCAAGCTGAAAAGTCCCAGTCTTATTAATCTCTCCTTATATGGAAACTGTTCCATACCCCTAATCGTTTTGTTGCCCTTTTCTGTACCTTTTCCAATATTTTTTTTTTGAGATGGGATGATGAGATCTGCACATAGTATTCAAGAGGTGTACATGACATGGGTTTATAGAGAGGCAACATAATATTTTGTTTTATTTATCCCTTTCCTAATGAATCACAACATTCTGTTGGCTTTTTTGACTGCCGCTACACATTTAGTGGATGTTTTCAGAGAACTATCCACAATGACTGCAAGATCTCTTTCTTGAGTGGTAATAGCTAATTTAGACCCCATCATTTTATATGTATAGTTGTGATTATGTTTTCCAATGTGCATTACTTTGCATTTATCAACACTGAAATTCATCTGCCATTTTGTTGCCCAGTCACCCAGTTTTGAGAGATTCTTTTGTAGCTCTTCGCAGTCTGCCTGGGACTTCACTATTTTGAGTAGTTTTGTATCATCTGCAGATTTTGCCACCTCACTGTTTATCCCTTTTTCCAGATAATTTATGAATATGTTGAACACCACTGATCCCACTACAGACCCATGGGGGACACCACTATTTCTCTCTCCATTCTGAAAACTGACCATTTATTCTTACACTCCGTTTCCTATCTTTTAATCAGTTACTGATCCATGAGAGGACTTTCCCTCTTATCCCATGACTTTGCTTAAGAGCCTTTGGTAAATGTATTTAAATAATAATACCCATAGCTAGAATTTTTTTAAAAGGCATATAGGCATTGCGGCGCTCAACATCGCAATGCTGAACTGATTTAGGCACCTAAAATCATTTTCAACAGGGATTTAGTCACCTCCAAACCTAACTTCTATTGATACTCAAGTGCCTAAATCCTTTTGGGAAATGTGGTTTAGGTGTCTAAATCAGTTAGGCATTGTAAAGCTGAGTTCATCAATGTCTAAACAGTTTTAAAACTCTGGGCCTTAGTACTTACATAAGAATAGGGATAATGTTTTTCATCTTTGATCTCAAAGTGCATTACTAAAGTGGGTAAGAATTATTATCCCTATTTTACAGCTGAGCCACAGAGAGAGTAACTGAATTCCTCTAGCTGCCAATAAGAATAGGTCTACTCTTTGACCTGGGGTGTGTGATTCCCAGCTTGAGGAATACCATGCTTGCACTGATCAAGCTTGTGTGCTAAAAATAGCCTAGCAGCAGAAGGGGCTAGCCATACTGAGTACTTACCAATCTGAGACCCTAGGCAAGTACCTGGAGTGGCTAGCCGCTCCTGCTCTTTGCACTGCTGTGGCTACATTCTATTTTAAGTGTACAACCTCGATCAGAGGTAGTGTGGGCTTGTCTCCTCAACCTGAAATTATATTGTGATGGGTTTGGTCACAGAAACTCCCTCAAGACTGTCACTAGATGTGCTGGGATACCACTGTGAACAAACCACCCCCTGCCAGAGAAGGCTTCCCTTCACTCCTCTCTTGCTGAGTAAAACACTCCAGTCAACTACAGCACAGACCAAGAGGTTGGGCCATGCCCCCCAGCAGTTCACTGAAACTGAGATCCACTCAGCTTAGGGGCTTCTTAGTTAACAGAGACTTTCCCAGCACCCAGTATTCAGTCTTTCTGGGAGCCTAAACCTCAAATAAATCTGTTTTACTCTGTATAAAGCATATACAGGGTAAATTCATAAATTGTCCGCCCTCTATAACAATGATAGAGAGATATGCACAGCTGTTTGTTCCCCCAGGTATTAATTACTTACTCTGGGTTAATAAAATCACATTTTGCTTATTAAGTATAAAAAGTAGGATTTAAGTGCTTTCAGGTAATAACAGGCAGAACAAAGTAAGTTACCAAGCAAAATAAAATAAAACACGCAAGTCTAAGCCTAATACATTAAGAAACTGATTACAGATGAAATCTCACCCCAGAGATGTTCCAATAAGCTTCTTTCCCAGACTGGACTCCTTCCTAGTCTGGGTCCAGCAGTCACTATCACCCCTGTAGTTATTGTCCTTTGTTCCAGTTTTGTTTGTTTTTTGGGGTATCTCTTGAGGATAGAGAGGCCATCTCTTGAGCCAGCTGAAGACAAAATGGAGGGGTTTCCAGGGCCTTTTATATTCTTTCTCTTGTGGGTGGAAACCCCTTAGTTCTCCTGTGCAAAATCACAGTAACAAGATGGAATTTGTAGCCACCTGGGCAAGTCACATGTCCATGAATGATTCAGCTTTTTGCAGGCCGACGCCATTGTTTACATGTTAGTTTGAACATTCCCGGGAAAGCTCAGATGTGGATTGACGTCTCCCAAAATCCATTGTCAGTTAAGCGTTTCTTGATTGGGCACTTACTGAGAATAGTCCTTTCTCACGGAGCTAACCAAATGCTTCGCTGAGGCTACTTAGAATCAAACACATTGAGATACAAGTACATAGCCAATATTCATAACTTCAAATACAAAAATGATACACACATACAGATGGCATAATCATAACCAGAAAACTACAATCTTTTCATAGACATCCCACTTGACCTCCTCTGTACAAGACCTGGTGCAACCATAGGACCCTGGTTGCAACAATGATCTATACGGACACAGTTCCTGTCAATAACATCACATATACCTTCATCTCAGAGTATAGATTTACCCTAAGAAATGCATAATATAAACCAAAAGTGTAGGAATAATTTAAATTGTCAGCTATTACTCTGGGAGGTTAACTATCATAGAAACAAGTACATGAAGATATAACTTCAGTTAATATAGTTATTGAGCCATGCAGCAAGTATTTATAGTTATAAAAACCTGAGTTCTAGTGGGACATCAGTACTCCTTAAGAAGCATTTCCATTAGTATGTGACTGACTTCATAGAGCTCCCTTTTCAAAGGACAGTAAAAACATAAAGTCCTATCATATCCCCAGATAAACAGTGCTTATCGGGGCATATCTGGAGTGTCCTAATCTTTTAAATAAGAATGATTAGCTTAAGTGGTCAGTCGGTTGGTTTGGAATGTTTATCTTACTGCCCCAAGAGTGAGGTATGAGGGAGCCAGGGCAAAATTTTCAAAAACAGGCTCTCACTTCTCATACTCATAAAAAAGGCATCTAGGTACAAACCTGGCTTTATTTCAAAAGCATCATAAGCACTCCTCTTGTCGAGAAATTTTGCTAACTGCAACTCCAGATCTCCTCAGACCACTTTCACAACTTAACTAGTTGGTAGACTACCCAGAAGAAGGTTAAAACATATTGATAGAATAACATGTGAAAGAATGCACTGTATCACTCTTGAAGATAGAGACCTTCAGTATCCTGAGCTTCTATGTGATCATCTAACAGCAGATAGGGATCCAACAAACCCCCACATTGTAAACTTGAGTAACCAAATGGTTTACCTTCACTTCAAGGGGCAGATCTAATCCTGGTCATATTTTCCTGCCGTTTCCTCGATTCTATCAACATCAATCTGTTTTAAGCTGGCTGAAGCTCAGTCAGGTTAAGCTTTATCTATGCCCTGTTCTCTAACTAAGCACTGGGTGAAATATTGGATGACCCTCAGTTCATCTGGTGCTATCTTGGTGCTTCAGCACCATCACCCTGAAGTGTCAAGTGATTTGGTGAAATGATTTTTCAACTTTTTATCTAATGGCATCAAACAGTTATTGTGTATCTCTGCAAACTGAAAGAGCCTGCAGTTCAGCTACATTTATACATGTGCAATAATAGCTAGTGGAAAAGTAACTAGTTGGTTCAAACATAAAAATAATAATTTTGCCCCAAAAAGATGTATTGAAAGCAAACTAAGGCCCATATCTCCTATGAGTTACCACCTATACTTAACTTTATGCACATAAGAAGTCCTATTGACTTCTCCTGCATAAGTCCTGGCAGGATCAGGACCTGAAGGCCTAAGCATGTATCATTAAGGATCAGAGTTTAAATATCATTTAAATAATATTTCTTTTAATACATGTCTACAGCAGCATAATTTGCTTGTTTAGAAAACAAGTAAGCATCTTGAGTTGATTACATCCAAGTGTGAAGAGAGGGGGTTGGGAATGAGAAACTTTTCTCCAGACAAATTGCTCCCATCTTCTTTGTGTCTATATCAGATGAGTAAGTTAAATCTTCAAAACTAGGTTGAATATTTTTTCCTATCTCCTATCATTCTGCCACTCACTACCCATTTACTTACACACAAACATGCCCCTCTCATGCATAATTCAACTGTATAAATTTAAAGCACGTATAAACATTGTAGAAAATATACAATTTCATTTTACAAACCTCAACTCCAACCTCAAAATTATAATTTCCCATTTTAAATTGAGCAGGGATTGGCAACCTTTGGCCCGCGGCCCGCTATAGTAAGTACCCAGGTGGGCCGGGCCTGTTTCTTTATCTGCTGCGTCCGCAGGTTTGGCCGATTACGGCTCCCACTGGCTGCGGTTCACCGCTGCAGGCCAATGGGGGCTGCGGGAAGCAGCAGCCAGCACATTCCTCAGGCTGCGCCGCTTCCCACAGCCCCCTTTGGCCTGCAGCGGTGAACTGTGGTCAGTGGGAGCCGCGATCGGCCGGACCTGCAGACCCGACAGGTAAACAAACCGGCCTGGCCTGCCAGAGTGCTTACCCTGGCAAGCCGCATGACAAAGGTTGCTGATCCCTGCCCTTGAGAAAAGGCAGGTCATACTAATGGAGATGAGCAAATATTCTGATGCCAAATATATTGTTAAAAACATGCAAATGATAAATGGCCTGAACCAAAACCCTGGATCTGGATTCCAGTCCAAATTCACAGCTTGAACAAATTAGAAGGCCAAAAGTCAAGGCCCATCTGTTTGAACAGGCTCTTGGGGAGGGTTGATTTTGTCCAGGTAGATAGGGGGTTTTGGAGTGGAGGTCTCTGGGGGATGGTGATATGTCTTAATTTTTGTTCAGTTTAGGTGTTCTTTATTGTAATAGTTACTACAATAAAGTTGTAGTAAACTAAATCTGATTCTTCTTTCACTTACGTTGGCATAAATCCAATATAACTCTATCAAAGTCAATGAGGCTGGAGATAGGTAACCTGCTGAGCAGTTTTTGGTTAAAAGCTGCAGACTAACCAAAAACTGTTCAGCAGGTTACCTATCTCCAGCACCCAGATACCCAGTTCCCAATGGGATCCAAACCCCAAATAAATCTGATTTACTCTGTATAAAGCTTATACAGGGTAAATTCATAAATTGTCTGCCCTCTATAACACTGACAGAGAGATATGCACAGCTGTTTGCTCCCCCAGGTATTAATCACTTACTCTGGGTTTATTAATAAACAAAAGTGATTTTATTAAGTATAAAAAGTAGGATGTAAGTGGTTTCAAGACGAAAGCAAGTCACCAAGCAAAATAAAGCAAAAACACACAAGTCTAAGCCGAATACATTAAGAAACTGATTACAGGTAAAATCTCACCCTCAGAGTTGTTCCAGTAAGCTGCTTTCACAGACTAGACTCCTTTCTAGTCTGAGCCCAATCCTTTCCCCGGTACAGTCCTTGTTAGTTCCAGCAGACATCTTAGGTGGAAAGCAGGGGTGTTCTCAAGACTGTCAGCCCCCTTTGTTCTGTTCCATCCCCTTTTATAGCTTAGGCACAAGGCGGGAATCTTTTGTTTCTCTGGGTCCCTTCCTTCTAAATGGAAAAGCACCAGGTTTAAGATGGATTCCAGTATCAGGTGACATGTTCACATGTCCTGTGAGACCCCAGCCTCCATTCTTCCAGGGCTGGCCCGCACATACCCAGGAAGGTTTGCAAGTAAACAGAGCCATTTACAACCACTTGTCCTAATCAATGGGAGCCATCTAAACCACCATTAGTGGCCCACAATTTGCATAATTACAATAGGACCTCAGAGTTATACTTCATATTTCTAGCTTCGGATACAAGAATGATAAATGCATACAAATAGGATGATCACACTCAGTAGATTATAAGCTTTGTAATGATACCTTTCAAGAGACCTTTTGCCTAAAGCATATTCCAATTACATCATATTCATACTCGTAAGCATATTTCCATAAAACATATGGAGTGCAACATCACAGTATTAATGAAAACTTTTTGTGCACCAGAGCTTGACTAGCTTTTATTTGTGGAAATTATCTTCAGTGCAGCTATGTTCAATTACACAATCTTAAGGATCTGACCCAGCAGGCTTAAATAAATAAATTGGGCTGTCTTAGGGTGTTGGTGACCAAAAAAGTGGCCTTATTTTAGTAGTTCATTTTATGAATAGTAATGTAATTTTATTTTTAGGGTAGCAGATTGAGTGGTTTGACAATTGTCGCTCACAAAACAAGGAAATGTATAGAATTTACAAAAAATGTTACAAGAAGATTGGATTATTGATATTTCTTATGAAATTACTTTTAATCAAGTATAGGCATACAGTATAATTGATATGGAAACTAGCAATTCCATTCTCTGACACAAAAATATCTGAGGCCATTGCTTTATAATTAAGATGCAATTTGTTTTTAAAACAATAGGAAAAAAGGAAAAACTTTAACAATCCTCAGTATTTCTAGCAAAGCAGGTCTGTTTGTGTGCTAGAGCAGCTTTGTTATGTAACAGGGAACTAGCAAGTATAGGATGCCCAAATAGGAATATAATATGCCAAGTGAGAAATGCAGTGTTTTGAAATAAAATAGCAGAAAAATGAGATATTTTTAAAGTGGTGCTAATGACTAGAAATGTAAGAAACAACCTAGTCCTGGTTTATAGACATTTCAGCAATGATATTCTGCTTCAGTTCGCATGTGTTCATCCTGATTTTTACTTTGAGTTTCACATTTGAAAAAGCAGAGTAAAAATCAGTCAAAGTTGCCTATTTCATGTGGTTTGTATGAGAAGCTAGAAGAGAAGAATGGGGTTTGCTAAAAACTTGGTCTAATTGTATTCAAAATTCAGCTTGAGCTTGCTCAGAAGACCTGAAAACTTTGGCAAAGTTTTTGATGGAACTGGGCTGGATTTAAGTTTGTAACAAAAACTGAAACGAGGCAAAAATTGTCTGATTTGGGGTTGTTGCTTTTTTTTTTTTTTAACAAAATATTTGCACTACCTTTCTGCCAAATTGTACTGGGAAATTCTTAGAACCATTGTGCCATATGCATTTCTCTAAGGAAGTCTGGAAACTGCCCAGACTCAATTCTGAACTGTGTTTTGCATGGGAAGGGGGGTAACAGAACACTGAGGAGGTTAGTGTAACTTTTATATATATATATACCAAATTGCCCAAAGATGCAGTCCTTTATGCAGGGAAAACTCCCATTGACTCTAAATTCTGTAGTATAGTCAGATTTTAGGATTCTGCACATTGTAATACATATTTAGTTTTGTTTTCCCACAGGAATGTCTGATCTACATGCTTACTGGTTTATAGGAAAAAGTTTTTAGTTAATAGAAGTTGCAGCATAAGTACAGTAGTTTAGATTGTTCTAATTTTGTGTGCAAATTGTTTACTTATGGGAGGAGCCCAGATTGCTTTTTGTGTTACTTTTGGGGACCAGCAATCTGCTTATTTAATCATATTGTGATGAACCATCCCAATAGACAAAGTCTGTTTGCTCAGTGAAAAAAGTGCCATTAAATAATTCAATATTATTTCTTTTGCTTTTTTTACAGTGCAAATACTTGTAATCAAAATCTGATGTTCCTTTCCTAATAGGAAAGCGAAGATAGGAATTTTAAAAGATGCAGAGGACTTGGCTCCATAAAATCAGTTTGCTCTTAGCATTATTAACTAAGATGTATTTTTAGAATGAAGAATAAGCTGTTCTGCCATCCTTTCCTTTCCCAATTTTTTTCCTGGGGCCCTCAGCCATTCAAAGATTTTGAAGTAGGGACATACTTGCTCTGCAGAGGAAATGAAAACTCTGATTTTCCCTCTCTTAGCCTTTTCTTGGAATATTTCTCCACTTCTATAAAGTGGAGTGGAGATATGGGTGCTTATGTGTATATAGTAAAACCTCCAATCATGTAACAGTGGGAGATCTAATGTAGCATTTTATAATTAAATGAAATTTGTGTTTTCTGGAAAAAGCTTTTATCACAGATATTAACATAGCATCAGCACTGAACATTTAATATGGTACTTTTAAAATATACTGTTCACTGATATAATATGAAAGTCACATACTGCCCTATGTGATTTAAAAGACTTTTGTTTCCTATAAAACCTATTTTTATATCCTCAAAGATGAAAAATTGTATGCAGTTTTTACATGAGAAATGATGGGAGAAATCAGTCTCCTGAATTTGGAAAACTGGTTCTGTGGAATCATTTTTTTCCAGCAAAATCTGATTTTGTACTAAACCACAGGGAATTTGCAGTTTATCATTAATCTAATTAGCAAATACCTGTAAAGTTGACTGGTTTAATGGAACTTTGCTTGATTACTATAACTCATATCCAGTAATGTCCTTTAATACTGTGATTGTCTACGCATCTTATTTTCAATATGGTAATCCGGTGTGATAGATGATACAACGCTGACCATATGTTCATACTGCATTTCTAAAGAAAAAGAAAGGAACAATGGGGTGGATTCACTTATAAGCTCCATCCAACTTCCACATTGTGGAAACCCCACCAAAATCAATTTTCTTAGAAGAAAGCTTGTAAAGACCATTAATTCCAATCCTCTGCCTGACTCTCTGGTGGGCAGCAGGTTTTTGTTTTGTTTTTTCTTTAAAAAAGAAAATCTTTGAAGAGCTTTGGCCTCACTCACATGCAAAGTATTCATTAGCAGAAACATTTTGGAGTTGATTATTTTAGCACATTTATTTCATTGTTGATATAATGTTGCAGTGATGTTTTTCAGAGTTTGAAGGCTGCTGTTTCACATGCTGACTTTTCTTATACATGACAAAATGCATCAATGATTCATCAGTGCAAGGATATTGAAAAGGCTTTTAAAGCACATTAATAAAATACAGATTATTTTTTAAATTATATGATAGGTTTTATAGGGAAAAAAATATAGTGAAATTCCTCCCTCAGAGCTATGTGGATCTGAAAGGATAACTTTGCATTTAGAGTCCCATTTTCCTCTACTGGGAATAACCAAATAGAGGAGCAGAAACTCCAGGAGTTTCAGTTCCCTGATTATCCTTTGAATTCTTCTGTTTGCTCCACTTGTCACTGCCCCATGCACGCACACATATACACACATGTTCTCAGAATGATCTCCTAGTGAGAATTGGTAAATAAAGGCTCCAGACATCTGCACTGCCAATCGTCACCATGCCCACCCCCAACCTGGTCTTGAACAACACAGCTCCAACAGGAGCTGTACTAATATTGGCTTCTATAATCACTTCTACCTTTGGATGTGTCTCAACAGGGGTCCAAATTACAGGTAAGCAAACTACTATAGAATCTCTATTAGGTTGTGCAGCTTCTTCTGTGGGTTGAGAGAATCTGATGTAAAATATATGGTTAGAAAACGATATTCAAGATAGATCAGGAAAATAAACCTTTGTAAACAACTATACGAATTAAAATAAGGAGCAGGAGCATTCTTACAAAAGAAATTCTATTAAATGAAAGCTCAAATATAAGTCCCTTTACTGCTCTTAGCAGTAAATCATAGACTCATAGAAACGTAGGGCTAGAAAAGACCTCGAGAAGTTGTGAAATCCAGCCCTCTGAGCGGACGCTGAACCAAGTATACCTAGATCATCCTTAACAGGAGTTTGTCAAACTTCTTCTTAAAAAACTCCAGTGATGGGGATTCCACACCCTCCTTTGGAAGCCTATTATCAGAGCCTAACTACCCTTATAGTTGGAAAAATTTTCCTAATATTTAACTTAAATCTCCCTTGCTGCAGATTTAAGTGCATTACTGCTTGTCCTACTTTCAGTGGACATGGAAAATAACTGATCCCCATCTTCTCTGTAACAGCCTTTAACATATTTGAAGACTGTTATCAGGTCCCCCCCTCAGTTTTCTTTTCTCAAGACTAAACATGCCCATTTGCTTGTAGGTCAGGTCATGGGTGGCAAGTATCGTAGGCAGGGGAGGCCATGGCTCCCCAGACAGCCTAATGTGGCCCCGCCCACACTCCACCAGGGCCCCTTCTGCCTGCTGTTCCCTTCTGTGGCCAAGAGGCTGGGGCAAGCAGGCTGGGGGTTGGGGTGCACAAGACCATGCCAGGCCACCTGTCCTTCTGGCGCTGGGATCACACTGGACCTGAGGGTGCTCCAGCCGTGCTGCCCACCCGCCCACCCAGCGTTGGGGATGCGTAGAGGTCAGGGAAGGGGGGATCAGCAGCCGCGGGGAGTTTGTGGGGGTGGTGTGCTCTGGGCTAGCCTCCCCCAAGGGCATGTTTACCTGCCGCCCATGGGTCAGGTTTTCTAACCTTTGATCATTTTTATTGCTCTCCTCTGGGCTCTCTCCAGTTTGTCCACATCTTTTGTAAAGTGTGGTGACCAGAATTGGTCCAGCTGAGACCCCCCCACTGCTGAGTAGAACAGGATAATTACCTCCCATGTCTTACATATGACACTGCTGTTAATACCTGCCAGAATGGTATTAATCTTTTTTTGCAAATGCATCACATTATTGACTCTCATTCAGTTTATGATCCTCTATAACCCCCAGATCCTTTTCAGCAATACTCCCGCATAGCCCATTATGTAGTTGTGCATTTAATTTTTCCTTCCTAAGTGAAGTACTTTGCATTTGTCTTTATTGAATTTCATCATGTTGATTTCAGACCAATTCTCCAATTTGTCAAGGTCATTTTGAATTCTAATCCTGTCCTCCAAAGTGCTGGGGAAATTGAGAACTGTGGACCCAGTTCAGCAAGGTACATAAGCACATTCTTACCTTTAAGCATAAGAGCTAAAAGCCTTGTTGACTTCAGTGGGGCTATTCACATCTTTAAAGTTAGACGCACCATTTAAAGTTGAAACAAGGGCTACAGCCCTCACCCTGGCAACACATGTGTGCTTAACTTCCCTGTCCTGAGAAGTCTCAATTAAATCAATAGGAACAACACAGGAGTAAAGTTGAGCAGATGCATAAGTATTTCTAAGATTGGGGTCTATATTATAGTAATACAGTATTATTCTAATTGTTTTTTATTTTAATAGCATAATCTCTTTCACTAAAGTCTGCTTTTAAAAAAAATAACATTAACTGGGAATAGGTAATTTGAATTAATATGTCAAACTCAAATCTGAAAGGTTAATAACAAGTTGTTCAAAAGAGAACAACAAAGGAACACCTGCAAATTTTATGTAATGACCAACAGATCAACTAGAGGTGTGAACTGAAGGGGAGGAGGTAAACAAATGCCAAAGCTTTCAATCTTTTTAGCTGAAAAGCACATAATGAACTAAAAATCCAACCGCCCTGTGCTTTTGTATCAGCTGTTGAGGTTGCTTGTTTGTTAGTGGTACAGCTCTGTTAGCGGTACTCTTAGCAACTTCAAAGTTTATTAATGTGCTTTAAAAGTATTTTATTAATGTGCTTTAAAAGCCTTTTCAATGTCCTTGCACTGATGAATCATTGATGCATTTTGTCATGTATAAGAAGAGTCAGCATGTGAAACAGCAGCCTTCAAACTCTGAAAAACATCACGGCAACATTATATCATTATATCAACAATGAAATAAATGTGCTAAAATAATCAAAAAGTGGTACAGCTTTGTTAGTGGTACTTTTAGCAACTTCAAAGTTGAAATGTGGTAAGAGATTACTGCATAGCATGCTGTAACTACTAGGGATACTTTGAGGAAATTATCAAAATTTATAGTGTGGATGTGTATAATTATGCATTTTGAACAGTCTCTAAATTAAAATACAAAATCTTATGTATAAAAATACAAATTTAAAATAAAATATAAGGTTCTCATAACACTGATTCAAGCAGATGACACATCCTATACATTTTGGTACTGTATACTCATAACACAAACATTAACATATTTTAGGGGGAGCTGGTAACAATCCATTTATTTATTGTTCCTAACTTGTCTTTGTCCTATGTAATTCCATTTTGGCTTAGCTGAATTATAAACGATTAAGAATTGCGACTTAATTTCTGTTGTATGTAGGAGAACTTTGGCAGCCTGTCAAAATAGCAACTGAATCAGAACATTCTGAAGAGCTGAATAAATTCTGCTGTTTCCCAGTGTCACCAAAGCAGCAGCAGTAGCACACGCAGCATTAGAAATATCTAGGAGCTACTTGATCAACTGTAGCAATCGGGGTAAGGGGCTGAGCTTTCCCCATATCTCATCACCTGAACCTAGCATGGGACCTCCACATCCCATCTACCCTTCTGGAAGTGCTGCATGGGACAGGAGTTTCTCTGATTCCTGGGGGCAAAGATACTCAGGCCAGGCCCCTCTTGACCATCCTCCAGATTGAACACGTGATCCCAGTGACTCATGTACTCTCTGGAATAGCAGCCTTCTTGTGCTGCTAGTTTGTGTAGTTAGTCCAGTACCTCCAGTAGCAGCAGTCTGCTGTGGTGCTGAAGGCTCAAGGTTCACATCCTGCTCATCATTCATGATGGGGGCACTGTTATAGTTGGGCATAATAAATTGGTTTAGTGTTTCCTAAAAAAAAAATTACATAAAGATCCTACTACATTAAGATAATTTTATTCAGCTTGCAGAGTCAAGCACTCAAAAGTTAGGAAACGTCATATTTACAGTTGCCTGTGCAACCTTAATTTGGCCCTCTTGCCACCTGTGCATTACGATGTTCTTTAATTACATGGTCACATATTATTCTTTCTGTAAGACCTCTGCCTCATTCACGGCACAGGAGGGACAGTGCCCTGGGAATGAATCAGGGTTGTATAGTGAAGGAGACTGTTCTTTGTAGGACTCCTCCCTTATTTGTTGCAGAAGTTGGAGGGTGTATAAGTGAATGAGGAAGGGGTTTTCAGAAAGAAAAAGACATATCCCTGACACCAGTGCAGTCCCCCCTGCAACAATTTCACATCCCTACTCCAGAGCATAGAAGTGGTAGGCTTTTCTGTGAAACAGCTGTACAGTTTTTTTTTTTTTTAAATATTTGCAAAACAGCATATTTTCCCTAGAAAGGGAATAGGTTTGAACAGGTATTTATAAGACATGGTGTGGTCTAATTTAGCCTGTAGAACCTTTATTGCCATGAATAATGCACAAGTTGGAAAGAATCTTGCTTAATTTTCAGAGCTGAGTTAGCAGGGCTGGCAGCTAAAATAAAAAAACCCCTTTTTTTTTGTAAACCAAACAGATTTGGTCCAGAATCACAGAGAGATAGTAAACATGGAACTACATAAGGCCATTTTTACAGTCACTATTCAGAATAGAGCTGCACTAGTGAGAATAGAGCTGTAATACCGTAATTACATTTGTGAATGGGCTAATCTTGATCCTCTCCTCATTTATTGTAATATTGTAATGCAGGCCGTAGAAGAGCACAGTTCATTTCAGTAGTGCTTTATTGGCATGTTGAGCTGCAGAAGTGCTGCCAAAGTGAGAAAATGACAGAGCCCCTCAATTATTTGAAAGGCAGATACAATTTGGAGGTCAGATCTTCTTACTATGTTTGAGATTTTATCCCATATCCTTGTCAAATTTGGCTGGTGCTATTTCTGCTATATCTTTCCTTTCCACGAGGGGCAATATTTTTTCTCTATTTTTATAGAAAGTATTTTAGCGTTTCTAATAATTCAATGAAATATCTTTCTCAAATGTGTCTTGGACAGTAGAGTAGAGAATTTCTCTACATCTAAATCCTAGTCACATTGGTTGCACAATAATTCCTCTGCACTCTGGGTCTCCCAGTTTTAATCTGTAGTTTATGGTCATGGATTCTGTATTTTGTAAGAGTCAGCCTTAGCTTCGCACATTCGGTAGTGATGAGATGTGCGGAGTTGGATGAACAGTCCAGGAGAGTGAAGTCATCGGTTATTTACAGAATGGATCCAGCAGGGCAGTAAAAGCTGCTACACCGAACCCTACCAATGTGTCTCAACCCCTAACCTTGAATGACTAGCTGAATGACAGGATTTAGATTCTGTGTCCATTAAACCTAAGGCATCTTCAAAATTTTCAATTTTTTCCATTTCAATGACAGTTTTCATTAATTTCAATACCTTAAAAAAGGAGGGAGGGGGGAATGCTTACACATTTTTATCTTGGCTTTTTTTTAACCTATTTTTGAGACTAACAGCTAATTATTATCAGTTGTGCTAGTGGGATCTTTTTTGGTGATATGATTACTTTACACACTAAGAACTGGACTGTGCATCTCATTTCACATGGACCTCTTAACAGTGTATATTTAGTAAGGCCGTAACCATTTTCATCAAGTAAGAGGAGTGCAGCTCGGCCCAATGTACCAATCTCCAAGGCTGATCCCAATGCATGGTAGATCAACTGAATTAGGCCACAGCATGGGTTACAGTCATCAGCTGACTAACGGGTCAAATGACAGTGAAGAGGAACAATACATATGGGTCAAGTTAGGCAAGGATTGCCTGCCAGGTGTTAAGTTCAATTTTATATCGTTATTTTAATAAAAAACATTGCTATTTTAACCTTCAAAACATGCACATATCTGTCTTTCTTTACGATTGGCACTTGTCAGAGAGATTTTAAATCTTAACAGTGGGAATATATATTATGTAGGAAGACATCATTTCCTATATTCAAACCGTTATCAGAGAAATGCATTTTGTTTTTTATTGGAGAGAACTGTGAATCATTTATTAACATGTTCTGGTACTTTTATGGTACTGAGAGCTTCTCTACATTTACAGCACTGCAGTGGCACAGGGGGCTCCAATGGTGAGCCTCCCGTGGGAATGACTTCTTGGGCTGTCAGCCCCGGGGTGGAGATCTCAAACTGTGAACCTGGCACAGGGCTGAAAGCCAACAGGCGATGTAAGTAACCGTGTCTACAGGGACACTGAGTTGCCCTAACTACATCAATCTAAGCACTACTCCTCTTGCAGATGTGGAGTTAGTAGGTTGGTGTAGTGGGTCACATACATCGGCAGGAGCAACCTTGTAGTGTAGATGCTTACGGAGTTAGGTTGACTTGTAGTGTAGACCAGACCTTCGTTTGAAATACTGTGTCCAGATACTGTGTCACTTTAAAGACATTTATTTTGCTTTAAGCTGATATATTTCATTTCATTACCTAAAACCAAAGCATTATTCAGCAAAAATATTTTTTCTTATAATTAAAAACTTATTTAAACTTATCTAATTTTTTTAAGTAACATGACATTTTACTCAGGTACTGTGAGTCTAATTCTGCTCTGTTTCTTTCGCTGATGTAAATGTAGATTATAAAACATGGATCTGATGGTACCTTCTGTAAAGTCAATGAAAACTGTTTAAATGGGAAAATTTTTGAGCCTATTGACTTCAGTGGAGTTACATATTTGTAATGCTGTAACTGAGATCCAGTTTGGCCTTACCTATTGAAAACCCATGCACATTTAGAAAATATAGAAGACAGTAGCAAATGTGTGGGAGCGGGTACATTTGTATGCCTAATCTATGACAAATATAGACTTTTTAATTTGAATACTAGGGGAGAAAATAAACATAAATTATAGGAGTAGTCATCTTCAGCT
>ML123533.1:0-42956 GCA_003846335.1 Cuora mccordi
GCTAATTCCCTAACCCACACTAGGTCAATTTCCTATGCTGGATGTGTCGCCCAAGTTTTTTTCCTCATCTTCTTGTTAGGAGCAAATTTTTTCCTTCTTACTGTCATGGCGTACGACCGATACGTTGCGATCTGCCAACCACTGCACTATGAGAAAGTGATGAACAGGAGAGCTTGTGTCCAAATGGCAGCCAGTGCCTGGATCAGTGGTAGTCTCAATTCTGCACTGCACACTGGGAACACGTTTGCATTACCCTTCTGTGGAGGCAACATGGTGGATCAGTTCTTTTGTGAAATCCCCAAGCTACTAAAGCTCACCTGCTCTGACTCATACCTCAGTGAAGTTCAGGTTCTCATCTTTAGTGCATGCTTAGTCTTAAGCTGCTTTGTTTTAATAACTTTTTCTTATGTTCAGATCTTCAAAACAGTGCTGAGAATCCCTTCTGAGCGAGGACGCCAAAAAGCCTTCTCCACCTGTCTTCCTCACCTCATTGTGGTCTCTTTATCTGTTTTCATTGGCATCTCTGCCTACCTGAAACCGACCTCTAGTTCTACACTGGGTCTAGATCTCATGTTGTCTCTTCTCTACTCCATGTCACCTCCACTGATGAATCCAGTTATTTATAGCATGAGGAACAAGGAGATCAAAGCTGCATTGAGAAAACTGACTAGATGGATGTTATTCGCCAATATTTAATTGTCTGTCGGCAAATATTTTTGTGCTTTCTTTCTCTTGGTCCATGTCAGTTATCTCTATGACAACACAATTTATACAGAGAATAACCAGTTTCTACTCTTGACTGCACCAATGCAAATCTAAATTAACTCCACAGATGTCAATGCACTTGGGCTGATTTACACCAACAGAAGTTCTAATCTAATAATGGAGTTAAACTGGTGTGCATTTTGTGGGAGGGAAGAATCGGGCTTTCATTCTGTGCCAAACGAATGCCTGTTAAACTGCTTTGCCACTTATACCCATTTCAGTGTCGCTTAAAAACAAGGAGCTTCTTTCCGTTGTGTGCATAAATGGGAGTTGTGTCAAAGGAGTCAGACTGGTGAAAATCTGGTATATGGGAGAGCAGAGTCTGACATCAACTCTGACCTCCGCAAACCAGTGTAGTGCCACTGACTGAGCGAGTGTAACCAATTTACACCACCTGGGGATCTGGCCTCTTAACTTCAAGGGAGCTACATCCATTTACACCAGGTGGAAACTGGGCTCACTGAGTCCAATGCCATGACGCCAATTGACACAAACTGTGGATCTGACATCTACATGTTAATATCAAGGAGCTCGATCTATTTAGCTTAAGAAAGAGACAGTTAAGAGGTGACTTGATCACAGCCTACAAGTACACACACAGAGAACAAATATTTGAAAATGAGCTCTCCAGTCTAGCAGAGAGTTGCACCAGGACCCAGTGGCTGGATGTTGAAGACAAATTCAGACTGGAAATAAGGCATACAATCTTTAACTTTATTTTTATTGTTTTTGTATAAAATATTAACACACAACAATACAAAATATATAAATACACGCACAAGAGGGAAATACAATATACATAAAAAATTCAATGTTCATTATTTGTAAAACTTGGACAAAAATAAAACAAAAACAAACAAATTCCCCCGAACCCATAGAGATAATGCATTTCATCAATTAAAGTGACTAAACAGATAAATAAATTAGTCGTTTTTTTCCCATTAATGCAGTTGTAGAGAGCTCACTAAAATTGTCTGTGTATGACAGAAGAATTGCAGATTTTCATTTTCTCAAAATAACTCTTTTGGACACTAAAATAGCTACTGCAATCCATTTCTTAATATTAACTGCAGTGCATCAAGCACCGCTAAAATACACAAGCTTGGAGAAGGAAAGATAGCAACACTTATAGTTTTTGAGAGAGCACCGAATATGGTGTTCAGAACACATGCATTGTTGGACAGGTGTAGACGATGTGTAAAAGGCTGGCATGTGGCTGTTTGCATCGCCAGCATTCACTGTGTGTTGCCAATCTTGGCTTAAACAAACGTTCTAGAGGTCAGACATACCTGTTTACTATCTTGTTCTGGAAAAATCACAAGGATAAAGACTGGAAGTATCTTTCACATTAAGCCAGATATCCTCCCAGGCTTCTCTTGTGATTTTCATTTTCTCAAAATAACTCTTTTTTCCCACTTTTCTTTGAGACTGCAATTGAGAGGGTAATTCAAAACATTAAGCCACCTATAAGTAATTCCTACAAATTGACTCTCCCCCCCACATATATCTTAAAATGATCTTCTAGAGGTGAAAGAGTTGAAACAGACCGATTGTCCCCAATCCGTGCATGAATCCTTCATCATAGCCACTGAAGGAAAGAACTGTGAGACAGCAATAGCTGATATTTGTTACACTTGTAATCGAAGGCCAGTCTATCATCTTGTATTATATCTTCAATATTTGTTAATCCTTTTTCTATCCAAATTGTCTTAAGCGTGGAATTAACTTTGGTCCTGAGGCATGGAATATCCTATAGTGGTAGGAGAAGAGAATTAGTAAGATCAGATGCTATACTCATCTTAACGCGTTGCAGGATGCTCTACGTAGATACAAAGATTGGATTTTTCCCTAAAGATGTGGTTAGCCTAAGGTATATTAAAGAAGTGAGGGAACAAAATGGCATGACTATGCTTTTTTTTTATCTCAAACAAGTCCGGAGTTTATACAGAGCTACTGGAGGGGAACCAGTTTACAACAGGACGCATTTGAAATGCTAGGTAATATAACCAGGAGTCCGGTGGCACCTTAAAGACTAACAGATTTATTTGGGAAAAAAGTTTTCATGTGTAAAAAACCTCACTTCTTCAGATGCATGGAGTAAAAATTATAGACACAAATCTGGCAACCTCCAGTTGCCCAGGATTTTTTAATGATCTTGTGCGACAAGTGAGACTTTTTTTTAATCCCATCTAAATTGTATGGTAAGCCAATTTATTCAAGCAAAGAGTGAGAGAAAAAGCTAATGATATGTGTCATTGTTGGCAAGATATTCATTTTGGATATTTCTATTCTCCCCAGTAAGACTAGAGGGAGGAGATGCCACATCTCTATAACCTTGGAAATTTATTTAATATGATAGTCCATATTTATAGAAACATTTCTTGGAAGATGAGGACAAATTTTAACAATTAAGTATTTTATTGCTTTACATATTCGATATGGAAAGTGCTGACACTGAGAAGAATCTGGTCTTTGGATATATCTATTGCCTGTGATTTATTCCAGTTAATGCAAAAAGTAGAGATCTTTCCAAAAATATCAACTACATTCAATAGTGATGGGATTGATGAGATGGATTCTTCAGTGGTATAAAAATATCAGCATATAAGCAAATTTTGTATTCTTACCTGTTTATGATCACACCTTCAATGGCTGAGTACTGATGTATGTACATTGCCAATGGTTCAAGAGAGAGAGATTAAAAATGAGGGGTGTCCTTCTTTCTAGTTGAAATGTGGGAGAAATAATTCCATAAGTTGCTAGTGAAGTGAGGAGAGAGAGGCATACATTTTTAACAGTGAGGTTAATCAATCATTGGAACAGTTTACAAAGAATTGTGATGGATTTTGTATCATTGGCAATTTTTAAATCAAGGTTAAATTATTATTATTATTTTTTAAATATGCTCTAGATCAAAAAGAGTTATTTTGGGGGTGTTCTATGGCTGGTGTTTTGCAGGAAGTCAGACCACATGATCACATTGGTTCCTTCTGGCCTTGGAATCTATGAATGCCATTTCCTTGATGACCACAGTTCTGTAAGTTACTGGTTGCCTTTCACTTTGCAGATAACCCTTTAGAGCTGTATTCTGATTATATTGATGTAAATCTAGACTCTACACTACTGTGGTTTTGCATGTATATGTGGGTTGAACACTTTTATGTGTTTGTATATGGAATGGACACTGCAGTGTTTTTGTGGGCTGTGCGGTAATGTGTGTGTTTGTGGGCTGTACAATATTATGCATAACTATATGTTAACATCCTGTGTTGTTATAAACAGATAGTTAAGGGTTAAGGTCTCTTTTACCTGTAAAGGGTTAACATGCAGTACCTGATGACCACCTGACCAGAGGACCAATCAGAGACAGATTAATTTCAAATCTCTGTGGAGGGAAGCCTTTGTCTGTGTTCTTTGTTAGAGAGCTCTCTTTGGATCTAAGAGAGGTCAGTCATGTCTCCAAGTTCTCCTGGAGTAGTTTCTACTATTTAATAGTGAGTATTAATTAGAAAGGCAAATTAGTCTTATAATTTGATTTCTACATTTGCAATTGTGTGTTTGCTAAAGGAAATTCTTTATTCCTGTTTGCTGTTACTTTGCTTTCACTGAGAAAGAAAGGGGGAGGGGGGATTCTCTCCAGAGATTGATAAGTTTAGACCCTGTATTTTTGCATCCTGGTAATACAGAGAAAGTGTACTTTTTTTTCCCTTTCTTTAATAATATCTTTTCTTTTTAAAACTTGGTTAATTCCTTCTCTTGTGGAGATTCAAGGGAAGGGGAGGGGAGAAGAGTGAGTTCCTCCTGAGGGTGATTCACAAAGTTGAATCGGTGTGTCTCTCTCCAGAGTGGCTAGGAGAGAGGGAGGGGGGAAGTGGGCTGCTTCCCTGTGTGTAGATTCAAGGAGTTTGAATCAAGGTATCTCTCTCTCCGGAGCAGGCTGGAGAGAGGGAAGGGCGGGGAGGGGAACTGGCTGTTTCTCTCTCTCTGGTGAGATTCAAGGGGTTTGAATCTGGGTTCCCCAGGGGAAACTTGGGGGACAGGCAGTGTGTCAGACACTTTAACCTGACTGGTGGCAGCGAGAACCAGATCTAAACTAGGATTTTAGTTTAGAGGGAAACCAAGGCAGGTCCCCACATTGGAACCCAACAGCTCCAAGTGGGGGTGAGACCTATGACATGTGTAGATTGTGATAAAGGACAAAGGGCACAGGGAATAGCAAACTCATAAACTGCTATACAAGATCTGACCACTAGAAGGGGATGAGGAGGCACATTGTGTTAGGCTTGGTTACGTGTACATTGGGGAATGTGAGAGACTGAGTGACTGTGTGTACCTGTGTGGGAGAGGAAGGGAGAAAGGGACCAGACAGAGAATAAACTGAAAAAGAGGCAGTAGCATTGGATTAGTTCAAATGTCTGTGAGGCCCTGTCCCTGTGGCTGAGAGAGGTGACTCCAGTTCAGATAAAGTGGCAGCACAGTTTCATACATACAAATGCCACCCACTGGTCTGTGTGTGTTTCAAATTCCCTCTGTGCCCAATTCCAAGAGTTTGTAAGTCAGTCACACCCCTACCAGGGAGCCTGGCTGTTTAGCTCAAGCTGCAGGGATTCAAACCCTTAGCTCTGAACGTCCCTAGGTCAACCACAAGGTGTCAGCCAAGATGGTGACCATCATATGAGCTCAGTTTAGGCTCTATTTCTGTATTAATGAGGTACAGCTGTTGGCCTACCACCACGCTGCTGCAGACTAGGAGTGAGGCCTATCAGGGGAGTGACACACTAGTGTGATGAGGGGCCAATTTATGCCCAGATCATCTCAGACATCCACGTTCTGAGCCCCCTGCATGCTCATGACCTACGATACATTGCATGGGTGGTGTATATTGAAATTGAGCTTGATAGAGCTGGTCAAGAAAACTCCACCCGAAAATAGTATCCTCAGTCTGTTCATGGCAGATGCTTCTACTATTCTAGCTGAGTAATAATGAATCTGCCCATGGCTTGGAAAAATGTTGTCCAGCTCTACCCTTGACCCACCATGCTCACTCCTCCCAAAGATCTCCTGCAGTTCCAAGCAGCTGGTTCTCCTGCATTCTCTCCCAGAGGCAATGGGTGACAGGTTTATTGTCTGACAGTGAACATCATGTCTGGCTCTTGTGGAGCAGGAGCTAATGGAGTGAGAGGGATCAATCCACGGGAACTTGTGCTTAACTCTTTCGGCCCCTTTGAAATCCCAGCCCTCGTCTCTTCTCCCTAGAGGTGGTGCCTCCAGATTCGGTGTCAGATATATTGAGTGGGGCAAGGGCACAAACATGTGCTCCCCTGATAGTACTTGATTTGTGGGTGAAAGGAGGATTTCATTCTCCAGGGCTCTCAACCCAGGACCAAATTAACAAGACAATGAAAGTAAATTTGAAGCTGGGATTTTCAAAGTTCCCTAGGAGATTTGGACCCTAGTTCCCTTTAATGGTCAGAAGAGACCATCTGATTATCTAGTCTGTGTCTTCTGACCACCTGCATATCACAGGCCACTACATTTCATGGAGCTACCCCTCTGCTGAGCCCAATAACTTGAGTCAAAGTAAAGCATTTATTCTGGAAAGACATCCGGTCTCGATTTGAAGACTTCAAGAGATGGAGAATATGCCATCCCTTGGTAAAAGCTGCCAAGGTGATTTGGATGCCTAGTCCCCATTAATGGGAATTTTGAAAGGGGATTAGGTACATTTGAAGTTCTGACCCTTACTGTATTTGTGCCCCATCATATGCATTGTGATATGGCACAAGCTATTTCATGGCCCTTGCTGTTCTTTTCCCACACCTTCAATGGCAGCTGTGACATTGTGAAGAGGAAACATTACATTTCTGGTGGAAATAAAAGATCTTGTGTCAATGGACCCACAGATAAGTGTATCAATGGCCATTATAAACACCTGCACTTCATCACCTAGGGCCAGATTGTCAAAGATATTAAGGTACTTATTGGGATTTTTGAACAGCACCTACGTGTTTAAAATTCATTGAAATCAGTGGGGTCCTAGATGTTTTTGGAAATCCCACTAGGCACCTAAGTGCCTTTATTAACCTGGCCCCTTTGCTGTTTCTGCTTTCAGTAAAAAAGCTCTTCTGCTTTTTGGCTGAAAACAGTGTCTTGTATTGACTTCATTTTGGGAATATATTTCTATTAAAAAAATTCTCATTAGAAAGTCTGATTTAATTAAAATGGGCTAGTTGATCACAATGGTCCCTTCTGGCCTTAAAATCTGTGAACACCTATGTAATGTGTCACTCAGTCACTTCTGTGTTGTATTCTTTTCCTGTGTGACTTTATGTTAATCTTTAAACATATTAAATTGAATTAGTAAATTTACTGTACTGGTGGGTGAGGATTTTTTACAATACATAAATTAGTCATCCAGCCCCAGGATTCCTTCGTCAGAATCTAGCTATCTATCTAATCTAGTAGTATCTAGAAGACAAACACACAACATTTAAGAGGCCTTTCATCCTCCACTCTGAGACTGAACTGACAGAACTAAATTCAAATGTGTTCCTCTCTGCAGAGGAGCTGTGTGGAGCTGGGGTTGAGCACTGCTGGAACTAAAGGACCAATGCTGCAGGGAGGTGGTTTATCCACAACCTATAGTGCATAGATTCATAGAGCCAAAATAGGTCATTCTAATCCTCTAGGCTGACCCCCTGAATAACACAGGCCCTAGACTCTCCCCCAGGGTTTACTGAATCTAGCCCAGCTCCTGTGTTATCTGTGGACCAGGATTACCAAGGGGGTTAGGCACCTAAAGATGAAGGCAGATTCCTAGTGGGATTTATGAATGCTACTGAGTGAGCTCGGTGGCTAAGTCCCATTGAATGTTAATAGGAGTTATGTGCCTAACCTGCTTAGGAGATATTGTGAATCTCAATAGGCACCTATCACCATCTTTAGGTACATAAACCCCTTTCTAATCCTGGGCCTTGCTAATTTCCAAGCCTTGCACTTCTCTTGAATTTCAGAAGAAAAAAAACAAAAGCCTGGGATTTGCAAAGGAGCCACAGGGATTCCTTTGAACATCCCAGACTAAACTACTAAACGATAATGAAGACAGCAAGGCACCAGTGGCTACAGAGAGGATGTCAGGAGTGCTAAGCAACTAATTGTTCTCAACTCTCTCTGCCTCAGTTTCCATACCTGTAATCTATTTCAGTTTTGTGTAATCAATTTTGTATAATTCTTATTATGGTGGAAAAGCTTTTTTGAAGATGAAGGTTTTTCAATGTTCCCTACAGACTGTCACCCTGACTTTGGAAGATGGGGACAAATTTGGATCTTATTAAAATTTCTGGTGTATTTTCTCTTATTTTATGCTTTGTTTCTGATGTGGTAAATAAACTGTACTTTGTTTGGAGAAGGCTGTCTGGTTACTCAACTTACTGCTGGGCACAGCTCCTGGGGGAAGAACTGTAGGTAACAAACCCAAGTCGGACATGCTGGGAAATCACATTTGGTGCACAGGATGCTGTACCCCAGTGTCAGAGTTGGAGAATCAGATAGTTCCACCCTAAGAGAGGGGGCAGGCATGAGGCTGAGACCTCAAAGAGTACACTCAAAGAGAGCAGAGGAGGGGTCAGAGGTGAAGCTAGCCCTGTAACATGACAACTGGGATTCCACCATTCACTTCAAAGTGATCCAGATTGTCCAATGGTCTCTCATCCACACAAGGATCCAAAGGTGACTAAATGTGCTCTGGATCACAGAAGAGAAAAGTTCAGGATCCACATCTTAACACACTTAAAGCCGCCTTCACTAAACAAGGACAGTCTACTGGAAAAGTAGATCACAACATAGAATAATCCACCCAAGTACCCCGAGAGAACCTGCTTCAAGGCTGTGGGAAAAAATAAACAAAATATCTGCCCACTCACAGGGCCAGGTTCAATGTTTTTGCTGCCCCAAGTGGCAAAAAAAAAAGCCATGATCAGCACTTCGGCTGCAGCTCTACTGCCACCTCTTCATTATTTGGCAGCAATTCAGCAGTAGGTCCTTCCCTACAAGAGGGACCAAGGGACCCGCCACTGAATTGCTGCCAAAGATCCAGATGTGCTGCCCCTTTCTGTTGGCCACCTCCAGCACCTGCTTGGTGTGCTGGTGCCTGGCGCTGGCCCTGCCCACATACTCCTAGTTGTCACCTACATTTGTGGAGCTTTGTGAGAATCTTGCCCTGACCCTCCAGCATAAAGACACACAAATGAGGGCGGCCATCCTGGTTCAGAAGCAGGCTGCTATAGCTGTCAGGAAGCTGGCTACCCCAGACTGCTACAGATCCGTTGATAACCAGTTTGGTGTTGTAAAGTCGACTGTGGGTACAGTGGTGGCAGAGGTTTCTGAGGCTATCAGGCATATGGTGTACCACAAAGTGGCGGGCATTAAAGATATTCCTGAGGTAACTGCTGGCTTTGAGAGAATGGGGTCTCCAAACTGCACAGCGCCATTGATGGGACTCATGGTTTGCCCTTGTCAAGGAGCACCTGTCGGGATTTATATCTGTGGACAGAAGGAAAAGGGGGGAAAGTATTCAGCTTCGATGAATGGAATTCAATGTGGTTTGTTGCAGAACTAAATCAGTACTCAAAACACAATGCCCCTCTGAGTTTAAGAAAACAATACATCTCTAATCTCCAGTTAAAACTTTTCATTTGAATAAAGAGTTGATTGTTGTAGACTTAGAACTCTTAGCCTAAAACTTTAATGACACAGTATATGCAGTGCATAGACTCACCTTCATCCTTTTCCCCTGTTTATTTTTGTTTGTTTGTTTGTTTTACTTTTGAATACTTCCTTGTGTTCTGAAACGTATTCTGATACAGATTTTCATTTTCTTCCCATTTTAGTGTGTCAGATCTTTAAACTGTTATCTGCTAAGCATTTGAAATGTGTACGTGGTGGTCGTGAGATTCATCAATATGTTCAGATGAATGTGCACTTCAGAGCTTGCATGTGTGCCTGTTTATTTATTGCATGTATCTTTCTAGTTTAATACAGAGCCTTACTTGAACAGGCAGCTTTGCGTATACGGACTGACTAATGTATTATCATAATACATGTATCTCATGCAATGTATTGTATTTTCCTAATAAAACAAGTTATTTTTTGAATGATACAAAAGTAGGGTGAAAATTGGAAAAAAAATGAATACTACTTTTAGTAAAACCCTGGATTTTTTTGGTAAAAATAGGTTTAAACTGAAAACGAAGGGGCTTAACAACAGAGGGTGATTTATGAATGTCAACGTGGGTTGCACTGGGAAAGTTAATCATGCCAGAGTTTTTCACTGATCAGGAGTCTACTTTCATGGACAGGCTAGGACACTATTCACACCAGATGATATTGTATAAATGGAGTTATTGTCCCCACCGTTATTCTGGGGTTATCCGCATAACTCAGTACCTTTACAAATGTCCTTGTCAGGGGTAGGGATGGAGCTCACCGATTTTTTTGGGGGGGTGTGTCAGTGCTTGGAGAGGGGTGATAGCTTGATTGCTTTTTGAATGGCCCAGCAAGGTGTGTGTGTGTGCGGGGGAGCTGCTGCAAGCTCCAGGGCTGGTCAGAGGGGAGGGGAGGGGGCAAGTGGGGCAATTGGCCCAGGCCCTGCAGGGGCCTCTGGCCCCATGAGGATCTCTCCCTGGCCCCTCCCCCGCTTTCCCCCCTTAAATCAGAACTTTTTCTAGGGAACCGGTTATTAAGATTTTGGCAGCTCATAACTGCACACAGCCATGGAGTTTTCCAAGCTATTTCTGGACTGCATCCCAGGATACCATGCAGGGGACTCGGGCCTTCGTGAGAGTGATGTAGCCACTATTGACATCAGCCGCTCAAACCATTCTCTCTGCTGAGCTCTGTCCTCCTCCCTCAGCTGCCATTCCTCTACCAGGAACTGCGAAGCAAGTACCTGCTCCCACTCTGAAACCTTGTCCTCAAGCTGTGCAGCCAGCATGAACCTTTCCCCTGGCCTCTCGCCATGCCTCTTCTCCAGCCATAAGTCCCTCTGTTTTTGGTACTGGACCTGCTTGTTGACCGTGTCCACAAGTTCAACCATAAGTTCACGACAGAAATGCTTCCTCTTGAAACAGTCCATGAAGCTATGATGGGCAACGTTTGTACTTCACTGTGGGTGAGCTGTGGAGGTGTTACAGCTGTAGAGGTCGAGGGGCCTGGAATAGGACAAGACACAGAGGGGTATTGTCTCAAATAGCTCAGTGCAGGAGCACTGAAAAAATCCTTTTGGAATTTCAAGGACATAAAATGTTACTTTTCCAAACTGAGCTTCAGCATATAATGAGGGAGATGCTTCAGGCCACAGAAGCTCCCTGGACACAGCCTGATTAATGGCAGTGAAAGATGTGCAGAGGCAATGGTAAGTTAAGAATTCAAAGCTGTTTTTTGTTTTCTAAAAATCACAGACTATTTGGGTTGGGGAGGGGGAGGGGAGGCCTTCAGAGGCCTTGCTACAAAAGCTTTTTCTGTCATTTCAGGCCTTCCACGTTTTGGAGGACATAACTGTTCTTCTGGTGCCCGACTGGCAAAGGGAGATCTAAACAGCACACCTATGAACGGAATGGTTTAGCCAGCTACCAAGGTGGCTGTGGAAAATATGCCCTTCCCCTCAAAGTGACTACCTCTTTGGAGTTCCTGCTTCAGGGAAAGCTTACATCTATCAACACCTACTTTCATGAGGGAATCAACAGGATGTTGTATTAGCTCCCCCATGGCTCAGCTGATTATGAGTGCATGCAAACACCCTGAAATCCACAGCCACTCCCCTTACACCTCCCCCCCCCCCCCCCCCCCGCACATTTTGGGACACATTTTCAAACCCTGTTTGATTTTGAAACAAATGATTTTGTCTCCTGTGGCCTGCATGGACTGCCTCTGACAGAAATGGACTAGGTTTGTGAAAGGAACACATTTCCACCACCCCCCACCCCAAGTTCACTGTTTCCAGGCAGCTCGTTACACCTCTGAGTGGTTACAGGCATGGCAGTGTAAGATTAACAGGAATGGCCCTCGCAAAAATCTACGCTCTTCCAGTAAAAGGTCACTTTCAAGGCATTTTTACTGTTTGCATTTCCCAATGGCCATTTTGAACTCCACATAGTAGTGGGTGAGGGGAGGGCGGGGGGCATGCTGCCGGCATACACTCTGCCATTAGTGGATACATGCTGCTATCTGGGGCTTCTCATAACTTTTGCATTGTTCCACATTTTGTATCCACATTCTGTATTTGTATTGTTCCACATCAATGTATCTCAGCTATATAATTACATATTGTCTCTTATGTGTCTGCTGCAGATTGGGCGGTGGGCTGCTTCTCAGGGCAGGCATCAAACAGCTCCTCCAAGTACGGCCCCAGGATGTGCTGTTGCTGCTCCTGGTCCAAAACCTCCTCTGGAACCAGTTTCAGCAACAGAGTCACTTTTCTGGCTTCACCTGGTACCTGCTGCTGGCTCCCATCAGTCCCCATGCTGGAACCTGGGACCAGAAGGAAGCCATCCCAGCTGACCAGGTCTTCACGCACCACCGCTGCCTTTGTGTTTGGTGCAATACCTAGTCAAATTCCTCATAAAATAGGCACAACGTCAGTGAGTTGTCCAAGATAGAGTTCTGGTCCCTAGTTTTCTTGTGTTCAGTCTTGAGACACTTAATCAGCTCCCTGCACTGTTACTGGTTTGGTAAATTTGCAGTGCTGCCAGCTTCTTCACTACTTGCTGGTATGCGTGATCATTCCTGGTACTCTTACTAAAGTCCACTGTTTTGTCAGCCTCGCACTACAGATTTCCCAAAATCTGGCTGTGCTCCTGTGGCCATGAAGCAGTGCACTTTGCAAAAGGCTTCTTCTGGTCAGTCTCCATTGCAAACACAGAAGACTGTCTACTGGGGTGTTTGCAGATCGGCATTCAGAAGACAAGGGAAGGGGTAAACACAGGCTCACAATGTTGCTGCAGTACACCGGGGAGGTTGTTTCTGTTTTCACTGTAGTGGACTGGAGATTCTTGGGATAGAGAGGAGAAAGGAAGTTGGCCAATAGGATTGTGGCATATTTCTGGCAGACTCCCAGGACCTGAGTCGGGGTGGAGAGCTGTGTCTACACTGCAAAGCAATGAGTTTGAAACTTTGGTTTGATCTTGACTTGTGCTTGGACCCTCCAGACTCACAACATCCTAGGACTCTAGGTCCGAGCCTGAATCTGAAAGATTTTTGTGAAGACAGAAGGGGGGGTTGGGCTCAAGCCTGAGTGTGAGCCCAGGTTTCCACTGCAGTGAAGACATATGCTATCTGTCTATCTATCTATCTATCTAATCTCCTTTTTATTGTCTTATATTTAGTATTCACAAACATACTATAATAATAATTATTATTAATAAATAGGCAGATTCTGATATCCAGGGCACCTTTAGACCCAGTCAAATCCTTGTGTGGATGACAGACCATTGGACAAATCCAAATCCTTTTGAAGTGAATCGCTAAATCCCAATTGTTATGGTTAGCTGCAGCCCTGCCCTTTCCCTGGTCTCTGAGCACCCCCCCTCTGGTCTCTGCCTCATGCCTGCATCTCTTTTAGGATTGAATTACACAGTTCTTCCACACTTAAACTGAGGGTACCTACCGAGGGTAGGTTCATCCCTACCCTACTGGGGTAGGGATGAAGACTCAGACGGGGGTTGCTCTGTTGATTACACTTGGCTATTGTCTTAGTCTTGGTTTATATTTTCAAACTTTCCATCCCATGAGGAATAGAAAATTAATTTTATTTAAAAAATGAATGCTGAGATTGCGCTGCAATGCCATGACTCCGGGAGTTGGGTCCTTGGTACTGGCTTATAGAGTTTAACCCTTAATCCATCCTCAAATTATTTCCAAGTATCATATTTCCATATACACAATTGCTGTAACTTGTGGGGGATTTTATATGAAGTTGAATGTACAAGGGAGGGGCTCCCCATAATTGTGTCTAGATGGAGATGTAGGTGGTGTAATCAGGAATGAAAGAAGTTTCCCCAAGATTATCTTTCTACTGACATATCATCCATGATTTGAAAAAAAAAAGAGCTTGAGAATTTCTGGACTGAAAGGTCTGCCCAGGTGGGTCACATTTCAGGATTGGGACAGACTAAAAGGGATATCTGAAGATGTGGCTCAAAATAATTATTGCAAACATTGTCTTAATATGCACAAGACAGCAAATAGTACTGCGGAGAGATCCATAAAATGACCTGGACTTGGCACATCGGGTGATGAATCATATTGACCTTCTATGAAGGAACTAAAATGTCCAGGAACTGTGAAAATTTCACCTTGTCTGCAGGAAGCTAAGGAATTTCATCATTTCTATGGGGACTCAGGCCCAGATCTACAAAGGCAGTTAGGTGTTGCAAGACAGAGTGTTGCACCATCTAAATTTTAGGTGATAGAAAATCATTGGAACAGCAATGCAACCCAAGCCTGAATGAGGTGCCAGGCTCCCTATACAATGCATGGGGAGAGATAGGTGCCTTAGAAGGGGATCCACAAAAGCCAGCCTGCCAGACATCTCTTCGTGTAAACTAGCCTCTAGGAAATGTTTACCAGAAGGGCATGTCCTAAGCCCCACCCCTCTTCTGGAGTTCTGCGCCCAAGTCCAGTCAGCAGGAAAGTTCCTAACTCTGCCAGTAATCCACAGCCCAACACGCAAGACACACACTGCTCCACCTATCTTCCCTCATTTCGTGAATCACTGTGAGGCCTTCACAGGTGTTAGGCATCTGGTGCCTAGAGTGAGACAGTGCTTCACATTCCCAGAGGCAAAATGCTGGTGCCTGGAGAACTTTTACCCTGAGGTAATGAGTGAATTTAGTACCTACATGGTTAGTTGGCAGCCGAGAGGGGGTTTTGTGGATCACAGTGGTGCCTAATACTGAGACTTAGGCTCCTAAATCTGAGGTTTAGGTGCTGAAGGTCCTTTGTGGTTCTGGGACTCATTGTTCAGCCATTGCTAATGCCTGTGTACAACCACAAACACATAATAATAGTCACTCCTAAATACACAGCCATGCACACCTAAAAACACACACACAATAATGACCACTCATAACAAACAGAATATGCTGCCCTAACACATACATGGCATTATACATTCACTAATGCACATTCACATCACGTACATTCACAAAGACACATACAGGAATGTAAAACTCACATGCATGTTGGTTACCCTCAGGAACACACTCAGAATAACTTACACTGACAAAAACACACACATTCATGCACATTTATTCACTACCAGATACGCAGTCAAAGCAAAGACTCAGAAATGGGCACTTATAATGGAATCTAACAAACAAACAGACATAGTCTAGATCTACGTTGGTCAGTTTTGCTAATTTAGCAATGACAGTCAGGGGTGACATTTCTATACTGGGTATTATTGAGGGTAAACACAGTTCTACCAGCTGCATAAACTGCATTTACACTAGGAAGCTTTGCAGGTATATCTACTTGGTCAAACTTTTTCTAGCAACCTCCTGAGTATATATTGTCTTCTCTCTCTCTCTTGCTCTCTCACACATACACACACACAGACATATAGATCCATCTCCACTCACTGCCACTGAGCAAAATTCTTGACACTTTTAAAAATGGGACTTTGGCTCCCAAGTCACTTAGATGCTTTAGAGCATTTTGCACCCAGGGGCTCCTTAAGGAAATAAAGCTTCCTCCTGAGGCCCTCTTTGACCTTCTTGTTCCTCAGGCTGTAGATGAACAGGTTCATCAAGGGTGTCACCACCGTGTGTAGGCCTTGGTGGAGCCCTAAGCATACTTGATGGGGTGAACCAAAGTAGGCCTGGGCTTGGCAGAATAGTAACACACTAGGTGTCAGCTAATCAAGTAATCACATTCCTGACCGGAGACGATGGTACTAAAAGACTCAGCCCTCTCAAGTAACTGCGTAAATGCATTCCTAAGAGATGGTACAATAACACACCGACCCCTCGTAAAGATAAGGGGGGGATGACAGGATAATGGATGAGAATGTTTTGTTCAGATTAGCAGGTATGAGGATTAGGGTGGTAACTAAAAACATCTGGAATGTAATACGGCACTTGTGTGTATCAGTGTATGAAAGGAAAAGTTATAAGAGGGGCATCTTTGTGTTAGCTGAGGGGACAGCATCCTGGTGTGCTGACTGAACCAGTACCATTGGCACAGGCATACATGTGTTAGTGCGCCTCTAGCTCCTGTGGGGCACTAGTAAGATGCTTTGCTGACAATAAACCAGGCCCAGGGCCTTTGTCACCGAATCAAGCCTGTGGTCTTTCTTTATGAACAACATCGAGGTCTGCCAAATCAGCAGGCTGCATTCCCTCACGTGCAGTGACATATGAGCTACAAGAACAGCAACACCAAGCAGCCTTATCAACTCTCCACAGCACTAACACTCCCGGGTACGTCTTCCTGATGAATCTGTCCATTCTAGACCGTGGCTCCATCTTGATCCAATCATTTGGATTGGGGGGAGGGATAGCTCAGTGGTTTGAGCATTGGCCTATTAAACCCAGAGTTGCAAATTCAGTCCTTGAGGAAGGGATTTTGATAAAAAACTCTTTCTGGGGATTGGCCCTTCTTTGAGCAGAGGGTTGGACTAGATGACCTTCTGAGGTCCCTTCCAATGCTATGATTTTCCACAAAGCAGCTTTGATCTCCTTGGTCCTTATGCTGTAGATGATCGGATTCATCATTAGAGGGACCACGGAATAGAGAACAGACACCATCAGATCCAGACCCAATGGAGGGCTGGAGCTTGGTTTTCAGGTAGGCAAAGATGTCAGGAGAAATAAATAAAGAGAGCACACTGAAATGTGGAAGGCAGGTGGAGAAGGCTTTATCCTGGCCCTGCTCAGAGGGGATTCTCAGCACTGCTTTGAAGATTTGAACATAATGACACATGCGATACAGGAGGGCCAGAGAGCATTGGTAAGACTAGGTGGTGTTGCTACAGGTTAATTGGAGCACCTGTAGTCAATTAAGGCCCTGTCAGGAACCTAATAAACCCCCCTGCTTTAGGCAGTCAGGGAAGAGGAGAAAGAGAGGACTGGAGCTTGGAGGTGTGTTTTGAAAAACCATAAAATTAGAAAAACCAGGGAGACCCTGCCCCAGCAGGGGAGGGAAACTCCCCCCCGCAGCATCTAAAGACAGAGGGTAACCCCACCCAAGAGGGAAGAGGGTAAGAACCCACAGGGGTTGAGAGGGGCTGGGGCTCAGAGTGAGGAGCAAACCCAGACCCTTCCCCCACTCCCCTTCTCCACCACCTTCTCGGGCCACTAGCGGGGACCTCGGTGCCCGAAGAGCAGGGGCAAGAGGTGGCATCTTAGCCCCACACACACACCAAGAAAAGTGCAGGACCCACCATATTAACAGTGGCCATCTTGTCACACACAGTTATTAAAAAACAAAACAGCTCAAGACTAAGTATGCACCAAATGCAAGAATCCCAGCTTCACTGAGATGTGAGTAAGAGCAGGCAAGCTTGAGTAGTTGGGGAATGTCACAGAAGACCTGAGCCACCATGTTCCCTCTATGGAATGTTAACTCAAGTGTGTTACCAGTGTGCAGTGCAGAACTGAGAATTCCACTGATACAGGCACTGGCTGCCATTTTGAAACCAGCTGACCTGTTCACTACTCTCTCGTAGAGCGGTGGTTGACAGATGGCAATGTATTCATCATACACCATGATGGTGTGTAGTGCTATAACTGCTGAAGTGAAGAACATGAAGAGAAAGTCTAGGGTGAAACATCCAGAATAAGAAATCAACCTGGTGTTTAAGACGGAGCTGGCCAAGGATTTGGGGATACTGACAGAGAAGGAGAAGATGGACAAATTCATTAGAAAAAGTACATGAGGGTGTGAAGTTGGTGGTCAAGGGCTTTGACTATGATAATCAGAAGGGTCCTCATCCAGGACACCAGATAAAGCACTAGAAACACCAGGAAATGTAAAATCTGCATCTCCTGAACATCAGAGAAGGAACTTGGTCATCGTGGTTTAGCTGGACATTTTCTTCCTCCACACATTGTGTCTTGATAATGGAGGGTAAGACAAATCACAGAACTTGTAACCTCTATTGACTAGGAATTGCCACTGTGCCTCGCCTCAGACACCTGTCCCGTGTGTCATCACAGTAGTGTCAATTAACTTACAACTCTTGAAGTCAATGGAGCTGCATCCGCTTACATCGTCTGAGGATCTGGCCCAAGACATTGCTTATCAAATGCATTAAAAAATGGGACAAATTGCAATCCAAACCCATCAGACCTAGCAAAGATGGTCTCTCAGTTCTGGCAGGGAATATACTAACAACTCGAGTACAGCCCTAAAATACTAAAATGGAAACACGCCCTGATTCCCACTTTCCAGGGAAATACGACACAGTCTGACCCCCACATCCTATGATCTAACTTGTCTGTGAGAACATAAGCAAGGCAATACTGTGTCAGACCAATGATCCATATAGCCCAGTATACTGACAGTGGTCAGTGCCAGATGCTTCAGAGGGAATGAGCAGAACAGGGAAATTTTGAGAGAGCTATTCCTTGTTGTCCTGTCCCAGCTTCTGGCAGTCAGAGGTTTAGAGACACCAGGAGCATGGGGTTGCATCCCTGACCCTCTGGACTAACAGCCATTGATGGCCCTATACTCTATTAACGTATCTTAGTCTTTTTTCCAAACCAGTTATACTTTTGGTCTTCACAACATCCCATGGCAATCAGGTCCACAGGTTGACTATGCATTGTGTGTAAAAGTACTTCCTTTTCTTTGTTTTAAACCTGCAGCCTATTAATTTCATCAAGTGACCCCCTAAGTCTTGTGTTACGTGAAGGGGTAAATAAAACTTCCTTATTCACTTTCTCCACACGAGTCATGATTTTATAGACACAAATAATTTTCATTGGCCTTCTCTGTACCTTTTCCAATTCTAATATATCTATTTTGAGATGGGGTGACCAGAACTGCTCACAGTATTCAAGGTGTGGGCCTACCATGGATTTATAATGGTTCGTGTTTGGGTTTGGTTGTTTGTTTGTTTTAATTCCACTGCATATTGAGTGGATGTATTCAGGGAACTATCCACGATGACTCCAAGATCTCTTTCCTGAGTGGTAACAGTGAATTTAGACCTCACCCTTTTTTATATATAACTGGTTTTATATTTTCCAATGTGCATTACTTTGCATTTATCAACATTGAATTTTATCTGCACTTTTATTGCCCAGTCACTCAGTTTAGTGAGATCCCTTTGTAACTCTTCACAGTCAGGTTTGGACTTATTTATCTGGAGTAATTTTGTATCATCTGCAAACTTTGCCACCTTAGTGCTTACCCCTTTTTCCAGATCATTTATGAATAGGTTGAACAGCACTGCTCCCAGTACAGATCCTTGATAAATCCCACTATTTACCGCTCTCCACTTTGAAAACTGACTGGTTATTCCTACCCTTAGTTTCCTAACTTTTAACCAATTACTGATCCATGAGAGGACCTTCCCTCTTATCCGATGACTGCTTACTTTGCTTAAGGTTCTTTGTTATACAGGATATTTGATTAGATGAACACAGTGCTCTCTTCTAGCCTTGGAATCTATGAATTTATGAAACAAAATAAAACTACTACTAATAATAATTAATAATTGTTAGGATATTGATATTCAGGCCTGTTTGCAAAGGCATACACTTTAAGAATTTAGGTGTATCCTTATGACTTAGCTAGTTATAAAGGTATAAAAGAAAGAATAAAAAAAATACTGTCTGTCTGTGTAATGGCCTTCTTTTACTGTGACTGTCTGAGGCCTGGTTCTTCAGCAAAGCAGCAAAGGTAGCCATAAACTGGGAAGTGTATGGTCACATCCTCAGATTCCCAGCTAGTCACATTGAAATACAGTGCTATTGGGCTATTAGGAATACAATCCTGTCTTGATATTCCTATCACGTCCAGAGAAAGGGAAGAGCCTAGAAGATGTAAAAGGAAACTTAGTTTGATAGCATCCTGTCAGGTAACAATGTGTCACGTATCAATAGACACAGCTGGAAAACCCTTATTATGTCTGTATAGGTGTAGTTGTGAAATCCTCACTTCTGTATTGTTTTGTACATTTATTTGCATGGTCTCTGTCTGGTTCTGTAATTGTTTCTGTCTGCTGTATAATTAATTTTGTGGGGTGTAAACCAATTAAAGTCGTGGGATATAATTGGTTAAATAACCATGTTACAGTATGTTAGGATTTGTTAGTTAAATTTCAGTAAAATGATTGGTAAAGGTATAAATAAGCAAAACTCAGGTTTTACAATATAGTCTGCAGTCAATCAGGAAGTAAAGGGGTGGAAGGGGAAATGGAAACAGGGACTGGGGATGTGGGAATTGGGGTCATGTTTTTCTAAAGGGGGAAATGGGAACAGGGGATGAGAAGAGAAACAGGGACACAGACAAGGCTCTGTGGGGTCAGAGCTGGGAAGGGGGACACTAAGGAAGGAAACTGGAATCATGCTTGCTGGAAGTTCACTCCAATAAACATCGAATTGTTTGTGCCTTTGGACTTTGGGTATTGTTTCTCCCTGTTCATGCGAGAAGGACCAGGGAAGTGAGAGAGTGAAGGAATAAGGCCCCTAACAATAATAATTAATAATATATTCCCATGATGTAATACTCAGTGATAATAATAATAACAATGTGTATGATAGTTGGCCCTGAGATCTGAGTCCCACTGTTCTAGGTAAGATGCAAAGACCTCACAGTCTAAATAGACAAGACATGCCAAGGGTGGGAAGGGAATCAGAGACCCTGAGTTGAAGGGACTTGCCTAAATTCACCCAGCAGATCACTGGCAGAAGAACCCAGGAATTCGAACACACAAGCCCCTTAGAAATCCCCAACTTAATATGTTTTTGGTATAAGCCCTCTCTGAGTGTGACTATGAGCATGTGATAATATTACCTGTTATTGATTTCCCTCACTTAGAGTGTGGGTGGGTGGGGAGGGGGGACATACACAGACATGGACACACCGAGTGTCAAAAATGTATGGGCTTAGACATACAGAATCATTGAACTTGGAGAGGGAGATTTCTTGTATTACCCTGACACCTAGAGGCCTCAGTCTCCTAGATGCTCACAAGCACATAGTGAGACACAGCCTCTGTCACATAGACTGTATAATCCCAACACACAATTGAAAGGAGGGGAAACTGAGAGGAGAAATGGCTTGTGGCAGGTCACACAGCAGGTCAGTGGCCAAGAAAAGACTAGATACCAGGTCTCCTGAGGACCAGTCCTGTGCCCCTAGCCCTTGGATCACAGTCATTGCTCTATTCATTTCTGCTTCTCTGTCACTGTGATCAATTCCGTTTCTGGGAACATTTACGAAAGTGCAATGCAGACAGAAAGTAACGTTGGCTTCTGGACCTCTGATCCTGTGCTGTGCAGGGCTCCAGGGAGTGAGTGTCTGAAGGCCCTTAGGAATCGGCATCAATAAATATCCTTCCAACAGCACCAGAGTTAGCCACACACAGCTCATCTGCAGAGAGCAACAGGTCTTAGTATTTTTCTAGCAGGTCAGCTTCAGTGTGAGGAGAGAACAGTTTCTCCTAATACGGTGATAGATAGATAGATAGATAGATAGATAGATAGATAGATAGATGACTGAAAGAAGTCTGGAGGAGAGAAGACCTGGGAGGATTTCACACGCACTGGCACAGTAAGTCTGCTGTTGCAATGAAATGAACAATATGTATTTTTTCAGATTTTCAGTCTTATTTCAATTTGGACATAGCTCACGTTGTATGGTGCAGTTGCTCTCAGGATCAGGTGAAAAGCAAACAAAGAAGAAGATAGTGGGAGTGGGAAGGGAATGGAAACCAGAGCAGGATCTCACATGTATCAGTCTGTGGTCCTCAGTGGTCCAGCAGTGATGTCCAGGCATGCACACTGATGACCTGTGGTCTGGGTGTATGATGAATCAATGATCCTAAGGGCTCAGGAGCAAAGGACAGAGTCTCCGGAGTGAAGGGGAAGCCTGCTCCCTGTTTGACACCCCCCCAATATTTTAAGGATGACAAAAGGGGGTGATGGGCCCATCCACTCATTATATTGTCCACCAATTAGACCTAGTTTTGTTTATCTTCAGTGAATTGCAATGCAGTCTTTAATTGCACAATCACATATTCCTTTTTCTGCTGGACCCCTGACTCATTCAGTTCACAGGATAGACTTAGTGAGCAACTATTCAGTACTTTGTTTTCTCCTCCTTCTTCACTGTGTGCTCCCAGGCCTTATTCACTGCACACTGTTCTACACTGCTCTGAAGGCAAAATAATCCATCTTATCTTGGGCTTTTCTATAGTGCTCATCACAATAATATCTGAGTGCTTCATGAAAGGGCTGGGCAAGAACCCGCATGTCCATTTCATGGGATAGGCTTTGATTTCAAAATGTATTTTCATTCCAAATTGTAATGAAAAATTGAATTTCAAAATTTCCCATTAAATGATTTTTTTTAAATTTGGGGGTCAACCCGAACATTACATTTCAATGAATTTGAAGCATTTTGTTTCAATGTTGACTATATTTTATGTTGTTTTAGATTATTTTATTGTAGTTTATATTTGTTTAAGAAAAAATATTTTATTTTATAAAATGACTCCTCATGCCAAAAGTCAAGTCCCTGCTCCAAAGCAAAATCTCACTAGAACTTAATATGAGCAAAACAATATATTTTCCCCTGGTTCATTCTTGGAAATGTCTCAACTGTTTTAAGGCAGACACCTGGCATAGAAAATATCAGCCCCGATGGTTGACGTTTGGTAAAGTTATAAGCAACAGAAAATAGGGCCTTGTAATGGGAAGTGTAAAGCAACATTAATAAGAGGTAGCGTTATCAACCCACCTAGAATAACATCAATCAGTACCCAAATGCCAAATAATAATTTTGTGCACCCTAATGACTTTGACGGGGGTATGCATTGGTTGACCCTAAATGTGAGTGTTCCAGAATGAGAAATCATTAGTCTTATGCATGTCAAATGTCATTTATCTTCTTTCTAGTCAATGCAATTTTTATTTTTTTATGGAAAAAACAATGATGCTAAATCCTACATTTCATACTCAGACCATCATTGGGATCAATGGCAGTGAAATGCAGTACAAATAAAGAGAGCCCAGCTACATGGTGTCCTGATTATTACTGGATCTTGATCTTGCAGCAGTTCTACTACAAATGCTAATAAAAATTCTGTCCAGTGTTGCCACATTTTTAAACCGAGATACAACTCGGTGTAGTGATTATGGAGATTGGAGTCAAGGTTCTTGGGTTCTATTCCTGGCTCTCAGCTAAGAGCTGATCTTGTAATTAGGGAAGGGTACAGAACCAGGACTCCTGGGTTCTATTCTCAGCTCTGAGAGAGAATTGAGATCTAGTGGCTTGGAGACAGTCAGAACTATGGGGTTCTGTTATTCTGTTTTTGGCTGTGAGTGATGGGTCATGACTAGAACGGACAACTGGGTTTCAGGACTCTTTCTGGGTTGTGTTTCTGACTCTATAGCTGGGTCATCATGTGACCATGTGTGAGACCTTTCACCTCTCAGGGAGATGCTACTCCCATTTACAGTAGTGTAAATGCAGAGTAATTCCATTGCTTTCAATGAACTTACTCCAAATTTACACTGGTGTGCCTCACAGCAGAATCTAGCTGTCTGGTCTGCAGTTTCCCTTCTGTAAAATGAAGATAAAATTTTCCTAACTTTATACATATTTGAATGAAAAAGTTATACAAGGACCTACAAAGTAATTGGTCCTGATTATAATTTCTTTCACCTTGGTGTAAATCAAGAGTAATCCCATTCTGTCAACGGGATTATCCTCTCTCTCTCACTCATCCTAATGTAATCAAGAGTAACTCCACTGGAGTCAATGGGGCTGATTGCATCACCCTCATTCCCAGATCACATCAATCTTCATGAAATAAGGATCTGAGTTTAACTCAAGGGAATTATGGTGATTTACACACGAGGAAAGATATTTTATTAGTCTAATACTGACCATTGTCCTTGTCCTTCCCTCTACAGGCAGGTCATAATATACTGAGAAAGAAAATGTTCAACCGAACCACCGTGACCACATTCCTTCTCCTGGGATTCTCTGATGTTCCAGAGGTGCAGATTTTATACTTCATACTTTTCTTAGTAATTTACCTGGCAGCACTGATGGAGAATCTTCTTATCATCACAGCCATAGCACTTGACCACCACCTTCACACTCCCATGTACTTCTTCTTGATGAATCTGTCTATCATAGACCTTGGCTCCATCTCTGTCAACATCCCCAAATCAATGGCTAATTCTCTAACCCACACTAGGTCAATTTCCTATGCTGGATGTGTTGCACAGGTTTTTTTCATGGTCTTCTTGATAGGAGCAAATTTTTTCCTTCTTACTGTCATGGCATATGACCGATATGTCGCCATCTGCCAACCACTGCACTATGAGAGAGTTATGAACAGGAAAGCTTGTGTCCAAATGGCAGCCAGTGCCTGGATCAGCGGTAGTCTCAATTCTGCACTGCACACTGGGAACATGTTTGCATTACCCTTCTGTGGAGGCAACATGGTGGATCAGTTCTTTTGTGAAATACCCAAGCTCCAAAAGCTCACCTGCTCTGACTCATACCTCAGTGAAGTTCAGGTTCTCATCTTTAGTGCATGCTTAGGCTTAAGTTGCTTTGTTTTAATAACTTTTTCTTATGTTCAGATCTTCAAAACAGTACTGAGTATCCCTTCTGATCAAGGACGCCAAAAAGCCTTCTCCACCTGTCTTCCTCACCTCATTGTGGTCTCTTTATTTGTTTTCACTGGCATCTCTGCCTACCTGAAACCGACCTCTAGTTCTACACTGGGTCTAGATCTTATTTTGTCTCTTCTCTACTCCATGTTACCTCCATTGATGAATCCAGTTATTTATAGCATGAGGAACAAGGAGATCAAAGCTGCATTGAGAAAACTGACTAGATGGATGTTATTCGCCAAGAATTAATTGTCTGTCTGCAAATATTTCTGTGCTTTTTTTCTCTTGGTCCATGTCAGTTATCTCTATGACAATACAATTTATACACAGAAGATCCAGTTTCTGCTCTTGAATGCACCAATGCAAATCCAAATTAACGCCACAGATGTCAATGCATTTGGGCTGATTTACCTCAACAGAAGTTCTGGCCTAATAATGGAGTTAAACTGGTGTCCATTTTGTGGAAGGGAAGAATCGGGCTTTCATTCTGTGCCAAACCAATGCCTGTTAAACTGCTTTGCCACTTATACCCATTTCAGTGTCACTTAAAAACAAGGAGCTTCTTTCCCTTGTGTGCATAAAACGGAGTTGTGTCAAAGGAGTCAGACTGGTGAAAATCTGGTATTTGGGAGAGCAGAGTCTGACATCAACTCTGACCTCCGCAAGCCAGTGTAGTGCCATTGACTGAGCAAGATTAACCAATTTACACCACCTGGGGATCTGGCCTCTTAACTTCAATTGAGCTACCTCCATTAACACCAGGTGGGAACAGGGCTCACTGAGTACAATGCCATGACGCCAATTGACACAAACTGTGGATCTGATATCTACGTGTTAATGTCAACGGGGTGGATCTATTTAGCTTAAGAAAGAGACAGTTAAGAGGTGACTTGACAGTCTTCAAGTACACACATAGAGTGACAGTCTTCAAGTACACACATACAGAACAAATATTTGAAAATGAGCTCTCCAGTCTAGCAGAGAGTTGCACCAGAATCAAGTGGCTGGAAGTTGAAGACAAATTCAGACTGGAAATAAGGCATACAATTTTTAATTTTATTTTTATTGTTTTTGTATAAAATATAAACACACTACAAAACGAAGCATATAAATACACGCACAAGAGGGAAATACAATATACATAAAACATTCAGTGTTCATTATTTGTAAAACTTGTACAAAAATAAAACAAAAACAAACAAACAAAAACCCCTGAACCCATAGAGCTCATTCAGGTCATCAATTATTAAAGTGACTAAATAGATAAATAAATTAGTCATTTTCCCCATTAATGCAGTTGTACAGAGATCGCTAAGATACTCTGTGTATGACAGAGGAATTGCAGATTTTCATTTTCTCAAAATAACTCTTTTGGACACTAAAATAGCTCCTGCAATCCATTTCTTAATGTTAACTGGTAATACCAGTGCATCCAGCACCCCTAAAATACACAAGCTTGGAGAAGGAAAGATAGCAACAATTACAGTTTTTGAGAGAGCACCGAATACGGTGTTCAGAACACATGCATTATTGGACAGGTGTAGACGATGTGTAAAAGGTTGGCATGTGGCTGTTTGCATCTCCAGCATTCACTGTGTGTTGCCAGTCTTGGCTTAAACAAATGTTCTAGAGTCCGGACATACCTGTTTACTATCTTGTTCCGGCAAAATCACAAGGATAAAGAACTGGAAGTATCTTTCACACATTAAACCTGATATCCTCCCAGGCTTCTGTTGTGATAATAAGGCTAAGTTCTTTTTCCCATTTTTCTTTGAGACTCCAATTGAGAGGGTAATGCAAAACATTAAGCCACCTATAAGTAATTCCTACAAATTGACTCTTCCCCCCCGCCCAACATATAACTTAACATGCTCTTTTAGAGGTGAAAGAGTTGAAACAGACTGATCATCCCCAATCCTTGCATGAATCATTCATCATAGCCACTGTGAGACAGCAATAGCTGATATTTGTTACACTTGTAATGGAAGGACAGTCTATTATCTTATATTGTATCTTCAGTTTTTGTTAATCCTTTTTCTATCCAAATTGTCTTAAGCATGGAATTGACTTTGGTATTGAGGCACGGGATATTAATGCATTGCAGGATGCTCTATGTAGATGCAAAGACTGGATTTTTCCCTAAAGGTGGGCTTAGCCTAACCTAAGGTATATAAAAGAAGTGAGGGAACAAAATGGCATGACTACACTTTTTTTTTATCTCAAACAAGGCTGATGCATATACAGAACTACTGGAGAGAACCAACTTACAATAGGACGCATATGAAATGCTAGGTAATATAACCAGGAGTCCGGTGGCACCTTAAAGACTAACAGATTTATTTGGGTATAAGCTTTCATGGGTAAAAAACTCACTTCTTTAGATGTATGGAGTGAAAATTATAGACATAAATCTGGCAGCCTCCAGTTGCCCAGGATTTTTTAATGATCTTGTGTGACAAGTGAGGCTTTTTTTCATCCTATCTAAATTGTATGGTAAGTCAATTTATTCAAGCAAAGAGTGAGAGAAAGACCTTGAAAGACAATAAACTAATGATATGTGTCATTGATAGCAAGATATTCATTTTGGATTTTTCTGTTCTCTCCAGTAAGGCTAGAGCAGGGGTCGGCAACCTTTCAGAAGTGATGTGTCAAGTCTTCATTTATTCATTCACTCTAATTTAAGGTTTTGCATGCCAGAAATACATTTTAATGTTTGTAGAAGGTATCTTTCTATAATTCTATAATATATAACTAAAGTATTGTTGTATGTAAAGTAAATAATGTTTTTAAAATGTTTAAGAAGCTTCATTTAAAATTAAATTAAAATGCAGAGCCCCCCAGACCGGTGGCCAGGACCCGGGTGGTGTAAGTGCCGCTGAAAATCAGCTCGTGTGCCGCCTTCGGTACGCGTGCCATAGGTTGCCTACCCCATGGCTAGTAGGAGGAGATTCGACATCTCTGTAAACTTGGAAATTTATTTAATGTGATAGTCCATATTTATAGAAACAATTCTGGGAAGATATTTTATTTCCTTACATATTTGAAATGGAATACGCTGACACTGAGAAGAATCTGGTCTTTGGATATATCCATTGCTTTCCAGTTAATGCAAAAAGTAGAGATCTTTCAAACAATATCAACTACATTCAGTAATGATGGGATTGATGAGATGGATTCTTCAGTGGTACAAAACTATCAGCATATAAACGGATTTTGTATTCTTACCTGTGTATAGTCATACCTTCAATGGCAATGGCTGAGTGCTGACATATGTACATGGCCAGTGATTCAAGAGAGAGAGATTAAAAAGGAGGGGTGTCCTTCTTTCTAGTTGAAATGTGAGAGAAATAATTCCATAAATTGCTAGTGAAGTGAGGAGAGAGAGGCATACATTTTTAACAGTGAGGTTAATCAGTCATTGGAACAGTTTACAAAGGATTGTGATGGATTTTGCATCACTGGCAATTTTAAAATCAAGGTTAAATTATTATTATTTTTAAAAATATGCTCTAGTTCTAAAATAATTATTTTGGGGTAGTTTTATGGCCGGTGTTTTGCAGGAGAGCAGATTAGATTATCACATTGGTTCCTTCTGGCCTTGCAATCTATGAATGCCATTTCCTTAATGACCAAAGTCTTGTAAATTACTGGTTGCCTTTCACTTTGCAGATAAGACTTTAGAGCTGTATTCTGATTATATTGATGTAAATCTAGACTCTACACTACTGTGGTTTTGCATGTGTATGTGGGTTGAACACTGTTGTGTGTTTGTATATGGAATGGACATGGCAGTATGTTTGTGGGCTGTGCAGTAGTGTGTGTGTTTGTGGGTTGTACAATGTTATGCATAACTATATGTTAATATCCTGTGTAGACTGTGCTAAAGGACACAGTGCACAGGCAATAGCAAACTCATAAGCTGCTATACAAGGTCTGACCACTAGAAGGGGACAAAGAGGCACATTGTGTTAGGCTAGGTTACGTGTACACTGGGGAGTGTGAGGCCTGGTCTACACTACGCGTTTAAACCGGTTTAAGGAGCGTAAAACCGATTTAATGCCACACCCGTCCACACTAAGAGGCCCTTTATATCGATATAAAGGGCTCTTTAAACCGGTTTCTGTACTCCTCCCTAACGAGAGGAGTAGCGCTAGTATCGGTATTACCATATCGGATTAGGGTTAGTGTGGCCGCAAATCGACGGTATCCCACAGTGCACCACTGGCCGCTCTGGACAGGAATCTGAACTCAGATGCAGTGGCCAAGTAGACAGGAAAAGCCCCGCGAACTTTTGAATATTTCCTGTTTGCCCAGCGTGGAGCTCTGATCAGCACGAGTGGCGATGCAGTCCGAAATAAAAATAAAAAAAGAGCTCCAGCATGGACCATGCGGATGTGATCGCAGTAAGGGCAGGCAAATCTGTTCTATCAGCACTCCGTTACAGAAGACGAAATTCAAAATCATTTTTTAAAAATATCCACACAGACGCCATAGCAGGGACTCAGCGCACTGCTGCGTGACAAGCGTAACGGAAAGCCAAAGAATCAAATGGACGCTCATGGACTGGAGGACTCAATCTATCCCACAGTTCCTGCAGTCTCCGAAAAGCATTTGCATTCTTGGCTGAGCTCCAAATGCTTCTAGGGTCAAACACAGTGTCCGCGGTGGGTCAGGGCATAGCTCGGCAATTTACGCACCCCCCCACCCCAGAAGTGAAAGGGAAAACAATCCTCTCTTGACTCTTTTACATGTCACCCTATCTTTACTGAATGCTGCAGATAGACGCGATGCTGCAGCACTCAACACCAACATCCTTGCTCCCCCCCGCCATGTGTGGCTGATGGTACAATATGGCTGATATCCATTGTCATCATCAGCCTATTGGCACATGGGGCAGTGCAAAAGGACTGGTAACCATGCCGACTAGCATCAGTGAGGTCGATCAGGGGCGCCTGCTCCTAATTTTTCCTGGTAGATGGTGCATTATGGCTGGTAACCATCTTCATCATAGCAACAAGGGGCTGAGCTCCATCAGCCCCCACCCTTCATGTGTAAAGAAAAGATTCAATTGTCCCTGGACTAGCAGCGGGATGCTGGGCTCCTCTTCTCCACACTGCTTAATGTCCTGTCTGGACTATCATAGCAGCTGGAGGCTGCCTTCCACTCATTTCTCACTAAAAAGTCACTGTGTCTTATTCTGGCATTCTTTATTACTTCATCACACAAGTGGGGGGACAATGCTACGGTAGCCCAGGAAGGCTGGGGGAAGAACGGAATCAACAGGTGGGGTTGTTGCAGGAGCACCCCCTGTGAATAGCATACAGCTCATAATTTCTGCAGGATCTGACACAGAGCAGCTTTGCTCTCTGGTTCTATGATACAGTGGTTCTCTAGTACACTTGCCCATATTCTAGGCAGGACTGATTCTATTTTTAGATACCAAAAAGGAGGGATTGACTCTGGGAGTCATTCCCAATTTTGGCTTTTGCGCCCCTGGCTGATCTCAGCCAGGGGCACTTATGACAGCAGCAAATGGTGCAGTGCAAAAGGACTGGTAACCATGATCATCTTATTACCAATTTATGGTATGGTAGATGGTACAGTATGGCTGGTAACCATCTCTGCTGTCATGCAAAAGCAAAAGCATGCTGTTGTGTAGCGCTGCTGAATCGCCTCTGTCAGCAGCATCTAGTATACATACGATGACAGTCACAAAAGGCAAAACTGGGCTCCTCTCCTCCACACTGCTTAATGTCCTGTCTGGACTATCATAGCAGCTGGAGGCTGCCTTCCACTCATTTCTCACTAAAAAGTCACTGTGTCACTAAAAAGCTGCTGTGTAGCGCTGCTGAATTGCCTCTGTCAGCGGCATCTAGTATACATACGGTGACAGTCACAAAAGGCAAAACAGGCTCCATGGTTGCCATGCTATGGCATCTGCCAGGGCAATCCAGGGAAAAAAGGTGCGAAATGCTTGTCTGCCGTTGCTTTCCCAGAGGAAGGAGTGACTGACGACATTTACCCAGAACCACCCGCGGCAATGATTTTTGCCCCATCAGGCACTGGGATCTCAAGCCGGAAATTCCAAGGGGCAGGGGAGGCTGCGGGAACTATGGGATAGCTACGGAATAGCTACCCACAGTGCAACGCTCCAGAAATCAACGCTAGCCTCGGACCGTGGACGCACACCACCGATTTAATGTGTTTAGTGTGGCCGCGTGCACTCGATTTTATACAATCTGTTTTGCTAAACCGGTTTATGTAAATTCGGAATAATCCCGTAGTGTAGACGTACCCTGAGTGACTGAATGACTGTGTGTACCTGTGTGGGAAGGGAAGGGAGAAAGGGACCAGACAGAGATAAAACTGAAACAGAGGCAGTGGCATTGGATGTGAGGCCCTGTCCTCGTGGCTGAGAGAAGTGACTCCAGTTCAGATAAAGTGGCTGCACAGTGTCAAACGTACAAATGCCACCCACTGGTCTGTGTATGTTTCAAATCTCCTCTGTGTTGAATTCCAAGAGCCTGTAAGTCTGTCACACCCTGTAGATAGGTCGACTCACCCCTGCGGCGCCTCCTGCTGGTGACTCTGGGAATTAGCTCGTTCCAGCGCTGGAGCGCCCTCTGCAGCCCGGTGATCCGCCTGTCTTCAGGCCCCCCGTGTCACTCCCTGGACCTGGTGCCCTTTTACATGGGGGTGCTGCCCCTGGCAGTAACCCCATTCTCTCTGTGTCTCCCCTCCTTGGGGAACCCCCACCCTCTATCCCCACCTTGCCTAAGTATTGGCTACTGACAGTCATTGTCTAGCCCCACACTCTGGGGCAGACTGCAGTATCAGCCTACTCATCACAGGCAAAGGGGTTTGGACCTGCTGCCTTGGCGTACCCCTGGGCTGCCCTCTGTAACCCCCAGGACCAGTTGGCCCTTTGCTAGGCCGCAGCCTGGGGCTTTCTAGGCTGGAGCTCCGCAGCTCCTCAGCCTTTCCCCAGCTCTGCTTCACCCTAGGTACCTTTCCTATAGCCCCTGCAGCCAGGCCCTTCTTCCTCTTCAGGCAGAGGAAGACTGTCTGTCTAGGCTCTGGCTTCCCTGGCCTTTTATAGGGGCCAGCTGTGGCTCAGTTTGGGGCGTGGCCTCACCTGCCGCCACTTTCCCCCATCAGCCAGGCCTAAAAGCTGTTTTCTCCTTCCCCGGCCCCTTCCCAGGGCTGTTTTTAATCCCTTCAGGGAAGGAGCAGGGATCCACCCTGCTACACACCCCCCACCTCAAGAACCCCTCCACCGGGGGTAGGCGGGGTGCTCTATCGGCCCAGCTTTCTCCTCAGTTGGGCCCGCAGAGAATCCCTTTCTTGCCGCAGGCTCTCCAGTGTTTGGAGCAGTCTGCTGGCTTCCTCTTCAGTCTGGGTCCCCACTGTAGACCTCTCTGGTCCTATGAGGGTTCCCCCATCAGTTTGGGTTCCCACATCAGCCCTTCTGGCCACTGTGTGGGTTCCCTTTTCAGTTTGGGTTCCCACATTGGCCCTTCTGGCCCTTGTGTGGGTTCCCTGATTTAGGTGGGGCCTCTCTGCCCCAGCCCCTTTCTCTTTAGGGGCCTCAGTCTTCACCACCCCTTCTCTGGGGCTGGTCTCAGACAGAGCCATTATTTCTGACACTCCCCCTCTCTGCCTCAGGGGGCAATGCCTCTTTATGTGGCCCTTGGTGTGGCAGTGGAAGCACCCTTGGCACCTTCTCCCTGCCACGGCCCCAGTCTTGGGTGTGTGGGCCCTAGCCCTTTCTTCTGGGCCGGCCTGGGCCTTGGGAGCTCTTTGTGGGCACACGCTCTTCAGGTGTCCCTGTTCCCCACAAGCCCAACAAGTTGGGGGCCCCCTGTTACTCTCACAGGGGGAGCCTTGTCTGGGTGAGGCCTCTCTGCCCCAACCCACTAGGGGCACACCCTTCTCCAGTGTCCCCGTCGCCCACAGACGAAACAGTCTTCAGGCCCTGGCACTGGCCTCCAGCCCAAAGTACCTGGCCCCTGTTGAGGTCCATGTGCCCGCCCCCGCAACAGCTGAAGCAGCCGTGCTTGCTGCTCGGCGAGCCGGGCCACACAGGCTCTACAGTAGTAGTCTCTCATCTTCTTCAGTCTCTCCACCATTTCAAAGTCCAGGCAATAGTCCCACAGTCCTTGCCCTGGCCCCTTGTATCAGGGGCGGACCGCTATGCCCACATTCTCCACCACGTGTAGACGGGTCGACTCACCCCTGCGGCGTCTCCTGCTGGTGACTCTGGGAATTAGCTCGTTCCAGTGCTGGAGCGCCCTCTGCAGGCCGGTGATCCGCCTGTCTTCAGGCCCCCCGTGTCCCTTCCTGGACCCGGTGCCCTTATACATGGGGGTGCTGCCCCTGGCAGTAACCCCTGTCTCTCTGGGTCTCCCCTCCTTGGGGAACCCCCACCCTCTAACCCCACCTTGCCTCAGTTTTGGCTACTGACAGTCATTGTCTAGCCCCACACTCTGGGGCAGACTGCAGTATCAGCCTACTCATCACAGGCAAAGGGGTTTGGACCTGCTGCCTTGGCCTACCCCTGGGCTGCCCTCTGCAACCCCCAGGACCAGTTGGCCCTTTGCTAGGCCGCAGCCTGGGGCTTTCTAGGCTGGAGCTCCGCAGCTCCTCAGCCTTTCCCCAGCCCTGCTTCACCCTAGGTACCTTGCGTATAGCCCCTGCAGCCAAGCCCTTCTTCCTCTTCAGGCAGAGGAAGACTGTCTGTCTAGGCTCTGGCTTCCCTGGCCTTTTATAGCGGCCAGCTGTGGCTCAGTTTGGGGCGTGGCCTCACCTGCCACCACTTTCCTCAATCAGCCCAGCCTAAAGGCTGTTTTCTCCTGCCTCGGCCCCTTCCCAGGGCTGTTTTTAACCCCTTCAGGAAAGGAGCAGGGATCCACCCTGCTACACACCCCTACCAGGGAGCCTGGCTGTTTAGCTCAAGCTGCAGGACTCAAACCCGTAGCTTTGGAGGTCTCTAGTTCAACCTCAAGGTGTAAGCCAAGATGGTGACTATCATATGAGCTCTATTTAGGCTCTATTTCTGCATTAATGAGGTACAGCTCTTGGCCTGCCACCACTTGCTGCAGAGTAGGAGTGAGGCCTATCAGGGGAGTGACACACTAGTGTGATGAGGGGCCGATTTATGCCCAGATCATATCAGACATCCACGTTCCGAGCCAGCTGCATGCTCATGACCTACAATACATTGCATGGGTGGTGTGTATTGAAATTGAAATTGATAGAGCTGGTCAAGGAAATTCTATCAGAAAATAGTATCCTAAGTCTTTTCATGGCAGATGCTTCTATTATTCTAGCTGAGTGAAAATAAATCTGCCCATGGTTTGGAAAAATGTTGTCCAGCTCTACCTTGACCGACCATGCTCACTCCTCCCAAAGAGCTCCTGCAGTTCCAAGCAGCTGGTTCTCCTGCATTCTCTCCCAGAGGCAATGGATGACAGGTATAATGTCTGACAGTGAACATCATATCGGCTCTTGTGGACCAGGACCACTCTTGGAGTGAGAGGGGTCAATCCATGGGAACTTGTGCTTAACTCATTCGGCCTCTGTGAAATCCCAGTCCTTGTCCTAGATAAACATCCCCTCTTCTCCCTAGAGGTGGTGCCTCCAGATTCGGTGTCAAATATATTGAGTGGGGCAAGGGCACAAACATGTGCTCCCCTGATAGTACTTGATTTGTGGGTGAAAGGAGGATTTCATTCTACAGGGCTCTCAACCCAGGACCAAAGTAACAAGAGAAAGAAAGTAAATTTGAAGCTGGGATTTTCAAAGTTCCGTAGGAGATTTGGACCCTAGTTCCCTTTAATGGTCAGAAGAGACCATCTGATTATCTAGTCTGTGTCTTCTGACCACCTGCATATTACAGGCCACTACATTTCATGGAGTTACCCCTCTACTGAGCCCAATAACTTGAGTCAAAGTAAAGCATTTATTCTGGAAAGACATCCAGTCTCAATTTGAAGACTTCAAGAGATGGAGAATATGCCATCCCTTGGTAAAAGCTGCCAAGGTGATTTGGATGCCTAGTCCCCATTAATGGGAATTTTGAAAGCTTCTTAGGGGATTAGGTACATTTGAAGTTCTGACCCTTACTGTATTTGTGCCCCATCATATGCTTTGTGATATGGCACAAGCTATTTCATGGCCCTTGCTGTTCTTTTCCCACACCATCAATGGCAGCTGTGACATTGTGAAGAGGAAACATTACATCTCTGGTGGAAATCAAAGATCTTGTGTCAATGGACCCACAGATAAATGTATCAATGGCCATTATAAACACCTGCACTTCATCACCTAGGCCCAGATTGTCAAAGATATTAAGGTACTTAATGGGATTTTTAACAGCACCTAAGTGTCTAAAATTCATTGAAATCAGTGGGGGCCTAGATGTTTTTAGGAAATCCCACTAGGCACGTAAATGCCTTTATTAATCTGGCCCCTTCGCTCTTTCTGCTGTTTCTGCTTTCAGTAAATAAAGCTCTTCTGCTGTTGGACTGAAAACAGTGCCTTGCATTGACTTCATTTTGGGAATATATTTCTATTAAAAAAATTCTCATTAGAAAGTGTGATTTAATTAAAATGGACTAGTTGATCACAACGGTCCCTTCTGGCCTTAGAATCTGTGAACATCTATGTAATGTGTCACTCAGTCACTTCTGTGTTGTATTCTTTTCCTGTGTGACTTTATGTTAATCTTCTGAATTAGTAAATGTACTGTACCGATGAGTGAGGAATTTTTACAATACATAATGTACTCAGTCATCCAGCCCCAGGATTCTTTGGTCAGAATCTAGCTATCTATCTAGAATCTAGTAGTATCTAGTAGTATGTAGAAGACAAACACACAACTATTTAAGAGGCCTTTCATCCTCCACTCTGAGACTGAACTGACAGAACTAGATTCAAATGTGTTCCTCTCTGCAGAGGAGCTGTGTGGAGCTGGGGTTGAGCATCACTAGCACTAAGGGACCAATGCTGCAGGAAGGTGGTTTATCCATTTCTATTTTCTAAGGACTTGTGGGACTCACTCTCTGGAGCCCTGAACAGCTCAGAAGCAGAGGCCCACAACCTATAGTACATAGATTCATAGATCGTAGAGCCAAAAGAGGTTATTCTAATCCTCTAGGCTGACCCCCTGAATAGCACAGGCCCTAGACTCTCCCCCAGGGTTTACTGAATCTAGCCCAGATTCTGTGTTATCTGTAGCCTAGGATTACCAAGGGGTTTAGGCACCTAAAGATGGAGGCAGATTCCTAGTGGGATTTATGAATGCTACTGAGTGAGCTAGGTGGCTAAGTCCCATTGAATGTTAATGGGAGTTATGTGCCTAACCTGCTTAGGAGATATTGTGAATCCCAATAGGCACCTATCACGATCTTTAGGTACATACACCCCTTTCTAATCCTGGGCCTTGCTAATTTCCAAGCCCTGCACTTCTTTTGAATTTCAGAAGAAAAAAACAAAAAGCCTGGGATTTCCAAAGGAGCCAGAGGGATTCCTTTGAACATCCCAGACTAAACGACTAAACGATAATGAAGACAGCCAGGCACCAGTGGCTAGAGAGAGGATGTCAGAAGCGCTAAGCAACTAATTTTTCTCAACTCTCTGTGCCTCAGTTTCCACACCTGTAACCTGTTTCAATTTTGTGTATTCAATTTTGCATAATTCTTGCTATGGTGGAAAAGCTTTTTTGAAGATGAAGGTTTTTCAATGTTTCCTACAGACAATCACCCTGACTCTGGACAATGGGGACAAATTTGGATCCCATTAAAATTTCTGCTGTGACTGACATGGAGTTGCTATGTAAAATTTTCTCTTATTTTAATGCTTTGTTTCTGCTGTGGTAAATAAACTATACTTTGTTTGGAGAAGGCTGTCTGTTTACTCAACTTGCTCCTGGGCACAGCTCCTGGGGGGAAGAACTGTAGGTAACAAACCCAGTCGGACATGCTGGGAAATCACATTTGGTGCACAGGATGCTGTACCCCAATGTCAGAGTTGGAGAATAGGGGGCAGGCACGAGGCTGAGACCTCAAAGGGTGCACTCAAAGAGGAGGGGTCAGAAGTGAAGCTAGCCCTGTAACCATGACAACTGGGATTCCACCATTCACTTCAAAGGGATCCAGATTTGTCCAATGGTCTCTCCTCCACACAAAGATCCAAAGGTGACTAAATGTGCCCTGGATCACAGAAGAGAAAAATCCAGGATACACATCTTAACACACTTAAAGTTGCCTTCACTAAACAAGGACAGTCTACTGGAAAAGTAGATCACAAGATGGAATGGTCCACCCAAGTACTCCGAGAGAACCAGCTTCAATGCTGGGGAAAACAATAAACAAAACATCTGCCCACACATGGGGCCGGTTCCAGTGTTTTTGCCGCCCCAAGTGGAAAAAAAAAAAGCCATGATCGACACTAGGTGGCAGCTCTACTGCAGCCTCTTCATTATTCGGCAGCAATTCAGCGGCAGGTCATTCCCTCCAAGAGAGACCGAGGGACCCGCCACTGAATTGCCGCCAAAGATCCAGATGTGCTGACCCTTCCCGTTGGCCGCCCCAAGCACCTGCTTGGTGCACTGGTGCCTGGAGCCGTCCCTGCCCACACTCTCCTAGATGTCTCCTACATTTGTGGAGCTTTGTGAGAATCTTGCCCTGACCCTCCAGCATAAAGACACACAAATGAGGGTGGCCATCCTGGTTCCAAAGCAGGCTGCTATAGTTGTCAGGAAGCTGGCTACCCCAGACTGCTACAGATCCGTTGATAACCAGTTTGGTGTTTTAAAATCGACTGTGGGTAAAGTGGTGGCAGAGGTTTCTGAGGCTATCAGGCATATGGTGTACCACAAGATGGCGGGCATTAAAGATATTACTGAGGTAACTGCTGGCTTTGAGAGAATGGGGTCTCCAAACTGCACAGGGCCATTGATGGGACTCATAGTTTGCCTTCGTCAAGGAGCACCTGTCGGGATTTATATCTGTGGACGGAAGGAAAAGGGGGAAAAGTATTCAGTAGATTAATGCTTCGTGAACGGAATTCAGTGTGGTTTGCTGCAGAACTAAAACAGAACTCAAAACACAATGCCCCTCTGAGTTTAAGAAAACAATACATCTCTAATCCCCAAATGAACTCTTTTTTCATTTGAATAAAGAGTTGATTGCTGTAGACTTAGAACTCCCAGCCTACAACTTTGTTGACACAGTATATGCAGTGCATAGACTCACCTTCATCCTTTCCTCCTGGTTATTTTTTTTATTTTTTACTTTTGAATACTTCCTTATGTTCTGAAACATATTCGTTTTCTTCCCATTTTAGTGTGTCAGATCTTTAAACTGTTATCTGCTAACAGCTTGAAATGTGTACGTGGTGGGCGTGAGATTCATCAGTATGTTCAGATGAGTGTGTACTTCAGAGCTTACATGTGCACCTGTTTGTTTATTGTGTGTATCTTTCTAGTTTAATACAGACCCTTACTTGAACAGGCACCTTTGCATATATGCACTGACTAATGTATTATCATAATATATGTATCTCATGCAATATATTGTATTTTCCTAATAAAACAAGTTATTTTTTGAATGATACAACAGTAGGGTGAAAATTAGAAAAAAAATGAATACTACTTTTAGTAAAACTTTGGATTTTTTGGTAAAATAGATTTAAACTGAAAATGAAGGGGCTTAACAAAAGAGGGCGATTTATGAATGTCAACGTGGGTTGCACTGAGAAAGTTCATCATGCCAGAGTTTTTCGTTGATCAGGAGTCTACTTTCATGGATAGGCTAGGTCACTGTTCACACCAAATGATATTGTCATAAATGGAGTTACTGTCCCCACCATTATTCTGGGGGGCCCCACATAACCCATTTTGTCTCAGCTTTGAAACTGTACCCAGATTTCGGAAGCCCTGGGAAACAAAGGTTTAATTATACTTTTAGCAGGTGTGTAATGGTTGCTGAATATGCTTTAGGCAGATGGAAATCCCATTGGAGATGTTTACAGACCCACTTGGATGCCAGTGTCATCAATGCTGTCCACATTTCTGTGGCTTGCTGTGCTCTTCACAATCATTGTGAAGCCAGAGGTGAGCCATTTCCCCCTGAAAGTATCTATGAAAGTGAGGGGTTGCTGAATTTGTACACTCAGCCAGACAGTGCACCTACCACAGCTTCGTGCCGGATGCACCTGGGCAACAGAAGTCAGGGATGCTTTGCGCTCCCATGTCATGGACATGCAGGCCCAATGGAAGAGGGGGAACAGTACCTTTACAAATGTGCTTGTGGCGGGTGGGGATGGAGGTCATTGATTGGGGGGGGTCAGTGCTTGGAGCGTGGTGATAGCTTGATTGCCATGCAATGTATTTATGAATGACATGATCACTTATGAATGGAGGTGTGTGGATTCATATAAGGAAGTGAGTCAAGTGTGGATTGCTGTACCTAACTGTATAGAGAAATAGTGTTTGCTTACTGATTCCTAATGGTCCCCGATCATGTGTTTACCTTTATCATTTTAAATACACATTGGTATGTTGTGATGCAGTGATAGCAATAAACATTCTTGATGAAATGAGAAGCTTTATTTATAAACATGTATTAGAAAAGTACAACATTCACTCATTGCCAGGCAGGCCAGCCATTACCACAACAACACACTGGTAACAACAGCACCTTACAGAAAAAGAAAAAAACAACAAAGTGCATGAACAAGGGCAAACAGTGCAACCACTTACTGTTGCATGTCCCCTGCCCCCCTGGTCTCACTTCCCTGCTTTCCCCATTTTCGACACACTTGGTGTTGGGGGTGGAGGCACCCACAGAGGAGGGGGTCAGGATGGGGGAAATGCATGGGGCTAAGCTGTCCTGTCCAGCTGTTCATGGATCCTGCTTGCGTGAGCCACACAGCCATAGAGTTTTCCAAGCCATTTCTGGGCTGCATCCCAGGATACCATGCAGGGGACTCAGGCCTTTGTGAGAGTGATGCAGCCACTATTGATGTCAGCCGCTCAAACCGTTCTCTCTGCTGAGCTCTGTCCTCCTCCCTCAGCTGCCATTCCTGTTCCAGGAACTGCGAAGCAAGTACCTGCTCCCGCGCTGAAACCTTGTCCTCAAGCTGTGCAGCCAGCATGAACCTTTCCCCTGGCCTCTCACCATGCCTCTTCTCCAGCCATAAGTCCCTCTGTTTTTGGTACTGGACCTGCTTGTTGACCGTGTCCACAAGAAACAGTCCATGAAGCTCTGATGGGCCACATTTGTACTTCACTGTGGGTGAGCTGTGGAGGTGTTACAGCTGTAGAGGTCGAGGGGCCTGGAATAGGACAAGACACAGAGGGGTATTGTCTCAAATAGCTCAGTGCAGGAGCACAGTAAAAATCCTTGTGGAATTTCAAGGACATAAAATGTTACTTTTCCAAACTGAGCTTCAGCATATTATGAGGGGGATGCTTCAGGCCACAGAAGCTCCCTGGACAGAGCCTGATTAATGGCAGTGAAAGATGTGCAGAGGCAATGGTAAGTTAAGAATTCAAAGCTGTTTTTTGTTTTTTAAAAATCACAGACTATTTGGGTTGGGGAGGGGGAGGAGAGGCCTACAGAGGCCTTGCTACAAAAGCTTTTTTTTGTCATTTCAGGCCTTCCACGTTTTGGAGGACATAACTGTTCTTCTGGTGCCCGACTGGCAAAGGGAGATGTAATTCCAAGCTGCCGATGGGAAACCTGCAGCATGTGCAGCCAAACCATTCAAATGTATAGTGACTAAACAGCACACCTATGAATGGAATGGCTTAGCCAGCTACCAAGGTAGCCATGGAAAATATGCCCTTCCCCACAAAGTGACTACCTATTTGGAGTTCCTGCTTCAGGTAAAGCTTACATCTATCAGCACCTAAATTCATGAGGGAATCAACAGGATGTTGCATTAGCTCCCCCATGGCTCAGCTGATTTTGAGTGCATGCAAATCCAGAAATCCACAGCCATTCCTCTTACACCTCCCCACCCCCCCATCCCCGGCACATTTTGGGACACATTTTCAAACCCTGTTTGACTTTGAGTTTTGTCACCTGTGGCCTGCATGGACTGCCCCTGACAGAAATGGACTAAGTTTGTGAAAGGAACACATTTCTGCCTCCCCCCATCCCAAGTTTACTGTTTCCAGGCAGCTCGTTACACCTCTGAGTAGTTACAGGCATGGCAATGTAAGATTATAATTTTTAAGAAATGGGAATGGCCCTCGCAAAAATCTGCACTCTTCCAGTAAAAGGTCACTTTCAAGGCATTTTTACTGGTTGCATTTCCCAATGGCCATTTTGAACTCCACATGGTAGTGGGTGAGGGGGGTGGGGCATGCTGCCAGCATACAATCTGCCATTAGTGGGTACATGCTGCTATCTGGGGCTTCTCATAACTTTTGCATTGTTCCACATTCTGTATCCTCATTGTTCCACATCAATGTATCTCAGCTATATAATTACATTATTGTCTCTTATGTGTCTGCTGCAGGTTGGGCGGCGGGCTGTGTCTCAGGGCAGGCATCAAACAGCTCCTCCAAGTACGGCCCCAGGATGTGCTGTTGCTGCTCCTGGTCCAAAGCCTCCTCTGGAACCAGTTTCAGCAACAGAGTCACTTTTCTGGCTTTACCTGGTACTTGCTGCTGGCTCCCATCAGTCCCCATGCTGGAATCTGGGACCAGAAGGAAGCCATCCCAGCTGACCAGGTATCATAGGTCTCACCCCCACTCTGAACTTTAGGGTACAGATGTGGGGACCTGCATGAACACCTCTAAGCTTAACTACCAGCTTAACAACTGCCACCATCCAGATTTTTGTGTCATCTGGAGAAATCTGTCTTCCCCCCAAAAACCTTCCCCTCCCTGGGTAGCCTTGAGAGACTACTCCACCAAGTCCCTGGTGAACACTGATCCAAATCCCTTGGATCTTACAACAAGGAAGAATTACTTCTTCCCCCTTCTTCCCCCCCCCAATCCCTCGTGAGTCCAGATCCAATTCATTTGGATCTAAAAATAGGGAAAAAATCAATCAGGTTCTTAAAAAGAAGGCTTTTAATTAAAGAAAAGAAAGGTAAAAGAAAAAAAACCTCTGGGAGACAGCATACGAGCTGATCTCACAGACAACAGATTTAAAACACAGGATGTTCCCCTGGGCAAAAACCACAAGAATACCCAAATTTGATTACTCCCCTAATTGCACAAAGACAAGTTACAAAAGAAAATAAACATAAACCTGTTTATTCCTTTCTAAAACTTATTACTCTGATAAGAGACTGGTTCTTTGATCTTTTTCACTCTGGCTGAAACTGAAACTAACTCTAAACAAAGGAAACTTCCTTCTTTCCTTTTGAAACATCTTGTTCCCCCATTGGTTCCTCTGGTCAGGTGTCAGCTAGGCTAGTGAACTTCTTAACCCTTTGCAGGTAAAAGAGGCATTAACCCTTAACTATCTGTTCATGACACCAGGTCATCAAGCACCACCACTGGCTTTGTGCTCGGTGCTATACCTAGTCAAATTCCTCATAAAATGGGCACAACATCAGAGTTGTCCAAGAAAGAGTTCTGGTCCCAAGTTTTCTTGTGTTCAGTCCTGAGACACTTAATCTGCTCCCTGCACTGTTACTGGTTTGGTAAATTTGCAGTGCTGCCAGCTTCTTCACTACTTGCTGGTATGCGTGATCATTCCTGGTACTCTTATTAAAGTCCACTGTTTTGCCAGCCTCATACCAGAGATTTCCCAAAATCTGGCTGTGCTCCTGTGGCCATGAAGCAATGCACTCTGCAAAAGGCTTCTTCTGGTCAGTCTCCATTACAAACACAGAAGACTGTCTACTGGGGTGTTTGCAGATCAGCATTCAGAAGACAAGAGAAGGGTTAAACACGGACTCACAATGTTGCTGCATTACACCAAGGGAGGTTGTTCTGTTTTCACTGGAGTGGACCGGAGATTCTTGGGATAGAGAGGAGAAAGGAAGTTGGCCCATAGGATCGTGGCATATTTCTGGTGGACTCCCAGGACCTGAGTCGGGATGGAGAGCTGTGTCTACACTGCAAAGCAATGAGCTTGAACCTTTGGTCTGAGCTTGACTTGGGCTTGGACCCTCCAGACTCACAAGGTCCTAGGACTCTAAGTCCGAGCCTGAATCTGAAAGATTATTGTGAAGACAGAAGGGGGGGTTGAGCTCAAGCCTGAGTGTGAGCCCAGGTTTCCATTGCAGTGAAGACATATCCTATCTATCTATCTATCTGTCTATCTATCTATCTATCTATCTATCTATCTATCTATCTATCTATCT